>MU227784.1:1747818-1773059 GCA_018584345.1 Thuja plicata | reverse complement strand
TTAATTAACATTACATATCCCAATAAAATCAACTAAGTCGGCCAGAGATCTCAAATCTCATCATTAATCCAATTATTGTAAGTCGGCCAACATCACTGTTTCCACTTGGCAATTTCAATGGTGCTTGACATTGAGTAACTTTTTGCTTGTCACAATAAACTTTACTCAGCACAAGCAACTTTGCTCATCATAAGCAACTTTTCTCGGCACAAGACAAAATTGCTTGGCATAGAATAGCTAGAAAAAATGTCTTTGAAAGCTAAACAACAAATTACTTTGCCAGAGTGCCAACTGATCAAGTACCCTTTGAATTTCCTTAACTCAACCATTCACTTGGTCTTCTTGTTAAATCTTCTTCATCAACAATAGATATGGTACTCAAATAGATAACAATAGTCTCACCAATTAAGGTTTGACATCAATGACAAAATAACAATTGCTTGCAATGTCACTTTCCAACAGGGAGTGGTAGACAAAAACCCTTGTTGCATGAAGACAAAGAATGACTGCGGGAAAAGTTAAAGATATGAAATGAGTGCAACAACATTTCATGATTCAAGTAGCAGATTATCAAGAAATGCATAAAGTCAACAAGTAAAGAAAACAAATAAAGTCAATTGTGAACTTTATAATGTGAAGACATTGCATGATTGAAATAGAGAGAAATGGTTGAAACAAACATGAAATTGTAAAAACAAATGAATACAATAATATTTCATGATTAAACTACCAGATGAATACAATAAGCTAATTTCATGAATAAACTGGCAGATTTAACCATATTATCGACAATGTATCCTATTTCTTTGACATCCCATGTAATAATACCAATAGATTAATATAAGGCAAATGCATACAGTCAATGTCAACTTAAGAATTCATACAAACAATGTAAGCTTAAAAAATGGGTAGAATCAGTGTGACAAACAGTTCAATGACAACTTAAGAATGCATACAGTCATTGTAGGCTTAGCAAATGAGTACAAACAGTGTGAAAAAACTATTCAATGTCAACTAAAGAATGCATACAGTCAATGTAAGCTTGGAAAATGAGTAGAATCAGTGTCACAAAATACTCAATGATAAATTAAGAATATAAAAATTCAATGTATGCTTTGCAAATGAGAGTGGTGAACTGAAACCCTCGTCGCACGTAGAGAAATGAAGTTAGTAGGAAGAGTTCGTGGGAGATGAAGTTTTGAGAAAATGATGGAAATAAGGTGAAATAAATGAAGATTTAGGACTAGTTGTGGGTAGGTAATGACTTGATTTTGGGCTGTTATATGAAACATGACGGGAAAGTAACATGTAACCATGATTACTTACGAGGTCTACGATGATTTTGCAGGGTCCCCCGTGGGGTATTATTATATGGGCCCTTGATTATATGGGGTATTATTGTATGAGCCCAAGTTATTATAACTAAATATACTGTGAACACCTTACTAATTGAAAACAATAGAACTTGAAGGCATGTAAGTAACGCATACAGTGAGAACATGAAATAACTTGATTGATAAAAACATGATATAAGTACAAACAACATGACAACCATTCAATGTCAACTTAAGAATGCATACAGTCAATGTAAGCTTAGAAAATGAGTAGAATCAGTGTGACAAACAACTCAATGACAAAATCTAAATGTACAAAGTTAATGTAAGCTTAGCAAATGAGATGAAGTTTTGAGAAAATGATGGAAAGAAGGTGAAATAAACAATTAAAAAATAACAAGAATCAGAAAAACCAAATGAATATAGTAACATTATTGTCGAAAATGTACTATATTTATTTGACATTCAATGTAATAATGTTGATTAAACACATAAATAGTTGAAACAAACAAAAAACCAAAAAAGAAAAAGAATACAATATCTTCTCATGATTAAACTAGCAACTCTAACATCATATGGACAATGTACCCTATTTATTTGACATTTCATGCAATAATCTCATAGAATTAAACTATCAGTTCTTATAATTTATTTGACATTCAATGTAATGATTTGATAGTGTGATTAGAAGAGCAAATGGACAAGCATAAACCCTCAATTGAATACAGAGAAAGGGTTGAAACAAAAAGGAAACTGTAAAACCAAATGAAGCCCTAATTCTTTGACATTCTAACCTAATTCTTTGACATTCTTTGACATTGTACCCTGATTCTTTGACATTCCATGCAATAATGAAACAGTATGATGAAAAAATTATGGACCGAGGGAATCCCTATGTTGAAAAAAATAAATGGTTGAAACAAACAAGGAATTGTAAAAGCAAAAGAATACATAAAATTTTCATGATTAAACTAGCAGCTTTTATCATTTTTTGACAATGTACCCTATTTCTTTGCACACCGTGCAATAATTACACATTCTGCTCAAAATATCGAATGAACAAACTCAAACCCTTGATTGAAGACCAAGAAATGGTTGGAACAAACACGAAACCATAAAATAAAAATAATACAATATCTTTTCATGATTAAACTAGTATCTTTTATCATTTTTTTGACACTGTACCCTATTTTTTGCATGCCATGCAATAATTACACATTTTGCTCAAAATATAGAATCAACCGACTCAAACCATCGATTGAAGTACAAGAAATGGTTGGAATAAACATGAAACCATACAAGAAAAATAATACAATTTATTTTCATGATTAAACTAGCACTTATAATCATAATATCGACAATGCACCCTATTTCTTTGACATTTCATTCAATAATTTCAACGATAAACCTTGCAAAATCATTACAATGATAAACACTACGAAATCATTACAATGATAAACCCTAAAAAATTAGTGGTACTTGTGAGGAGATGAATGAATCCCTCACCTGTGAAACCCTCATCACAAGCAGAGAAACCCTCGTCACATGTAGAGAAACGACTTCGATGGGAAGCGCTTGTGGGAGATGG
Organism: Thuja plicata; assembly: GCA_018584345.1. NCBI lineage: Eukaryota > Viridiplantae > Streptophyta > Pinopsida > Cupressales > Cupressaceae > Thuja > Thuja plicata. The sequence continues at coordinate 1,770,137 of MU227784.1, read as the reverse complement.
AGTTTCAAGAAAATGATGGAAAGAAGGTAAAATAAACATGGTTTTAGGGCTAGTTGTGGATAGGTAATGACTTAAGTTTGGGTGGTTACATGGAAGATGATGAGCTAGTAACATGTAACCATGATTAGTTACTGGGTCTATAATGATTTTGTAGGGTCTTCCACGGGGTATTGTTAGATGGGAACTTGATTAATGCAAGGGACCAAGTGGTTACATTAAAATGTAACATTAAAAGGGAATGTTGCATAGTGAGTAGGTCCACATTTAAAACATCTTATAATTATATGTCTAGATGTTTAGTAATAGGGGGCCTATTGTTTTTTTGGATATACCATTGTCGGTTATTGGGGGTCTAGGGGTTAGGTTTTAGGGGTCACTATGCCATTTTTTGAGCACTTGGTGTTCAAAGATATCTACAGAGAGATCCTTGAATACCTAGAAGCCGAAACCTCATATTTAAGCTCTTAAGTCACCCATAGAGCTACACTGAAAAAATCATTGAAAATTGACTTACGATTTAGGAGTTCTAGGTGCGCGAAGTTAGCCTGATCGACTACTTGGGACTTTCCCCTAATGTCTATTTGTGTTCGTGGTACTTGCCTTATAATGATGAGATTAGGAATTAGAAGAGTTAAAAACTCACCACCTTTATTTCATATATTCAAATGAGCTTGATATGGTGCCACTCACACGTACCAATAGACATCCATCTGTGTTCTTAATAATTAAAATTTTAATATTGAATTGAAGGAGTTGTGAAATTGTATTGGTACCTATAGCACAATATTACTATATGTGTGTATGTATTGGTCAAAGTAGTTATTCTAGGAATATGTGTTAGTTATTGGAGGATATGAATTGGATAAGTTGGGCAAATTTTTGAGGTGCTTGTAGTGCACAAATATTGGGATGACTTTTTACCTTTGCACACATAATGAATAGTCTTGGGCATTCTTCATAACTACCTTAAGTTAAATACCAACCATTATTTTTTTGTCAAAATCTAATGTATCGTTAAGAACTTAAGATGTGTGAAGTTAGCTATAATAACTATTGATACTCTTTTCATACAATTGATTCAGACTTTCAACAATTTGGTGAAAACATAATTGACATAATTTTCCCTTTTTATTAAGACCATGTCTCAAAAGATGCCTAAATAAATTAATATACAAGAATAGTTTTAAATTTAGATAATATATTTTTCAAATAAAAAATATTTAATTTAAATCATAATATTACAAACCTTTCATGTTATGGAACACAATAACAACAATAATGAAGATAGAAAAATTGAAAAACTAACCAACCACCACATTGGAAAAGTGAAAATTTAAATGTGAGTGAACATTTTTCTATAGGAGACAAATTAATGGCTTGGGCATAGATGCCTTGAGGAAGAGAAGTCTACTACTCTGCTATTATAAAGGCATGAGAATATTTCTACACATTATGTTTGGATGAATGGATTGTAGAAATTGGAAGTAGTGAGACAAGGAATGTGTGAGTAGAGGGGCAAGGGCATGGAAGTGTCAAATTGAAGGAGATAAACATGAAAGCAAAAAGGAGGTGCATATTCAAGGAGATAACATAATAGAGAAGCAAAAACTAGTTGCATAATTATGTAAATTACCTAGTCGGAAGATGTGTAGGAAATAAATTAGTAAAGATTGTTGGTAGGAAAAAATAAAGACTATTCACTTATGGACATTGGATGGAAATACTTAAAGGTAGAAATTTGTAGGTATTATTCGATGAATCCCAAGGTCGTGAATGATAAAGGTTGGGATGCCACAAAGGAATTTTATCTGGATAGACATAATGTGAGGATTGATTTAGGACATTTGAACAAATTGTTGAAGACAACATTGAATCTGATTCAGTCCAAAGGCCATGTAAATAATGCATGAGATTTTTAGTTGAATTGTCTATGTATATTTGTTGTTCTAAATTATTTTCCCTTCTCTAATTAGGAGTAGGTTAGTACCAAACCATTTTGTTGTATAGGTGAGGTTCTTAGTTTTCCACTGTAGGGGCTCAAATAATAGGGTATTGTGAGGTGTAGATTCCTTCCAGAGAGCTCAGAGAGATTGTTCACCGTCCCTTGCGGTAGCTATTTGAGCCTCTTTAAGTAATGTCTTTATGGGGTGGGATTATTTTAATGTATAAAGAGAATCTGGCACTAAATCCCAATATGTGGGAACTTCAATCACTTAGAAATATGTCTTTTTAAGAAGTAATTTTCATCTCTTCTATGACTCTAGTTCTCTATCATTTGTATGCAAAGCATACTAAAACATATATTAATGTTTTTTTATTACGATAACAATTGGTTTTTAAGGGGCCCCAAAACCCATACTAAAATATATAGTAATGTTAACGTACTAAAACATATATTATTTTTTTAGTTTTTTTTTTTAAAATAATCTTGAAAATATAAGAATAAATTATAGTTAGGAAAGTTATTAGAATAAAATTATTAATTTGATAATTTTTTGTCTATATGAAATCCTTATCTTTTATTTATAATTGGACAATGTATATTCCATATTTCTTTTAATAGAAGTTAATTAGCTGATAGGCTTCCCATTTCATAATGAAAAATGTTGTTTCACACTAGAAACTCCTTTACTCTGATGGAAAATATTTAGAGAGAACTACATCATTTGAGAGCACTACAAAATTGTTCCACATCACATCTTCAATTTTCATATCAGCAAATTCCTTACACCGATTCACAATGCAAGTGCTAGTGTAATAATTATTTATAAACATCGATCATATGTCACAACATTGTTTCTATATTTATGAGATATTTTAAAATTATTTTTGGATAATTTTTTTAAAACATAGAATCAAAGCAAGATTACAAATAATAAAAGCTACATCAACTAAAAATATAAATGCATCAAACTAGACCATGCAAGTAGTACAAGAGAAAAATTCTCACAAACTGAGAACAATCAAAATAGGCCAACAAGTGGCATTACAATGAAAATACATGATGAAACACTTTGCATAGGTTCACATGGAATATATTTTGAAGTTGGATCACCTCATTTTGAGTTTGCTGAAGTTGTGTCATGACTGAGGCATTTTTCTTGGATAACTTTGGAAGTTGTGACCACAAAAAAGAAACCTATAAAACTATGTTAAGTAAAGCATTAAAATACCAATTTCCTGAAACTAATTATTTGAGAACACAATAGAACACATTTCCTTCCAAATATGTCTCAAAGTAACTTGTCTAATAGAATCAACAATGACATCATTACACCTGCAGTATTACAGGCAAAAACAAAAAGGTTGTCTGGAGAAATTTTGACACGGTCTCTGCAAAAATGGGAATAAAGAGAGAAATGGTTAGGCCTTTGGTTAAGGAAAACAAGGAGGGTATAATTTAGATGGAAGAGCTTATCGATTCTACTCTGGTGATTTTTAGCGACAATGCGAGGGAAGATCCCCAAATGGATGTGCTGAACAATGCAAAAAATAGTGCTATTGACAGCTATAGAACAACGAAATGGACCTACTATGAGATCTATGAGCTGAAAAAAAGAATGGACAGGATGTAGAAAGAAAGCATAATCAACAACAACAAGAATATTGCGGAGGACAAGGAGCTGGATAGCAGAGTGACCGATCTGAAGCATAGGGTCGAAGGCATTGAAGCCTCAATGGTTAAAATAGCTGAGCAAAGCTACAACATACTTAAAGCCTCAAATGATAATATTAAGGTAATCATTGACAAGTTTCAATAACAAAGAGGAAATAAAGAGGATCGGTCGATGCATAGTGACAAGGAGCAACTTCCAGAAGAAGGAAATAAGAAGGGAACAAGAGAGGAAGCCAAGCAGATGGAAAACCAGGAAGCTGACAAAGAGCTGGCCGAACTTAGAGAAGCTGCAGGGAGAATGACCGAGCTGGAGAAACGGGTGGCTGAGATTCTTAGATATATTGCCTGATTTGCACCCCTGGTTCTATGTTCCTAGTTTTATTGGGTGTGCGTCCCTGGCTTTCTGTTGTATGGGACTGTTTTGTTAGGTCTACCTATTTTTTGTTGGTTGTTACGTAACGCTTATATGCTTTAGTTATCTTTACTTTCTTCTGTAGGGTTTCAGGAACCCATCAAAACCTGTTTTCCTTAATAAAAAACAATGACATCATTATGCAAACCAAGGCCAAAAAAAATTCTTTCCAATTCCACTTATGATAAAAAAAATGATTGATTTTTTTTATGATAGTATTCCATTGTTTTCCAATGAAGGGACAATCCCAAAATATAAGCTTCATATTTTTAATACACCTTAGAAAGGGTAGTTAAAGTTGAACAATAACATGTGTAATCTTAGTCTATCTCCCATAGATAGTTCAAATGTAAGACTTCTAGGCCAACAATTGAGTCTCTACATTAGTTTTAGATTTCCATATTTGTTCACTTATTTCGGTCCATCTTTTAGCACTAAATCTTCACTTCCATTTAAGATTGAGATGAGGAAGGCTCTCCCAATGTGGTAATGATTGAAGAAAGATCCTCTCGAGCAGAGGATGATTGAAATATGATGAAGCAAACCACTTGTAGTCTTAAAGAAATATCAATCTTTTGGAGTATACATTTTTATAGGCAATTCAAGTGGAACCAATGATTGCACAAATATAAGAAATATTCTATAATTTTTATTTGATTCATACCAATTTTTTATATTCATCCATGAGCCAATTCAAAAGTATTATCCTTATTGGTCATTTTTTTTGCTCACATTTGATATTCAACCATGGAGCCCATTCAAAAGTATTATCCTTATTCGACATTTTGTTTCTAGTCACATGGTATATTGTTTATCTATTTATTTGACTTTGGAAAAAGATGTCATTCCTTTTTCTATTTTTGAAAGGTAGGTTGTACTTATTTACATGTAGTTCATACATATGATTTTATTTTATTAAAAATATTATTGTATAATTTTTTTATTTAAATAGTTTGATAATTTTTTCATATTTAGAATATGATAATCGTACATACTAAGATGTTCCTTTGAGTAAAAATGAGGGTTATTTATTTTATGGGTTTTCTATTTGATAATATTAATGGAAGCTTTGATGTTTTTGATTAAGGAAAACAGGTTTTGATGGGTTCTTGAAACCCTACAGAGCTATATATAAAAAACCTAGAGCATATAAACGTTAAGTATCAACCAAAATGAAATAGACAGTCCAAACAAAATAGTTCCAGAAAATACAGAAAGCCAGGGACAAAACCCATAAAAAAAACCAGGATAATAAAACTAGGGACGCAAATTAGGCAATGTCTCTGAGAATCTCAACAGCACGCATCTCCAGCTCGGTCATTCTACCCGCAGCCTCTTTTAGGTCAGCCAGCTCTTTATCAGCTCCCTGGTTCTCCATCTTCTTAGTGGCCTCTCTTGTCCTCTTCTTATTACCCTCTTATAGAAGCTTTGATGTTAAATGCACACAAAAAGTGAATTATGGCCATTTTATGAATGTGGGTTGAAAGCCTTTCAATGGAAAATATAAATATCATTGAATCAAGTGAGTGTATACACAATTGTATTCTCATAAATCATATTAGAGAGGGAAACCTCATCAATGTATTTATCCTTGCTTGGCTTTAGTTCGGCTTTATTTCTTCTCTAATTACGAACCATAAGGATATCAACCACACTAGGTATCAAGTGAGAGTAGGCTTATAACGGTCTTCATTTTGCTCTCGCTATCCACTACAATATTACAAATTATCATTTTCCTCTTTAATTTCTTCACTTTCTCTGAAAACATATTTCACAAAACTTGAATTTTCGTATGCAATGCAGTGATAATAACATCTCATCCTTCTCATTCCCAAAGACGACATTTGCAGAACAACATTCAACTTCTATAAACTCCCATTGTTTGTTATACAACTGTAGAAACACAACTAAAATGTATATAACAAGTGTTGTAGAAGAGGATCGATTAAATGTGAAAAATGGGGCAAACCTTCAAAATACGAGTTAGAATAGGATAGATAATCCAATTGCCTTCATAGCACTCAAAGCTTTAGCTTTAAAGATTGGGTTATAAAATATGATACAGATATTCATGTAAGACACATTAACATGACATTTTGAAGGTTGAATCTCGATGTTAATAAATGACCATGTAGCTATTTTTTCATTTTGTAAGGCGTATGTTTTTCCATTTATCGAATTAAAATATGTTTGGTAATGACAAGTTTGAGTAAGCGATTAACTTGCAAGTTTTGACCTTCGTATAGAGCCTACCTTCTCTTTGGATGGCTATTGCAAAATGCAAAATAATTCATACAACATTATTAGAAAGAAAGAAGAAGCTTGCCTGCAATTGATCTCGCACAAAGTCCAAGTATGTGAAGTTACTTGTACACCCACTTTTAAGTACTACAATTTAAATTATTCCCTTACTTCATTTCATGAATTTTTTTTGGTTTATCAATTATAGCATTTTCTCTTCTACAAGTTTACACTTGCTAATCATGAAGAGGAAACAAAGAAGATTTATACTTACAAATACAACATTTTTTATGTCTTTCCATGTATTTCAATTCCACATTTCCTTAGGATGACCTAAAAAAAAATACAATAGGATGCTATTGTAACTTTAAGTCAACCGAAATGGAAGCTACTATGTACAAGACTTCCTTCTACAACACTACATGTTTGTAGACTATCACTTTTATACACTTCATTTTATTAACTAAATCTTCATTTATACTTTCAAATAAAAAACCTATAGACGTATCCTTGCACCTCCTTTAAGAGCAAGTACTAATTTGTACTAGTTTATACAATCTCAGAATAGTTAGATGTTTCATATCAACATTACCAAGATGCCCTTCACATAAAAACAACATTAAAGAAGGGACGTGGCTAGGCTCCCTACAAAATGTACCATTGACCAAATTTCAAAAATCAGAAAACCTAACAATTTTTTGCAAAATTTTCAGCATTGTTCTTCATGATCTGCATATTTTGTAATGGAAAACCACAAATATTTTACAAAAAAATCATTAAATTTTCACAAATTTTTTTTTATGACTTTTTTATGTCTTTAGTGTGCCTTAAAGAAGAGGGGACGGGTGTAAAAGGCTGGCATCATTTTCCATTCAAAGAGAGAATTCAATAAGAATAATTCACAGACCCACTTCCTATTCTTGCGTTGGAAGTTTCCCATCGTTATCCTTGAAGAGGCAAATGACCCACTTCTTGTGTTTGGGATAATTAGTTGTAGTGAAAGTGTTTGTCAGGAAAGAGATTTTAAAATGGTTTTTCTTTCTTCACCCAATTGAATCCTTCCTTCAGAACTGAACATTCGGCAAGAAGTTAGTGGTTCCAAACCAAAAGATGCTTCTTGGATTTAAATTATGTACGCTTGATTCGTAATGATAACAACCTTTCAACAAATCGCCAAGCCCAGCAGTCAATGTTCCTTGTTTAAAACTCTTCCTATGCTTGCTTGCAATTTATGTTTTCTCAACTGTATAAATTTTGGGTGTGACTCCAAATATTGCTTCATATCAAGAACTAAAACAGGCCTAATCTGCTTGATATAGTACTTACAGCTTGATCTAATCTGGTTTAAGGAAGATGGGTGAAGACAAGCCTTCTAAGTTGCTCTTAATCTTTGTTTTTACTGCAGATCTTGTGGCATTTGGATTGGCTGTTGCTGCAGAGCTTAACAAGAGCAGAGTAAGTCTGAGCTAGATAACCATTTCAAAATTTTAGCTGAAATTATGACCAAAAATTACCCATTTTAGCAGAAACTATGAACAAAATTATCCATTTCAATATATTAGCAGAAAAAATGAATGGATTTAACAAAAAATGAATGGATTTAACTGTGTGAGAATTTTTTCATTAACATTTTGGGTCACACTCTGAATCATCATATTTGTTCATTTTTTTCTCCTTCAACTGTTCTCTCTCATTCTATTTTTTTTTTTTTCTTCACCCATTCTCTATCTATCATTCTGATGATGGTTCATGAAATGTAATCTAAAATGTTGATGATACAGTTGAATCCAGAAATCAATTACAATCAACAGCATGACTGGAAATCTAATTAATTTAAAAAAAGTGAAAATAAAACTATCTTCATCAATAAGTTTAATGATCATCCACTGTTGCCTCACAATCCTGTCATCCATTGCAGGCTAGGCTGGTTCCAGATGAGTATCATGAATATGTCTCTTGTGTATATGATACAGACATAGCAACTATTTATGGAGTGGGAGCTTTTCTGTTACTTGGTATAAGCCATGGGCTGTTAATGGTTGATACAAAGTTTTTATGGGGTGGAATCTCTAGTAAGAATCCAGGAACATCTCATGCATGGACGATTTTGTTGTTTATAGCCTCCTGGTATGTACCTTCTACTTTTTCATTGACTCCTGGGACATGAAGTCTTAAATTATTAGAATCAAACAAAGCTACAAGAATTTTTCAGAAACCTGGATACCCACAAATAGATTCTCATCTAAAGAATTAGATACTCTTTCAAACCATCTGAACAATTGGCTAGAGCTATGATAGGTTATACACACCATGGACCCTGTTTCAAAAGTGATGTTATATGTCCCCCATTGAAATAGAGCTTTGTCTTCCTTTTATCATGTCTGGTAATATTGTTCTCCTATTATTGCAATTTGCAGGCTTACTTTTGGCATATCAGAGATTTGCCTTATTTGGGCATCAGTTAAGAATACAGATCACACTAAATACAGAACAATCTATCCTCTGACCAATCTAACTTGTGAAGAAGTGCCCAAGGGATTGTTTGCAGCAGGAGCAGGTTTTACATTGCTCACCTTGGTTTTGAGTAAGTTGTACTATATTGCCTTTGTCAGAGGAAAGGAAAATGAGAGTTCCATGTTTTTGGTTTCCCTAATGCCAAGTGATGGAGACTATATTGCTGGGACAGACAACAGCCAGAAAGTTTGACTGCGGGCATGTCAAATTTCTTAATTCTCTTTCTTAAATCTGTCTGAATTGACAATAATAGTGCCTTATTTTCCTTAGATTTCATATTATGTAGTTGAAGATTGTTGAATGGACCTAAAGCCAAGTTCTGGTGCCTCAAAAATTAAGCACCTCATTGTGGATGAATGGATGGGAAAGTGCCCTAACTGTTAAATATCTAATGCTATGTAGTTGAAGATTGTTTTACGGACCTAAAGTGAAGTTCAGGTGCCTGAAAGTCAAGTACGCCATTGTGGAAAATGTTTGTTACAGGTTCATGAGACGAACCCCTCTTTTTGTATTTGTATACGTTTTCCTTAAAGGATATTTGATTAGTGTCATTAGGTTAAAAATGATATGAAAGTTAGGAGGATTTATCTTCAGTTCTAAAGAGGATTTTTGCCTTTCATACCTGGCTTTCGCATCTAGCTTTGCCTGTCCAATATGTAATGCCCTTAAACCCTAAAATTAATTTCAAAACTTCTTGAATATTTCATAATTTTTGACATAAAGTTGTAAAAATCATGTGATCAAAGAAGTGAGGGTGCTATTGCATTGAATGTATACATCTTGTTGTCATAGGTCTTGTCTATGTTCGAACTAACCATTCCAGTGCCGGAAAATTAACTTTGTTTTTCCTGAATTACTAAGATGATGCTGATAGAAACATATAAAAGTTTACAAGGAAAGAATCAATCTGGATTACATGCGAGTCAGAAAAAAAAGAATGGACATGGATCTTGTCAATACCCAAAAACTCTGGCATGTGGATTTCTTGTAAAAAATAATAATCATAGTCATTGAGGACGATTTCCAGGTAAGTTTACATTACCAGAGATGTAGAAGAGCAGACATGTAGAACATATCAAACCTTGTTAAAGTCTACAGAAGTCTGCCTAAGTTGTCTTGCCAAGGAAAGATGAAGTTTTTTTCTATTGCATATCAGACGGTCAAAAGTTACGTCAGTTACTGGATAGTTTAAGTTTTAACAAACTAGTTACACGAGGCACAACCACAGCCATAGCCATAGCCATATCAAAAAGGACTCAAAAAATTATAGATGCCAATATCGCTGAGAGTATCTTAAAGACAAATTATCTATAAACCTAGAACCTATCCTAATCAGAAGGAAGATCATGATCATTGTTTGACTCATTGGAGTCTATGGATACAACATTGTATCCTATGATGCCATAAGTTGGGAAACTTGTTGTGTTCTCTGTAGTCCTATTTCCTACAGGTAAGTCTAGTTGCTTTAGCTTATCAATGAACTCTGAGAGTTTACTGTCAAACAGGGGCCCCAGTTTCATGGTTGTGTACCCATGCGCTATGTCCTTTTTGCTGATTGTAATCTCAACTTCCCTTAGCACCTGCAAGAACTTACTCTCTTTCATTTTAATAACATTTGTAACCTGCATGGAAACATCAGAGTAAATGAGTCTCCTTAGAGACTCAATTAGATTCCTGCTCTTCCCTGCCAAAACATCATTATTGCGAGCCTTCCAAATAACCCACAATATAATAGAAGACAAAATAGACCAAAAGACATTACAAAATTTGTTGTCTTTAATGTTCCCAGCTATGACATTGAGAGTATCAAAATGAGATTTGTAAGTGAGGCCAAACATCTTCCAAATTTCAGAAGCAAAGAAGCACTCAAAGAAAACACGCAGTACAGATTCAGGTTGTTTACAGACATTGCACAAATTAGGTCCCCCCCCAGGCTTTTTGAAAGAGAGCTTATGTAGAATAAGGCGCCATAAGAAACATATGATTTTGGGTTCAATAGGTATGGTCCAGATAGAGGTAAAGTATTTGTTCCAATCCGCTGAGGGGGTCTCAAGTTGCCATAAGGAGTTAGCATGGATGAGGATGTCTGAGTTTTGAGTGAGAAGGTGGTCTAAGTATTTGACTTTAACTTGATGGAGAGGGGTACCATCTAGCTAGGAAAACAGGGTGGAGTAGTTGTCTGGTGAGCAGTAGCCATGAATGGGTCCCAGCTTGTTAAGGGAAGCAAAGAGGATGGTGTAGGTTCTACTCTGGGACAAGGGTAGGCCAAATTTCTCTTTCAAGTTCTCCCAAGTGTCCAAATTGTCTCCCTGAAACACATCATGAAACTGACATACTCCTTTCGCTACCCACCCTTTTGCAGAACAACCTTCAAGTAGGGAAAGAGGCTTATCTTTATGTTTTAGGCTCCACCATATAGATCTAGAGCCACATAACATACCACCACTTTCTACGTAGTTAGTGTTGCAGAGGAATCCTCTAACAAGCTTCCAGCTCTTCCAAATAGATTTGAAGACATTCGATCCTTGCACAACAATATTTCTGTCTAGGCTAAGTAGGTCATTATAGCTTAGGAGGGTCCAGGGTTTGGCTTTACAGGGGTGGGCCCTATAAAGATTATTCCTGATCAATATTTTCCAAGGTTCATCTCCGAAAGGAGGCCTTCACAATCCACTTAGCTGCTAATGATATACCTTATGTCCTCGGATCTTTTAAGCCAAGACCTCCCCAGGCCTTTGCTTTAGTGCACCATTCCCAAGAGACAACATGAGTCTTCTTATTTCCTCTTCCATCTGACCACAAGAAATCTCTGATAATTTTCTGAATACAACTGAACTGGCTCTGGTTAAAGAGCCATGAGGAAGAGAAGTAAATGGGGTATGATGATAGTATCTTCTGGGAAACTTGGACTCTGCCGGGAAGGAGAGGAGGTTGCTATCCCATTTATTAATCTTGGAGAGGATTTTATCCTTTGCCCAACTCCACATCTCATTGATGCTTGGATCCACTGCAAATGGAATCCCTAGGTATCTCACAATATGAGTAGGACCTCCCCACTCCAGGTCATCTTTGTTCCATCAAATCAGAGGATTGGTCTCCCATCCCAGCATAATAGATTTGGAGACAGAGATTTTGCTCCCTGAGGCTTCACAAAATAGGTCTAATTTCTGCATCAGGTAGCCCATATTATTCTCGTCTATGTTTAGGAGGATGGTCGTATCTTCTGCAAACTGGATGTTGGATACCTCTTTCCCATCGGGGAGGGAGATGCCTTTTACTTGGGGAGACAGGGTTTCATCTCTAAGCAAGAAGTGGAGGGAGTCTGCAACAATGACAAAGGGGGAAGGAGCAAGAGGACACCCTTGCCTGATGGATCTGGTGAGCTCAAAGAACTGAGATATGAAGCCATTAACCTCTACTATTGCCATAGCTCCTTTTAGTAAGGTGGAGACCATCTTGCAAAATGAAGGAGGGAATCCCAACCTTTCTAGCATGAGTAGGATAAAATTCCACTCAATACGGTCATATGCTTTCTCATAGTCTATGAGAAGCATGACACTTTGTTGGCCTAAAGATTTGGCCCATTCTAATGCTTCCCAACAGGTAACCAAATTTTCTAAGATATATCTACCCTTGCCAAAGCCTGTTTGGGTATTGTTGATCACTTTAGGGAGGATTTTAGCAATCTGGAGGGAGAGAGCTTTGGCCAAGATCTTGTACCCACATTTTGTAAGGTGATAGGTCTCCAATTTTTTATTAGGATTCTATCCCCATCTTTAGGAATCAATTTAATTAGGCTAACATTAAGTGTAGAACCAAGATTTCCTACAACAATGGCCTTCTGGAGTACTTTGTAAAGGTTGTTACTTATCCATCCAATATTGATCTTGTAGGACTCAACCATAAGCCCAACCGGACCAGGCGCTTTTCCATCAGCCATACTCAAGATGGCATTTTTGATCTCTTCTACTGAAAGATCTTTCCCAATAATAGCAGCATCTTCTTCTGAAACTTTCTTAGGGATAATGTCTTTAATCTTCTGCATAGCTGAACCCATTGACCCATTGTCCTCAGTGGTAAAAAGTCTGCTATAGAAGTTGGAGAAGGTATCTAGGATCTCTTCTTGGTCTGTGATGTTATTACCTTGTTCCATGATACAGGTAATCTTGTCTCTTGCCTCCTTCTTAAGGGTTTGGAAGAAGAATTTGGATCCTCTGTCGCCCAGATTGAGCCAGTTAATCCTAGCTCTCACTCTAGCTCCTTTGGTTTTAATGAATTGAAGTTTCCTTAGGGAGTCTTTGCAACCTATCACCTTATCTAATAGACCAAGGTCTGCGGGGTTGTTCTGAATCTGAAACTCAGCCTCTTGTAGCTCTTCCTCAAGCTTGAATTCCTTTCCTCTACCATCTTTGGCTTTCTTCTTCCCAACAGTCTTGAGCATCTTTTGCCAAGATAGTGTGGTAAGATTCCATCTATCCACTTCATTATTGTGTTGGGCTATATCTTGATTGTACCAGGCTATAATCTTAATAGCAGCTTGGATTGCTTCATCTTTGAGGAGAGAAGAGTTAAGTGCAAACCCTACTTTACTAGGGGGTGGGGCAACATAGGAGGGAATAAGGTGGGTGCAGGAACAAATAGGGTGATGGTTTGAGAGGGTGTAAGGGATAACCTTGACATAGTTATCTCCTGTGATAGGCAGGCAACTGAAGACCTGTTTGTTCAAGTAGAACCTGTCTAATCTGGAATATATCCTCCTGTTTCCTTTCTAAAAATTAGACTAGGTGAACCACACACCATCTGACTCACTTTTCCTCTCAGCCAAGGGGTCAAAGAGATTCAACTTAGAGATCATCCTATTCCAGAAAACCATCTCATTACCTTTTCATTCAAATCTCTACCCTCCACTTTGGTCCTGGGCTCTCTCTATCATGTTGAAGTCCCCTGCAAGTACCCAAGGTATATCATCAAGATCTGAGATCCATTTCCATAGGTCAATCCTCTCATGGTGGTCATTAGGGGCATAAATAGAGCAAATACCAAGGGTTTGTTCTCGAGTGTTAAAAGAGACCCATATTTCTCTATTGCAGGGTGATGTCCCCCATCCTTGGATCATCTTTCTCCATCTGGAACTAACCAAAATAGAGGTTCCTCCTTTACCTCTCTGATGTTTAGTGGAGAATGCAGTATCGTCCTTCCAAATATACTTTAAGGCAATATCTAAAGTAAATCCTACTACTTTGACTTCTTGGACAATGAGGATCTCCACTTCCTTATGTGACTGTTGTGTGTGAGAAATTACACCTTCATGAAATTAGGACTCTAAACTACAATTCTATGGAAAGAAATATAACAATTTAATCTAAGAATTGCAATTAAATCCATGACATCTCATGGTTCCCTATCTAAGCTTTGTTAAGAGAGCTCTCAGCCTTTATCTCTCTCAAGGACAATCCTAGAATGAGAAATTTAAAGATAAAATGCAATATCTAGCTCAAATTCTCAAGATGATATGGAATTCTAATGCAAAATGCTCATGATATGCTCCTCAATTCAACAATTGCTTCTACAAATGCTCAAAAATACTTTTCAATTGCTCTCAAATGCTCTCAATTGCTCAAAAATTGACTATAATGAGGATGCTTTGCACTTGAATTTCTAGGATATCAAATGCATAGAAAATGGCTTGTATTTATAGCAAATTCCCAAGGGTAGGGGGTAGAGTGAATTAACCATGGGTTAATCCTTGGTTGAGTTTGATCCCTCAAATGGTTTCAAATGGGGGGACCATTTAAATGGTTGTCCTCAAAGGGTGGGACAAGAAGACAAAATATTCAATTCTCATTGGTTGATCAATTGAGTTGAAAGAAATTAGGAATTATTTAACTCAATCATTTAATTAATTTAGCCATGTAAGGGTGAATGGGTTAGATTTGATTTTTGATTTAAAACTATACAATTAATTGATTAAAATCAATTATATAATTTGATTGATCCCTTTTAGGCTTAAATTTGATTATTTGATTTCGTTATTAATTAATCCTTTGATTTTAATTGATTTTGTCTAATTTCCTTGATAAATATCCATTTGAATGATTTTAATCCATTTTGATGCATTTTGATGAGATTTAGGGCAATTGGCTGAGATTTGCAAATTTGGATGATTAAGAAACACCCGTTCAATTTTAGGTGTCTACAAATGCCCCTCTTTGAATTGATGTGAGAAACGCATTGATTCAAAGAAAAATTGATGTTCTGATGTAGATTGGATACTGATGTCTGATTGATTGACTGATGTGAAACCTGATATTGATAATCTGATGTAAAACCTGATATGAAACTTGATGCGAAACCTGATGTGAAACCCCGATGCAGAACTCGATGTGAAACTTGATGCAGAATGCCCCACTGATAAAGTTTGAATTTTTAATGCCCTAGATTTGATGATATGATGATGCCCCCTTAGAAATGAAAACATTTTGATGTTCTGAATGCCAAAATTTGATGAAACCGATGATGAATAGATCCAAGATGATTTCATTTTTGACAAACAATGATGCTGGAAAAGATGTCAGAAGATGCCCAGTATGCACAAATATGCAATTGAATCCAACTAGGTCAAAAAACCTTCAAAAATTAGGGTAAAATAGCTTAAATAGGTTGAAAAACCCAAATTTACTATTCATTTTCACTTTTATTATTGAGATTTTTGCTATGATCCTATGACAATTGATAGCGATGGTGGTCCCCATTCGAAAGCATTGGTTTGAGAGAGCGCGTCATTATCAGAAACCTCCCGACTACGGACCTCCAGTGAGTGATTTCAACCTTCCTAGTGCATTTATTGCAAGTTTTTAATGCTTTTTAGATAAGTCTTTTTGCAAAACACTGCATAGGAAACTTTAAAAGCTGCCTAAGCTAGTGAAAAGCCACCTCCGCGCATTTTAAAGCCACGTTGGAGCAATCTAGAGCCGCCTAGGACTTAGGTTAAAATTGCAACCCAATTAATTTTGCGCCGCCTATGAAACCCTAGCATTTCAAGGCTTCCTAGTAAAATTTGAAAGTCGCCTAGGACTTTAAAAGGTCGCATGCTTGGTAAAGTGCCGCCTCCGATGATTAAAGTGTCGCGTATGAAAAATTCAACGCCACAGGGCTAAAAAGTCGTGTACACTTAGCCAAGTGCCGCCTACAAGGAAATATGGGCAAAACTAAAAATAGATAGAATCAAATTGCCTTTTATTGAATGTCTGAAAAGACTTGATTGATTTCCAAGCTAGAAAATATACTTCCATGATGTCACTTAGTGTTTAGGATATTAGAAAAATCATATCGATGAATGTTTGATACACCAATCAGATTGATTAAAATGATGCCAAATTGATCCCTTCTCAAGATCTAGAGGTTAGGAACAATAGTTTGATGCACTCAAAATAGAGAAAGATAGATTTAATGTGTTTTATTGACTTAGAATGATCCACCAATAGAAAAACTAATATAATTCACTTTGTTTCAAAATTTAGGAACATTACCGTAAGTTGCGAGTACGGGGTGTAGTTTCTTGGATATTTGATTTGGTTGATGAGCTTACCCCTCCTGAGAGACATACTATCGAGACATGTGGTCTTAGTTTCCTTCTTGATGTCCCTCAGTTTTAGCTGACCCGAGGTCTATTGACAACTATGGCAGAGCAATGGCACTCTGACCATAACACTTTTCATCTACCCCTTGGCGAGATGACTATCACGCCAGAGGATCTATACAGATTGTTGAGGATCCCGACTCGTAGAGAGTGAGTATACTATGATTCAATTTATGATGGCAGCGTATGCAAACGGGTGTTCGGAGACAACACCATTGAGAATGATTGCATTACTTGGGCATAGTTTGCTTCATTTCCTACACCAGTATTATTAGGAGCAGTCATCGGAGGATTGTTGCTTCTAGATAGGAGAGGTCATGGCTTTGCGGTCAGATGGGGCCGTATATTGGAGGATATGATTGCACATCCTCAGAGATTCGACTAGGGTTCCTGTGTGTTAGCCCAGCTTTATCATGATCTTCATGAGATTGCATATAGGCGTAGCACATCTATCTCAGCAGGTGCAGTTTTACTACAGCTGTGGACTTGGGAGCATATCCCTATCACCAGACCAATCTCAACACTAGTGCGGGCCTGAGGGTATCTATATGCTTTTCTGTACGATGGTATACTTGTCCAACATCGTTTGGGCAAGGTTGAGTTTTGGCATTGTACTATTGATGATATTGATCAGGTCATCTGGAGACCATATTTGAGCTGCGAGAGGTGGCGAGAGGATGATGATGAGTTTCCTTATATGTTTTCCCCTCGGTGGATGATTGGTTGATCACCACTATGTATAAAGAGATTTTGCTTTGGGAGAGTGCTCCGTTAGTATGGCCAAGTACATGATATGCCCCAGGGTATGGCACTTTATGCCAGGGTACAAGCAGAGCGATCCATGTGGGGAGCTCAGGTTGATTATCAGTATGCCTGTGCACAGATTGATCAACTTAGATTTGTGAGATGGGATCTGATGACACATGTAGCTTATGCAAGGATGTTCGCTGAGTATCGAGAGTGGTTCTTACGACATCGCTTTGTTAGATTTACAGATTCAGTTGAGCCTATCCCAGATGTTGATGATCTATCTGATGATGATGGTGGGGATGATGATGATGGTGATGGAGATGGCAGGAGACCTTAGAGATAGAGGGTTCAGAGAACACCTAGAGTAGAGAGAGTTGCGGGACCTCAGATGCATGGTGGTCATGTTAGAGGCTGAGGTGGGGGATTTGGTCAGCCTAGACAGAGGCAAGTGCAGGTGTAGGTACCTCCCCAGAGATAGGCTCCTGGCAGAGTTGGTGCAGAGTGGGCTAAGCAGAGACATAGACGAGTCTAGGTTGCAAGATAGGTTCCTCTACATGTTCCATTACAGGGACAGGTTCCATAGAGACCTCTATCTCTACAGAGATAGGCTCCTCAGGTAGATCCACAGAGTAGTACGACACCGATGATAACATAGGTTCCATTAGCACCACAGGCACTTCAGGCCCCTCCAGCATCATAGGCACCTCCAGTTCCTCCCATAGTGGATGGCTTAGTTCAAGATGTTCAAGGATTACAGGCAGGGATAACTGTAGAAACTGTACGATTAGATTAGGTTTCGACTATGTTGCAACAATTCTTGGCTACATTGGCTCAGTTACATATTAGTGCGAGCACTAGTTAGGCACCACCTTCCACATATGATAGATTAGGTGACAGAGATCCCGATGGAGCAAGAGGTTCAGGTACAGGTATTGCTGGAGATGGATCAGGTGCCCCTGCTGGGTCATGAGACAGATTGGGATCTATGATATCCAGATATTGTATTGATGTATCATGTATTTTTTATCAGGACTTTGATATATGGATCATGTATTGATGTATCTTTGATATACAGATTTTCTATAGACATTTGATGATGGACATTTATGTATGATGATCTTCTATTGATTCCCCTTTGATGATGTTGTTATGAGATTTCTTTTATGCATATCTACATGATTTTATGATGCATTTACTGCTCTTATGCTATGGTTGCAATGTCTTAAAGTAGGACATAGATATATGGATGCAAATGATGTTAATGCAACTTATTTCTATATGATTTTCTGATGTTATCATGATGTATGGATTATGCAATGTAATGATATGGATGCAATACTTAGTGCAATGGGAAAATGAATGCAACTATCTTTTTGGAATTTGATGTATGCAACTTAATTTATGAAATGCAAAGCTTAACTGGTGAAAGATAAATGACTAATGGTTAATGTTTCTTTTCTTTTTTGCTTTTCTCTTTGCTATGAATATATAATGAATAATGATTAATGCTATGAATGCAAAAGATAATCTCATATTGATGATCTGAAACCATTGAATTGATGTCTAACCCATATTAATGATGAACCCCCTTTAACTTGGAAATTTGCTAAAAGTAAAGGCCATTAAGCTAACATGCACATGGAATTAATCTAACATGAAAATGCAATGCAACTAATTGTCCTTGAGGTTTGCGACATAAATGCAAATAGAGATATATTTTCATCATTGAGCATTGTGGAACTAGGAGTCGATACAATCCTTACTGGTGCCACTGCGACCATAAGAATATGAATATGAGTTTCATCTCATTTGGTAACCTCCTGCGAACCAAGTACAACCCTCACTAGTTGAATGACCAACTATGGGAGTATGAATACTGGTTTAAATAGACTCAATGTTGCAAGTGGATATTGGTATTAAGATATTGAAGATCTAAATAGCTAAGGTATCCTTTTGCGTGAACAAACAAAGGTTAACCCTCCTTCTTATATGGATGTCCTCGATGGTTCTTTGATGACCATTTCCTTAGACAAATTCACACAATTTAAAGAATATCCCTCAAAATATTCACACAGAAGTGAAGAAAAACATCATGTCTTCATCATCGCCAATCTAGTTGAAACATCATCAATTAGCTAAAAAGAACATGACTCGAAAAAAGCAATGAAAAAATCATCAAAAGATCCAAGTGTTTTGAAATGTATCAAGATTTTCAAAAAGAATTCCAAACATTCTGATCATTTAAGGGTTGTCAATTTTTAATCCTGATAAAATAAATCAATGAAACTCAAGGATCATGGTATAGGATCACACTGTTTAGGGTTGAACAATGATATCCATCAAAGGTTCCAAAATATCTTTCCTCTGAATCTGAAAATATGCTTCTGATGTGTGACCAAAATGTAGCACTCTTGAATCCGTTTAGCATCAAAATTCATGATGTTTTCCCCCAAGTGATAAATGTGATCAATGTGAAACTTAGGGCAAAATGAAACCTAGAATGCAACAATGCAGCTTTGAGACTTTATTATGACTTATGCACAAATGATGGATGCAATGAGGATATGGACAAATGAGATGATGAAATGCAATATGTAAAAATATGACTAGAAAAGACCTAAGGGACAAAAGGCGCCTATTTCCAGGTTTTCACATCTTGGGATTATTGCTCTTTTTCTCTTTTTTTTGTGCTACCAAGGCGCCTATTGCTAGGTTTTCACCAAGGCACTTTTTCTCTTTTTCAATTTTTTCAATTTTTTTGTTTTTTTTTGCTTTTATTTTTTAGCATCAAGGTGCCTATTTGCTAGGTTTTCACCAAGACAACATTTTTTGATTTTCCAAATGTTTTTTCTTTCTTCATGCTCAATTTTCTCCTTTTTCTTTTTTTTGATTTTTTGCTTTTCCAATGTTTTTGGCTTTTGAACTTTCTGATTTTTTTGTATTTTGATCTTTTCTCCTTTTTTTGTATTTTTGACTTTATCTCATGTACAAAGGTGATGGTGACTCATCTGATACTCTCAATTTATACTCTTTCCTCTGATACTCTTTCATCTAATTAGGTGTGAAACCTCTTAAGATGAATGCTATTGATAGGTTCTTGCAATTCATCACCCTCACAATCGACCAATTTATAGGTCCCCGTTCCAAAAGAAGAAACAATGACAAAAGGACCAAGCCAATTTGCTTCCCACTTTCCTTTCTTTTCTCTATCAACCTAATTTTTTGGATTTTCTCTCAATACTAAATCTCCCACTTGAAAGGTTCTTGGTTTAATATGCTTGTTATAGTTTCATGAGATGTGATTCTGATACACTTTCAAATGATCATAAGCTTGAGTTTGATGTTCCTCCAACATCTCCAATTGTTGAATTCAGACGACCCTATAATCCTCATTTGTAATAAATCCATGTAATGACACTCTTAAGGATGGTATTTCAACTTCTAAGGGTAGAA
Organism: Thuja plicata; assembly: GCA_018584345.1. Classification (NCBI taxonomy): domain Eukaryota; kingdom Viridiplantae; phylum Streptophyta; class Pinopsida; order Cupressales; family Cupressaceae; genus Thuja; species Thuja plicata. Next base: position 1,749,512 of record MU227784.1, on the reverse strand, counting down.
CAACTTCGGCCCCATAAACCAATGAAAAATATGTAGCTCCTGTCGGGGTACGAATACTAGTTCTATAAGTCCATAATGCTAGATTGATTTGAAGGTGCCAATCTTTCCCCAACTTACCAATCGATCTTTTAAGAATTTTGAGGATATTTTTTTTGGTAGCTTCTGCCTGTCCATTACCTTGGGGATAGTAAATGGATGAAGAGTGATGAGTAATATGGAACGTGTCACAAAGTTCATCTACATCCTTGTTCTTAAAATATTTTCCATTATCCATAATGATGGCGTGAGGAATGCCATATATGCAAATGATATGATTAAGGATGAACATGGAAATTGTTTTCCCCGTTGCAGTTGTTAAAGGAACGGCCTCAACCCATTTAGTGAAGTACTCTGTTGCAGTGAGAATGTACTTATGTCCATTTGAAGAAGGTGGATAGATCATACCAATCAAATCAAAACCCCATTGGTAAAATGGCCAAGGTGTGACAAATGGGTGTAACTCTTGTGCTGGTGCATGGATCATGTCTCCATGGTATTGACATTTTGCACAAACTTTGACAAACTAACAAGCATCTCTTTCAAAGGTTTTCCAAAAGTACCCCATGCGTAGGATTTTCTTAGCTAGGTTTAAACCACTAGAATGTGACCCAAAAATCCCCTCATGGACATCTTTTGAAGTTAATTTCAATTCATCTCCCTCTAGACATCTAAGGAGCGTTCCGTCAAGACCCTTACAATACAATGTGTCAGAGAGGATGGTATAATGAGCCATTTGTCTTATGAATTTTTTCTTTTGGGCATGGGTTTGGTCTTTTAGGTAGGCATAAATGGGTCCATACCATGGTGAGTCATGTCCATTTAAAAGGGCAATAATGTGGGTATTAGGTAGGTCAAATGCTGGTTTAACCAATTCTTCCACCAAGAACTCATACCTCATGTTTTGATCGGGCATTTGAAGCAAAGATGCCAAGGTAGCCATTGCATCCGCTGCTATATTCTTGTCTCTTGGGATTTGTTCAAAAGTAATCAAAGCAAAGTAATTTTCCAATCATCAACCAATTTCTTGTAAGGCATCAATTTTTCATCCTTGGTATTATACTCATCATTGACTTGATTAATAACTAATTGAGAGTCCCCATAGACTTGTAATTTTGTGACATTCCATTCTAAGGCCATCTTGATACCTATGACCAAAGCTTCATACTCTGCAATGTTGTTTGTACAAGGGAATAACAACTTGTAAGATTTTGGGATTGTGTAACCTTGAGGAGTGATCAAAAGAATGCCTACCCCACTACCATTTTGGGTGTAAGATCCATCAAAGTATAGAGTCCATGTTTTAGCTTCCACATTAACAATCTCAGAATCTGAAAACTCCACTTGAATTGGATGTGTAGATTCTTGAGGATAATCAGCCAATTGATCTACAATAACTTGACCTTTGATTGCTTTCTTATCTACATACTCAATTTTGAACTCACTAAGCACCATCACCCACTTTTCAATCCATCCAGTTAGAGCTATTTTGCTAAGTAAATATTTCAATGGATCAATTTTGGCTATGAGTTTCACCTTATGCATCAACATATAATGTCTTAACTTTTGAGAGGCAAATACCACTGCTAGGCAAGCCCTTTCCATGAAGCTATAGTTTAATTCATATTTGATCAAAGTTCTACTCAAGTAGTAGATAG
>MU227784.1:1727805-1742306 GCA_018584345.1 Thuja plicata | reverse complement strand
ATTCTCTCACAAAATGAGAATTATATTTATGGGTTTGATGATCTTTGGATGGTTTCCCATGTGTCCTTGGAGATGTAGGTAAATCAAATAGGGAAACAGAATATTCCCCTACCCCTTTTGAGTGAATTTTGCATTGTTTCTCAAATTGGTTCATCATGTCACTCATCCTTTGATAATGATCTTTCTTAGCTTGTTCTCTTTCTTCCTTAGTAGGTTTCAAAGTTTCCATTCTCAATGTTGAAGTCTTGATTGGATTATCATTTGAATTTGAACCCTCATAACTCATCTTTTCTTTTCCCTTAGTTGATGTGGTTGAGTTAGTTTGAGTAGGGTTAGAAGTTGATGTAACATTTGATGTTGGTTTTGAACTTTCCTCTTTGGCTTACTTCATGGTAATATCAGGGATAATTCTTTCCCTATTGTAAGGAATGTACAATTCATGACTTGGATTTAAAGCATTACAATATTGAAAATGGTTTGAATCTCCTCCAATCGTGATCTCCTCCCCCATGTGTGGAAACTTTATGCATTGTTGATATGTAGAGGGTACCGCTTGCATTTCATGTATCCATGGCCTTCCCAATAGGATATTGTAAGTCAATTTCATATCAAGGACCTAACATATGGTATCCTTTTTGATAGGTCACACTTGAATTGGTAGAATAATCATACCCTTTGAAGAGAGTTCCTCCTCATCATAAGCCTTAATGGTGATTTTCTTTTTAGGATCAATGAACTATTCAGTTAACCCTAATGACTTGACAAGGTTTAAAGTGAAAATATTAAGACCAATTCCCCCATCTATGAGAACTCTCTTGACTCTATGCCTTTGGATTAACACCTCTATATGCAAGGGTAAGTTTTGATGATGTGTGATAGACATATCATCTTGCTCTGAAAATGAAAGACAATGAGGAGCTATGAGATGTCCTACCATGTTCTGAAATTTGTCTTCTTCCAAGTTTATGGGAACAGTGGTCTAAACCAAGGCTTTTTCCAAGATCTCCTTGTGATTAGGAGATAATTTCAACAACTCCAAAATTGATATTTGGGCTGGAGTCCTGTGTAATTGATCCACCAAACTATAAGGCTTTGTTGTAGGTGGTGTTTGTTTAGCCAAAATAATTGGTGTTTTGGGACCAATAGTAATAGGAGTACCCCCTTGTAGGGTAACCTTTGAGACTTTCCCCCTTGTGATGGCATTAGAGGATTCCACTTTAGGTTGATCTTTTATCACCACAACATTGATATTACTCTCATGGCCGAAAATATCATTGATAGTATTATCATAGGTATGGGCAAAGTTAACATTATTATTGCCTCTTGCATTGTTCCCATTGTTTCCTCCATTGTTTGAATTGGAAGATTCTCCTTTTTCATTCTTATAGAAAGGAGTCTTAAAGGCCGTGTGGTCTTCATTAGTTTGAGGGCCCTCTACTTTTATCACACCATTGTCAAGAAGATCTTTTACCACATGTTTGAGACGCATGCAATCATTGGTCTTATGTCCCCAATTTCTATGGTACTCACAATGGTTATTCTCACTCCACCAATTTGGCTTGATTTGATGTTCATATGGTTGAGCCCATGGTAAGTCAATAAGTTTATTTGCAATAAGTCTCCTTAAAGAATTTTCCAATGGTTCACCCAAATTAGTGAAAGTCCTTTTGGGTGTAGGTGCAAAGAAAGGTTTAGGCTTGTAAGCCCCTTGATTATTCCCAAAGTTGTTATGTGTTATTGTTGTTAAAGGGCACTTTGGGTGCTTGATTCACATTATTGGCTTCAACTGAACTTTGAGTGAGATTGAAAGGGGTGGCCTTTAAAGTATTTGCCTCTACCACTCCATCATTGACCATTCCTTTATTGTTGTTATTTCTAATCCAAAACCGGTTGTTGTTAGAGGTATTGTGATTTTGATTAGTGTGGAGGTATTGTTGTTGTTGTTATTCTTGTTGTCCTTGTAAAGTTTGATTTCTCCACTTTTAACCAACACCTCTTTAGTTGTTACCCCATTCTCAATTACATCTTGAAATGTCCTAGGACATTGTAGCCTTAACCGATAGTTCATTTCATGATTCAAGCTATTCACAAAGATATCCATCTTCTCCTTTTTGGGTACACTTCGAGGCTATCTAGAAAATACCGCTCTCCACCGTTGTAGGAAAAGTAGGAATCCCTCTCCTCTTTTCTTGGTATTACATAAATTAAGCATTGTAATCTCATGTTTGATATTATAAGAGTAATGAGTTACAAACTTAGAGGCCAATTCTTCAAAGGTTCAAATGCCGGAGGGTAACTTCAAAAACCACTCCATTGCAATACCTCCCAAACTTCTAGGGAATAACCTCATTAGGTAAGTTGTGTCATGCATGAACTATAGACTTAAGGCACAAAATTCCCTTAAGTGATCTTGAGGATCAGTTGTTCCTTCATATTTGTCATATTTGGGAAAGATAGCATTAGTTGGAAATAGAACCATGATTAATGTCTTATCAAAGGGAAAAGGACACAAAGCTTTGATAGAAAAGGGTTTAGGAACCCCGCTTTGTTTCATCGTGTCCAATTGCATTTGAAAGAGTTGAAATTTCTTATTCACGATGTCAATGGGATTAGCCTCATCTTCTTTTTGTTTGAGTTTGTTGACATCGTAGTCATGTGGAATTTTGAGACTTGTTTGTGCTAGGTCTAGAAAGTACTTTTCCTTGTCTTTTTCTAATACTTTTTCCATAAATTTCATGAAGAAGGGACTTTGCATTGCTTCATTAACCTTTTCATTAGTAGCTTCTTCATCATTAGGGTCAATGTTTCCCCCATTGTTATTATTTTTCAACCCTTGGTTGTTAGGGTCATCATTTCCTCCTCCATTGGTATTATTATTGGATCCTTGGTTGTTAGGATCAACATTTCCCCCTCCATTCTTATTCATATCCTTGTTGACATGGTTAATTTGATCAGTGTCTATATGGCCAAATGGAAAGGAAATTGTTGGTCTGGTTTCTTTGATAGGTTCCAGCAAAGGTCTTGAAGAACTAAAAGGATCACTCAAAAAAGGACACTCTTGTCTCAAATAAGATCTGTTAGGTTGTAGGGTAGCCTTGATGTAATGAGATCATGTAAAATCTGACATTAACATAAATCGAATAAAGACTTAGGCTTTGTATCTCACTTGAATGATCAATCCTTGGATGATTTTTCAAAAATTCCAACAATGGTGGATTCTGATCAAGTTGAAGTTACACAGAGGTAAAACGTCGAAAAGGGTATCCAAAAATGGAAGAAACTAGTTTTAAAACCCCCGAGAAGTATCCACTATTTTCCCTTCTTTGTTTCTGGGCATCTCTTGCCTGTGTGTAGGCGGCTTTGAAATGTTTGCACGCAGTTACTGGAATTACTGTATGCGACACTCTATAGTTCGCAGGCGGCATTTGCCTGTTAATAGATGGTTTTTAAATGTTTACATGTGACACTTTCTAGTGACTTACGCGGCTTATGAATCTTTGTAAGCAACATTTAAAAATTATAGGCAATCCAGAATTCTTTATACGCGGCCCAGAAATTTTTATACGCAACCCAGAAATTTTTATACGTGGCACTTTGCTGATCAGGGTTGAAATTTTCAAGTTTTTGAATTTTTAAAAGTTTAATAATTCTGATCAGACTTGTTATAGAGGATTCTTGCATGAAAATCAAATACAAACTCAGCACACACATCAATTTTGCACCATATCCCTAAAACAACACTAAAAGTATATGTTCTCGGATGTTTTATTTATGGGTATAACACAAGAAACTCTTACAAGCAATCTACCTAAGAGTCAAACAAATATGGCATTTAACAATGGCTCTAAAAAGGTAGGCTTACTAGTTAACAAGGTTTTATTCACACCTCCGTTCTAACTCTTGTCAAGTTCCTTTACCCCCTTGCAAGCTTCCCACATGCATGAAAGTATGATTTTGCGCAATCCCGAAGGACTACTCAAGGAAGTGAGGATGACTTGCACAAGAATTAGTCACTTTCTGATTAAGGTAAAGTGCATTTTTTTTATAGTGGGTTGGATGATATCATGGCAAAAGAGATTGTCTCCCACTTTGGGTCATTCCCTCTCACTGCCTTTGTAAAGGAATTCTCAGGAGGCAGGCCCTCTAAAGCTTTACTCTAGTCTAGCATACATGGAAAGCAAAAATTGAACTTATTCCAAAAAGTTTGAGAATTTGATTCACTCAAAGAGTGAAGAGCATATCCCTATTGTCTTCCTTTGTTCCAAACGCTTCAAGAAATATTTGTTCTTTTTCAACCCCTTGACAAGGCGGTTCTTAAAAATTGAAATGTGTGGTTCAATTCCTTATCCTTTTCTTTGTAGTAAATTGACTTTGCACGTTTGGATTTTTGATTCACTTTGAAAAGTGAAGAGAATATGCCTAATGCTTGTTCAATTTAGACAATTAAAGGAATTTTTCTAATTATGCTAGATTTAAATGAATGCCACAATTTAATCAATGCAAGCTTGATAAGATAAGTACCTCATTTTCAAAGCTAGCAAAGGCTAGGTGCATTTTTGATTCATTTGTGCTTTTTTTTTTAACTCACCTAGTGGCGATCATTCCCACTCCAGCTCCTCCAGCAAGTTAGTCAACACAACAAATACAAAGTGAAGAAAAACTTGGAAATATCAAAAGATAAATCACTCCTAAGATCTTTTAATCAAATTTTGCACAAAATCAAGCTCAAAGAACTAGAAATGACAATCTATCAAAGAGTAGGAAATTTCTTTTTGTAACCAAAGAAAACTTTGATGTAATGATCATATAAATGTTCCTCTTCTTTTAATTTTTCTAAAAGATTAGATGCATGCACTTGTTTATCATATTTAGTTTGTGCTCTTACCTCTTTGCTAGGCCTTGTGACTCTCTTCTGTGGTTTCTGTACTTTCAGGTGATTTTTCATTTGCAGAGATAAAAAAACAAAGAGTTAGACAGAGAAAAAAATCATTTAAAACTTGATAACAAGCAAAAAGTTCTATGCGGCATTTAACAGATAATACACGGCTTTTAAATGCTAGAAAGAGGAAATTTAAACTTTAAAAGCGACAATTAAAAGTTATAAAGCGGCTCTGGAAAATCAACAGGCGATTAAAGATAAACTGCAAGTGGCACAAAATGTGCAAATTGTGGTTAAATAAAGCTTCTACGCGGCTCTGGAATGATCACAGGAGGTCTTTCACTGCTCGTAAGTGGCCCTTTGTAGACGGAGGTGACATAGAATGTACAAATTGCGATCCAATTATGCTAGCACGCGGCTCAGAAATGATCATAAGCGGTCTTTCACTGCTAACAGGCAGCTTTAGAATCTTTGTAGGCGGCTCTTCTCATATTTTCTACAAAATGACAACAAATTAATGCAAACACACAAAAATATATGATAAAAATGAGGAAAGTGAGGCTTAAAGCCCCACGGTGGGTGCCATTTGTCTGTGAGAAATTACACATTCATGAAATTAGGACTCTAAACTACAATTCTATGGAAAGAAATACAACAATTTAATCTAAGAATTACAATTAAATCCATGACATCTCATGGTTCCCTATCTAAGCTTTGTTAAGAGAGATCTTAGCCTTAATCTCTCTCAAGGACAATCCTAGAATGAGAAATTTAAAGATGAAATGCAATATCTAGCTCAAATTCTCAAGATGATATGGAATTCTAATGCAAAATTCTCATGATATGCTCCTCAATTCAACAATTGCTTCTACAAATGCTCAAAAATACTTCTCAATTTCTCTGAAATGCTCTCAATTGCTCAAAAATTGACTATAATGAGGATGCTTTGCACTTGAATTTCTTGGATATCAAATACATAGAAAATGGCTTGTATTTATAACAAATTCCCAAGGGTAGGGGGTAGAGTAAATTAACCATGGGTTAATCCTTGGTTGAGTTTGATCCCTCAAACGGTTTCAAATGGGGGGACTATTTAAACGGTTGTCCTCAAAGGGTGGGACAAGAAGACAAAATACTCAATTCTCATTGGTTAATCAATTAAGTTGAAATAAATTAGGAATTATTTAATTCAATCATTTAATTAATTTAGCCATGTAAGGATGAATGGGTTGGATTTGATTTTTGATTTAAAACTATACAATTAATTGATTAAAATCAATTATATAATTTGATTGATCCCTTTTAGGCTTAAATTTGATTATTTGATTTTATTGTTAATTAATCCTTTGATTTTAATTGATTTTGTCCAAGTTCCTTGATAAATGTCCATTTGAATGATTTTAATCCATTTCGATGCATTTTGATGAGATTTAGGGCAATTGGCTGAGATTTGCAAATTTGGATGATTAAGAAACACTCGGTCAATTTTAGGTGTCTACAACTGTATAAACCTTTTGACAACATATTTCCTATCAGAGGACTCTAATCCTTTGACGTTCCATGATGCACAGTTTAAAGACATGGGGACTATTTGTCTGTGTCCATGGGAGTCTTGAAACTCTTAAAGCATGGGGGAATGCCTTTTTTGGGGTGCTTGAATGGATTAAGGTTGCCATCTAGAAGAGGAGGTCTTCCTCTCTTCTTCTTGATACTATTCCCCTCTGAGGCTTCTAGTGGGGACTTCTAATCCACCTTACTATCCTTTTTCTTCTTTTTAACCGAGTCTGAGACAAAGGTAAATTTACCCTCTTCTGCATTGCAGGAACCTCTCTGTCCTCTGCTAATTTCCCCTTCCTACAAGTCAAGGTCCTCCTTGAGCCCAGTCTCCATCCTCACTGTATCCTCTTCCAAGGTGGATATCCCTTCTATGCTCCTGCTCTTCGGTCTATATATCCATAAATTAGGAGGAGGTAGGAAGGGGGGAGGAACTGAGATAACAATCACATTGAATGCATTGAGTTTATCTTCAATGGATGACATAATTGGCTGATCAATCAGTTCATCTGAGATGGGGGGAGAAGCCAAGAGAGGGGGGACATCAGGGCTAACCATCTTGTCAACTGATACACCCAGAATGGTGGATTGGGTCCTAGGAGCATCTTGAACTGGAGGAACCACAAAGTATATTTTCCACTTGGGTTTAGGGATGGATCTTATCTTGCCTGCCTTATTTTAAATTCTTTCAATAGTGATATGTTGGGCATTCAAAGTCTTGTGCTTTGGTCTAGGGGAGATGGTGCCAGGACTCAGACCAAATTCCAAGTCACTAGCAGGTTGGAGGTTCTTAATAGCATCAGGGACCACCAGGGTAGGGACCGGGGGGGTGGGGTTTTGTGTGCATCAAACTGGCCTTTGAGTTTATCAAGGGTTGTAGAGATAGCCTTTGAGTTCTCCATCCAATCTTTGGCATACTTTTCTGATGGGTCAGGAGGAAACTGCTCATCCTGAGGTGGTTGGTAAGTTGGGGAATTAGGAGGGACTACCCCAGGAGGGGTATCTTTGGGAGGGTTAGGTGCAGAGATAGAAGGGTTAACATCTAGGAGATTAGGGCCACCAAATGGGGGGTTGCATTTTTTAAGGATAGGGCATTCTTGTTTCTTATGGCCCTCTTTCCTACAGAGTTAGAAACTATTCATACCACCCAGGAAGGTGATAGGGAAAGAAATAGGGCAACCACCGATGTCAAAATAGAGGGATTCTGGGAAATCAATGTCGGGTCTAAGGGAGATGAGTACTCTCACATCGGTGTGAGGGATGAGTGTGTTAGATTGGTCAATCCAAAGCGCATTGCCAATTGGGTCGAGCACTTGAGGGATAAGATTAAGAAAAAAAGGAGGAATATTCTTGATGACGACCCAGCGGGGGCTAGACAGGGCCAAAACTTCATTATGTGAAGCCTCTAGAGACCATGGGATGGCTCTAAATTCATACAGCCCCACTTTCCATAATTGCTTGTCAATTATGGCTTTCTGAGATTTAGGGTCTATGAAAAACATTAGAAGCAAACCCTTTTGCAACATTCTACAGTAAGAAAAGTGAAACCCTAGTTTTTGTCCCCAAATCCTTTGAAACCAGTCATTAAGGTAATTCCTAAGGAATATTAGAAGCATTAACGATAGCAAAAAAAATTGCACTATCCTTAAGCCTACTCTTCTCTTGCTCAATTGCGACAATCATTTGGGGATTAGCTTTATTGATGAGCTTGGGTGGCGAAGGAATCTTACCTCCATCTCTAGCGGTGGCTTCCATGTTGTGGGAGATTCTAGAGATGAAGCGGGTGCCTTCTGGAAGTGCTCGTTCATTCTGAATGACTTTCTTGAAGGTCTTATGTTGGGGTTTGGATCCTTGGGCTCCATATTTCTTCTACTCTCGTGAACCCTCTGTCTCTGTTGCTACTAGTGTTTTTCCTGCCTTGGCCGCTGCAATCAGTTTAACTGCCTCAACCGTCAAGATATCTTTGGCTCTTGATTCCTTCCTAGGGTCGATAACAATGCTTTTAAAAAAGCCTTTGTTCCTACTATTATGGAGGGAATTATTTCTCTCTCCATTCTGACCACCGTCATACCCCGGGGAGGTGGAGGCCATTAATGACACACCTAATCATTTGCGCGGGAAGCAGGGTAGCATGCAAAGGAAGATGCCCTAGTTGGAGAGCATTTTCACCTTGATCATGTTATCAGCAAATTGAAAGATGAAGTTTTCAATCCAAGACTATCATTTATTTGGTGAAGTGTGACTTGGGAAATTAAACAAATCGGACCACACAGAGCATGCAAGTTTTGATGGGAAAATTAAACATGTTACAATTAGATTTGTTATTTTATGGAAATACATAGATGTCTGACATCTCTGAATTTATATCAAATTATAATAATTTGAATAAGTACATATCTAAATTACAACTCATCTTTGACTATGCAAACACATGCAGGAAGATCCAATCCATTAATTCACTCAAGAGTTGAACTTGTGGGAAGGCACCTCTAAAGATTTGAAACCCCAAATTTGGATTTACAAACTGAGATTTAGAGTTTTTAGAGTCTATTTGTCTGGAGTCATTAGATATAATGTGATGATGCAGAATGTAAAAAAAACTGTTCTCTAAGAACAATCACAAGAAAGGTTTTCAGTAAGGTAAAATTGTTAGGATTCGTAGAACAAGGGTTTTCTGTGAGGTAAAATAGTTAGGATTAGTAGAACAAAGATTTTATGTGAGGAGAAGTTGTTAGGAAGTATTTCAATATCTTTATGAAGTAGATCATTTGTTATACCTGAATTTTAAGAAGTATTTTAATATAGAGGAGAGGGACAGGAAAAATTGTAGTGGTGATCAAGAAGATAAATTTCAACAATCCCTTAAAAACTATTTTTTGAGGGGAAACTTTTGCCACCCTCAACGTTGGCCAAGTTTCATGACTATCTTCCAAAAGAATGTTAATCCAAACCCTGTATTCAAGGTCTCCTTGATCAATGTTCATGTGAATCATTGCAAGACTATCACCCTTAACCTTTAAAGCTTCATCATAGGCTAATTTCTCTTCATTGTTATGCACTTGTTTCAATGTACAATTGGCCTAGCATGGACTATAAGTCCTTAGTAAGATGAAAAACATCTAATGGCTATTTGTGTTTGTGGTACTTGCCTTGCAATGGTGAGATTAGTCATCAATGAGTTACAAACTGACCTACTTTATTTCAGATGTCTAAATGAGCTTGATATGGTGCCTTGTAGTATTCTATTGTCACCTTAAAACTTATTCATTGTATCAAAATCTTTTTTACCATTTTCACTTAAGTGGTTATAACAACTAAAACCCATTTAAACAAGGATGATACTGACCACCTTATGCTTGGGTGAATTTTATTGCTTAGTTTGATTATAACAATAAAGACACTTTAGCATGATAGTGTTTATTGTACTTTCTCTAGGCAATATACTATTGTATTGACCTCTAACAATTAGTGAATTGTTTCACACCAATCATAAGTAACTATTTTTTCATAATTCAAATATTTCTAAAGTTACCATATTTCTTTATTAATTTCATATATTATACAAATTACTTATTAAACCCCTAGGCTTCCTTCCATATTGCATTTTTTGGAGAAAGATTTTAAGTACACATGATATATAAATTGTTGATGGTAATCTATTTTTACTATGAAATATATAACTATATTCAATAAAAGTATATAATTATATAAGTATATCCATTAACAATTCATATATCACAAGATATATATATATATAAGTTGAAATGTATATAGTTATATATTTATAAAATTTATTTGTTGAAATTATATATGCAAATATATAATTATATTACGAGTAATCACCAAGCTATGAAATAGGTAAATTTTTTGATAAGTATGAAACATTCAACAAATATTGTTAATCGTGATTGCTTCTTTTACAAATGATTTAAAGAAATATATTTCATCTAATTTATCTTGATATTTTTCCTCACTATTGTATATAAACATTAATTCTCCCAGCTATCAACTGCATTAAAAATTCTATCACCAACTAAACTCTATTTAATCTTTGAAACATTTAAAGTTATATTTTAATGTTCAACTTTTATAATTACAATTAATTTCTAAACTAAAAGGCTACATGACACTTGTTTGGTTTACTATTATCTATCACAATCCATGAAGATATCCATTCTATTTTACCATAGATCAATGATAGAAAGATTTATTAAATAACGATGTATAATCGATTGCAGTTTAACTATTTGTTAAAGACAAAAATAATATATTTTTAAAAATCTTAGGCCAAAGATATCTTTCTTAGAATAATTATTATACAATTATAATTATAATTTTTTGAATAATATACTAATTAAATATAAAACATTTAATATAAATAATAATATTATAAATCTTTCATGTTATGGCACACCACAACGACAATGAGGCTAAGAATAAAATAACAGAGCAAGGGCACAAAAAAGGGACAGATTAAGGGAGAATAATTATAAGAGCAAAAATGAGTTGAATAATCAAGGAGATAACATAACAAAGAAGCAAAACAAGTTACATAATCATGTAATAAGTCTTATCAACTTGTTTGGGACATGTGTAAGAAAAGAGTTAATAAAAATTGTCTATAGAAAAAGTTAGAAAAAAGTGAATGAAACCAGACTATTCATTTAGTCTCCCTCTCAACCACACCTTATGTAGTAGAAAGGGGAGAGGGAGAGGGAGAGGGAGAGGGAGAGGGAAGGTATTTGAGTTGTTTGATAAAATGTAAAATTATTGTTCAAAGGGCTTTATTAAAAAAAATTTGAAAACCTTTAAGCAGTGCAAAACAACTTCTTATCTTCTTAGATTCAAATTAGAGTTTTGGAAAACAACTTCCTATCTTATTAGATTCAAATTAGAGTTTTATGCCTATCAAAGAATAATTGAATTTTTTTTTTTTTTTTTAATTTGTTGGAATCATAAATGTCACTTTCTATTACCACAACCTTTTCTAAACTTATGTGTAGCATTTAATAAGAATAATTTATACCCAAAATCTTGAATTATTTCAAAGTGCAATTAATACTTCTTGTATCCTATCCAAAAACACTTCGAGAATTCAAATTTACAATTATGTTAGGAAGACAAAAAATAAAAATTACATGCAATCATTACTGGAACTTCAAAAAATTTCATTTTTCTAAAATTTAGAATATGAAAAAAAATGAAAGATGTCATTTTGGTCCATGCATGGCCTGACACTTGATTCATGGATTAAAATTTATTTTTGAACATTTTGAAATTTTTCGGCATCACGAGAGCATAAAATGGCAATTCGAAAAAGGAAACAATTTAAATTTACTTTTACTTCAATATCTTGGCATTTTGAAATTTGTTTGCATTGTAACTGTCTACAATGTCTTTTCTAGTAGTTTTTACATCACCTAACTATGAACCGTGAGTAGCTAATCACAATCATAATTTTGCTAACTTCCCTTTCTAGCCTTCATTCACTGTTTATCATTCTGGGTTGATTTAGAAACATACTTTTTCTAACCTATTTGGGTCATGTCATGCCTCTTTAGATAGACCACTTCATGAGGTTTTTGACTCCTCATGACTATCATTCACTTCTAGGCTCCTTGAACTATGATTGTCACCTATTGATACATCATCCTTGAGATTTGCCACAAACTGTCCACTGTAATGTCTAAAACATCATCTGTTAACTTAATGTGATTGTTGGTATCTAGGTTTAGGTCCCTTTCCCTACCATCTTAATCAAAAACATTATATGTTAACTATCCACCTACTACTATTAAATTATTAACACTATCACCATATGCCTTTTGGTCATTTTCTCTTGTGGACTTTCATTAACCAAGTAATTTTATTAATAGTCCTCTTTACTTGACTGTCCCAAGGCTTTAGAATTAGGGTTTGAGGACTGTTCATAACCTGTTAGAGATTAACCTGTTATGGACAGTCCTTCTAAGTTTCTTGAATTGTCATGTAAACTTGACATAATGTGATCATGTACCCAAACTGGCCCCCATTTACTTCTCTTGCATGAATTCTTCACTATCACCATGCTCTTTATTTGATTTCTCAATAGGCATGAACATTTGTTTGGTTGGTCTTCTAATACCAATGTATTGTTGCATTTTGTTGGTCTTTATAGTAATTTGTCTATTGTGATCATTAGTTGACTATCACTTGTGCTTTGCCTTTTGATTGTCATGATTTGTAGTTTGTCTTTTGTTTAACCCACATCTTTCTATCCTGACTACCATCCAACCTTTGACAAACATCCATTTGTCATTAAACTAAAAATTTATTTCAATAATATATTTTAATATGTAAAATTTATCCTTTCATCTATATAGGCTTCTTTTCAATATAATCTAAAATTATCATGGACTATCCAGTACTCCAAATCTACTATGTTACTATTACAATAGACCTATGAACCTTTCAATCTCTTCTAACTGTCATACATTCTAGGAAAAGCATGTAGACTGTCTTTACATTCATTCCTACTACCCCTGCACTTGGTTACATACTTGTGATGTTTTGATATCTTTCCAATAAACCATTATTTGTGTTGAAATATAGTTTCAATTAGATTTAATGTCTAATGGAATTACAATTAAATATAATTATATCAGTTATGTAATGCTCTGCATTAGCATTATAGTCAGATTATAATCTTGACTGTAATGTTAATGCAGATCACTCTTAATAGTTAATTATGTTTATTGTTTTAGAAACTCCTCCTATAGATGATTAGTTAAGAGATGTTAAGTAAACTAATTATATTAGTTGGTAATTAATGGATATCATGATGGGTCATGATCCTCCAAGTTTCTAACCCTTTGTATAATATATATGGTTGATTGGAATGAGGAATCAATCAATCACAAAGGCCATTGCTTTCCTTAGACTATACACAAGAGAAGATTATTCACTTACCTATTCATCCATTTCCTTAACATGGTATCAGAGCCAAGTTAGGAGAAGTGAATAAGATAGCAAGAAAATAGACATCGATGATATGCAGACCATATCTAGGGCATCGTCAATCTGCATTAATAAGTAAAGACATCAACAATCTAGGAACCAACGATCTAAAATATAAATTGATCTGCAATATACATAGACATCTGCGATCTGTATTAGCGATCTGCATCAAGGATCATCAACACCCGAGAATCTACAATCTCTACAACTGTATCAAGAATAAATCAGGCAGAGACCCATTAAACTTGCAGACATTAATCGATGACAGATTAACTTGCAGGCACTCAAATCGATGACAAAATCTCATTAATCTACAAACATCTAAATTGACGACAGAGCCTTAGATTATTCCAATTATCAAAAATTATTGGCAGAGACACATAACACTATTGCATCTTCAATAATAAGAAATCAGGAAGTTTAATAATTGAAGATTATAAAATATGGCACACACACTCAAGATGGAGGACAAACTTGAAGGTGCCTCTAACTTTGTCTCTTGGAAGATTCAAATCAATACATTGATGCAAGAACTAGAACTAGAATCCTACATAGAGGAAGAACCTAAAATACCTAAAGATGAGACATAAAAAGCAATCTGGAAAAGACAAAACAATAAAGCCAAGAAGTTAATCATTGACTCAGTTAAAGACTCAATATTACCAAGCATATCAAGGTTAACATCTACTTATGAGATTTATAAAACCATTCAAAATACATTTGAGATAAATACTACAAGCAGGATATTAACTCTAAAACAACAAATGATGAATATCAAAATGAATAAGACAAAAACAATAACATCTTACTTTCTAAGAATCATTGAAATAAGGGATCAACTATTCTCCATCGGTAATATAGTCAATGATGTTGATCTTTCCCTAATTTCTCTAAGGGAATTACCTTTATCATGGGATTCATTTATTCAATGTATCAGTGGAAGGTCTCCTTTGCCTAAATTCGACCAACTCAAAAATGATTTCTTACAAGAGGAAACTCGGTTGATATCCAGAGGGATTGGACCAAATAAGGGAAGTGAGATTCAAGCACTACAAACAAATACTTTCAACAA
>MU227784.1:1716508-1727383 GCA_018584345.1 Thuja plicata | reverse complement strand
TTTGGCCTAAAAATTCAAATATAAAAAATGTTGTAACAATAGGATCTAGAGATGGTAGCTTATATAAACTACTCTGCGATCAAAAGGTTGCATTAAACCATGAAATTTCTCATAACAATGAATTATGACATAAGAGGTTAGGTCACCTAGGTTATAGTTCTCTACCTATCATAAAGAAAATAACCTCAAGAATACCTAATATAGAATCAAAATACTCTGGCATTTGTAAAGGTTGTGCACTAGGAGAAAATATTAAAAGTTCATTCCCTTCTAGTGAACACAAGTCTAAAGACATTTTAGAACTTATTCATTCTGATCTATGTGGCCCCATGTCAACAGCCTCCCTAATGGGATCTCTATACTACATAATATTCATTGATGATTTCTCTCGAAAAACTTGGATATACTTCTTGAAGCTAAAAGAATCAATTGAAGGACTATCTAAGTTCAAAGAATTAAAAACTTTAATAGAAAATCAAATAGGGAAGAAAATCAAAATACTAAGATCAGATAATGGGGGTGAATACACAGCTGAAATCTTTAAATAATTTTGCAATTCTACTGGGATTAAAAGGGAGTATACTGTGCCATATAATCCTCAACAGAATGGAGTAGCAGAAAGAAAGAACATAATGATAATAGAAGAAACTAAATCCATGATGCATGACCAAAAAATCCATGTCTCATTTTGGGAAGAAGCTTCAAATATTGTAGTATATATACAAAACAGATGTCCACACTCTAGTCTAAAAGATATAACCCCTGAAGAAGCTTTCACTGGAAACAAACCAGACTTAAGTCATATCAGAATATTTGGATGCCCAGTTTATATTCATGTTCCAAAAGAAAAGAGGACCAAACTAGAACCATCTGGAAAAAGAGGTATTCTAGTAGGCTATAGTGAAAACTGCAAAGGATATCGCATATACATTCCAGGACAAAGGTCAGTTGAAATAAGTAGAGATGTAAAATTTGATGAAAGAATTACATGCAAAGATTCCAAAGATAATCAAAACTTAGAATCAAAAGAAGAACCCTCTACTAAAATTGAGAGGGAGAATATCTTAGAAGAACTTGAACCTCCAAATCTAAATGATGAAGATGTCTATAACGAGAAAAGACCACTATGGGCAAGGAAAATGCTTGAAGAAAACAATGTGGAACCAGATGAAATGTTCAAAGAAAATAAAAGAACTAGTATACAAAAATGTTATGCAACATTGTTAACAGAGCTTACAAATCAAGAACCAACTGATGCTAAGGAAGCCTTAGCAAGTCAAGCCTGGAAAGATTCCATGATTGAAGAGTATAAATCCATACTAAAAAATGATGTTTGGGATATAGTACCTAGACCTAAAAGCATATCAGTTGTTTCTTCTAAATGGCTATTCAAAACCAAATATGCACCTTATGGTAGCATTGAAAAACATAAAGCTTGATTTGTTGCAAGGGGACTCTCACAGAAAGCTGGAATTGACTACGAAGAGACATTTGCACCAGTTGCTAGATATACTTTAGTAAGAACCATCATTTTAATTGCAGCTTCTAAAGGATGGATGTTAAGACAACCTTCTTGAATGGATCAATTGAAGAAGAAGTGTATATAAAACAACTAGAAGGGTTCACTACACATGAGAAAACACATTATGTATGCAAACTTAAAAGGGCTCTCTATGGAATAAAACAAGCCCCTAGAGCTTGGTATGCAAGAATAGACAACTATCTAACTAAACTAGGATACTCCAAGAATGAGGTAGATTCTAACATTTATTTCAAAACTTCTAAATGTGATATGATCATATTGGATCTTTATGTTGATGATCTTTTAATAACAAGTGAAGATCATCTAATTTCTAAATGCAAACAAGACCTTGCTGCTGAATTTGATATGAAGGACTTGGGCCTTTTACACTATTTTCTAGGGTTGGAAGTAAGTCAAAAGGAAAACTACATCTTTCTAAATCAAGAAAAGTATACCACTAATATCTTAACTAGATTTGGAATGATGGATTGTAAACCTTTAGCAAATCCTATGGAAACAAACTTAATCAAACTCAAAATAGAAGTAGAAGGTTCAAAACCAACAGATCCTATAGTATACAGACAGATAGTTGGATCTCTCATGTATCTTGTTAACACTCGTCCTGATATTTTCTATGCAACTAATGTATTAAGTCACTTTATGTGTGAACCTAAAAGGATACATCTAATGGCTTCTAAACATATCTTGAGATACATACATGGAACTATTGGACTTGGACTAAAGTATGAAAAAGTTGAGATTCAGCTATACGGATATACAGAATCTGATTGGGCCAGAATTCCTACTGATTTTAAAAGCACTACTAGATGTTGTTTTAGTCTTGGGTCAGCCATGGTTTCCTAGTTTAGCAGGAAACAATCAACAGTTTCTCAAAGCTCAACTAAAGCAGAATACATGGCAGCCGCCATGGGAGCATGAGAAGCAGTATGGTCAAGGAAATTACTATTTGGCTTATTTGGAGAACCCTTGACACCCACTATTATCCATTGTGATAATCAAAGTTTTATCAAATTATCAGTTAATCCTGTCTTCCATAACCGATCTAAACATATTGAGATTACATATCATTATATAAGAGATACGGTAGATCGGAACATCATAAAGCTGATGTATATTAGTACTGAAGAACAAAATGTTGATATATTTACCAAGCCCCTTGCAAGAGTGAAGATAGAATACTTCAGGAGAAAACTTGGTATGATTAAATCTAAATGAGAAATTAGAGCTAAGTTCTAATATTAATTGTAATTTATTCGTGAATAAATAAATAAATAAAATATTGCAATATTTAAATCAATTTTTTGAGAAGGTGATGATCTTCTATGTGTTAAGGTTACTAATTCAAGGTGACGATCTTGTTAATAGTTAACCAAGTGTCAAGAATGGCTTTATCAAAGTTAACGATCTAGATTGCGTCGGATATCTTGAACACTATGTTATTACTTGTGTAATACCCATATCATAGTTATACAACATTAAGTTGTTGGTTTCAAATTGTCATGATGTGTTCCGGACTGTATTATGTTCATGACTAGACAACATTAAGTTGTTGGTATCAAATTTTCATGATGTGTTCCGGACTGTGTCAAATATTATGCTCATGGCTAGACAACATTGAGTTTTTGGTTTTTAATTGTCATGACTATGAGTTTGACTTAAATCTTATTTTACTAAGAGGGAGTGTTGAAATATAGTTTCAATCAGATTTGATGTCTGATGGAATTACAATTAAATATAATTATATCAGTTATGTAATGCAACATTACAGTCATATTATAATATGGACTGTAATGTTAATGTAGATCACTCTTAATAGTTAATTATGTTTATTGTTTTAGAAACTCCTCCTATAGATGATTAGTTAAGAGATGTTAAGTAAACTAATTATATTAGTTAGCAATTAATGGATATCATGAAGGGTCATGATCCTCCAAGTTGCTAACCCTTTGTATAATATATATGGTTGATTGGAATGAGTAATCAATCAATCAATCACAAAGGCCATTGCTTTCCTCAGACCATCAACAAGAGAAGATTAGTCACTTACCTATTCATCCATTTCCTTAACAATTTATGTGTCATATCCACTAATTTATGTCACTGAAACCATTGCTTCACATAACTCATATTTGAACAACATCATCAAATTATTTTTCATTTGACACAATTATAATACTGACATGATTTATGTTTTCTTCTTAAACCTATATGATAGTATAGACTTTCATGACAAGCATCTATAGATATCCTTGACTTTGCATAATAGAGATTAAGTGTTCAAATTATTGGAAGCATAAGGATCGAGTTGATTGGTTGCAAGAAAGGGATAAGAATAATGATTTTTTGTACCATTCTATTCATGCTCATTATAATAAGAGTTATGTCTTCTCTCTTGTCTCCTTTGATGGACTTCAGCTCTCTTCTCTACCGACTATTACACACGAGGCCCGTCATTTTTATTCTTCCCTATTTTATGAGGATTCCCCATTTGCAGTTGTGGAGGAGAATTTGATCCTTTCTTGAACCATCTCTTGTCACCAATGTGATCAATGATTCTCTCATCCATCTTATTATGATTCTTGAGTTAGAAAAGGTTGTTTTTAGGATGAACAAAGGTAAATATTTTGGCCCAGATGACTTTCATGTGGATTTTTTTCAAGAATTTTGGGACATTATTAATCTGGATCTTTTGGGGGTTGTTAGGGAATCTCTTTATAATAAGCAGATGCTTCATGCCTTGAATTCTACCTTCTTGACTCTCATTCCCAAGAAGGAAGGTGTCGACAAGCTTAAATTTTTTTGACCTATTGCTTTTTGTAATTTGTGGTGTATAAAATTATCACTAAATTGATTGCAGAAAGGCTCACAATTTATCTTCCGCTAGTGATCTCTGAGGAACAAGGGGGCTTTGTGGCTGGTAAGCAGATTCTGGATGGGGTGGTGGTGTCTTATGAGGCTATTCACTTTATGGAAACTTTAGAGGAGAGATCTATGTTCATTAAAATGGACATGGCCAATGCTTATGACAAATTAAAATCAAGCTTTCTTTACAAGATTCTCTTATCCTTTGTTTTTAGTCAAGAATGGGTAAGTTGGACCATGAGTTGTATTACTTCAACTTCTTTTTCTGTTATTATGAATGGAGAATCTTCAGAGCCTTTGGGTGCTTCCAAATGTCTTCGCTAAGGGTATCCTCTTTCCCCCTACCTATTTATTATCTTGGTTGAGGATCTAGGCCATTTTCTAAAGTATTGAGCTACTCAAGGCTTCATTCATGGGTGGTAACGGGGCAATGGCTTTCCACAACACTCACATCTCCAGTTTGTGGATGACACGTATCTTATGTGATTAGCTCATCTTTGAGAAGTAGAATATTTTAGGAAAGCCTTGGATGTTTACCTTGCAGCTTCAGGTTAGAAAGTCAATGATCATAAATTCTCTATTTTCTTCTTCAATACCCCTCAAGCCATTCAAAGATGTATTGCTGACATTCTACAGTTTAAGATTGGTTCTCTTCCTTTGTTTTATTTGGGAATTGCTCTTATGATTGGTAGATATCCCATATCATCTTGGCATATTCTGCTTGACAAGTTGCATCAGAAGGTTAATCATTCCACACTCACTATTGGTTATCGATGATTGCTTGATTGACTCTTTTAAAGTCAGTTATTTAAGATCTTCCTATATACATGTGTTTTGTTCAGGCTGCTCCCATTTATTTTCTTTGGAAATTTGATGCCCTCTCTCATCAATTTTTTTTGGAGTGGGAATTTATCAACTACTAAATGAAGCCTGGTTAAGTGGGAAACTGTGTGCAGACCAAAGAATAAGGGTGGCCTTCACTTATGTTTTTCTATTTGAAATGGGAAAGTTCTTGCTGCTAACTTATATTGGCATTGGTGTACTAACCAGAATCAACTTTGGGCCTATATTCTCACCCATAAGTATCTTCCAATTGTTAATGTGTTTAATGTTCCCCATTTTCCTTTGGAGGGGAGAGGCTCTATGATCTGTAATATTTTGAAGCTTGAGGCTCCTTTGGTTAAGAATGGTCTCTTTTGGATATGTCATTTGGGATCTCAAGCTCTTTTTTGGCTTGACTCTTGGGATGGTCATCCCTCTATCCTTTCTACTCATCCTAATCTTCGAGACCTTTGCGATACCTTTACAATTGTTGGATGGGACACTATTTATCATTATAAAATTTCCCATACTTGTGGTTTGGCAGTTCATTTTCATAGGAAACATCCTTCTGAATGGTCTCCAAGAGGATCTCAGGAAGACACATTGGTGTTGATTCATATTCTGGAGTCTTGAGAGTGCACTACCTTGGCTGGGAATGATGTTTTGGCATGGAAAAGCAGTGATTTGGCTGGAAAATTTTCTATCTCTGAAGGTTATGTTGAGCTGGTACACCAAAATTTTGGGGACATTTAGGTTTCTTGGTGGAAACAAGTTTGGTACAAGTTCTCATGGCCATTTTGGTACAAATTCTCATGGCCTAAGTGCAATTTTGTCATGTGGCTGGTGATCCACAATTGGTGCCTTACCAGGGATAATTTATGCAAGTGGATATTTTAGGGCCCCTTGATGTGTGTGTTGTGTTATAATAGTGAAGAAAATTTATCAAATCTCTTTTTCTAGTGCTCCTTCACTAGACATATTTGGCAGTTTTGATGGTATGTGTAGAATCAAGCTTGTTGGCATGCCTTTTCTTTGGCCAAGATCTTTGTTCGATGGGGTAAGGCTCTAGTCAAGACTTATTTTCTTCAAGTTTCTTGGACTCTTGGCTCTTATTTTATTATTTGGCATATCTGGTTGGAGAGAAATCGTCAAATGTTTCAAGATATTTTGTTGGGAGCTCACCACTTGTGGTGGAAAATTCTCCATTATTTGGGAGAAACTATTTAGGTAAAATGTTACTTGACAGAGGCTATGGATCTTGATGATGTTATTTACTATAATTGCTTCCATATTCCTCTTCTCCAAGGCAAGATGGTGAGAAATAGATATAGACATTCTCTTCTGAAGATAAATAGGGTGGGGAGATGGAGTCCTCCTCCACAGGGTAATCTTAAAATCAACACAAACAATTCTTCTCAGGGAAATCTAGGTCCTACGAGCATTGATGGAGTTGGTAGAGATAGCTTGGGAATTGTTCAGTTTATGTTTTCTATTTATAAAGTTCATCATACTAACAATCAGATGGAGGTTATTGCTATTTTTTATGTTGTGGAACGTACTTGTGCTCTTAGATGGAGCAAGCTCATTTATGAATCTAATTCATAGGTGATGGTGCACCTGTTGACTCGACAATATTCTGAGGATGTTAGTTGATGGTTGAAATCCATGGTTGATTTGGATTTGTTGGAGGGTTTTGCATGATTCTCTGTATTGGAAAATGCAGGGATTCAGCAACATGTGTGAAACATATGCAAAATCCTGAAACTTCTCCAACATCTCAACAATGTACCATATCTCTTACATGAATTCTGCAATGTGGATAAAGCACAGGGTAGTGAGGTTCTAACCCGCATATGAGAAGGATATATAGAGGCCATTAATGAGGCTGCCAAGAAACGGTGTCATTATATTCTAGGTTAGGAAACACTATTTCATTCTAAGTATAAGCCATTTCATTTTTTACACAAAGGAATATAGAGAATGCATGTTACATGAAGTGAATGGCATTCTTACAATGTTTACATCTAGTGACCAAGCATAAGACATGAAAATGAAATAAGCCACTAGGTTGTCTCAAATGGCCAGTCTAATTTGTGCACTCATTATAGTACTAGACCCATGGGTTCTCAATTTCACTCACTTGGAGAACCTTTCATCAATAATTTTGGACTTTTCACAAACGTTTTTATGCTCATACAATGTAAATATGTTAGTTTTATTTGAGAGATATGTTATCTTCAATCTCACCTCATGAATAAATCATCTAGGAGGTACTTTACACCAAGATAATTGGGCACTTTAACACTACCAAAACTTTAACAACACTATAATGACATGTCCATTGGCCTCACATGCATACATGCATTCACCATACCTAGTATCAATTTCCCTTTTGTATTGCTAAGGCTACAAACATGAAGCTCAATATTTACACATCATTAACACTCGCCAAAGCCTTAGAAATCTATCATATAGGTTTCTGAGTACTCTCCCATAACAAAGCATCAAAATGACTATATATGTTGTGGTGGAAAAATGTTTCAAAATCGTGATCATGGTACATGCAAGAAACAAACACTACACAAAAGACTATGCATGTCTTCTTTCAAATCATATTTGGGACTTTGGTATATTTTAGGCTACATGTACATCTATTATGTTTGATCATGATCTGTATGGGAGAGGTTGGAGACATGACTAGATTGGTCAACTCAACATTTATAAAAATTATATCCTAAGTACTTTTGGACAATTGTGCAAGATGAGATCATTCGAACTGCCATAAACACAGTTACAAAGGTTTATATCATATATTCAAGGTAACTAAGACAATAGAATATGTAGATTAGGGAAAGTGGTACAATATTCAACAACTTTGTGTTTAGTTTCTTTAGTTCATTAAAGATTTTATAGGAGTCATTACTTCACAAATAAGGGTGAACTATTGGTGTGCAATCATGTAAGAATCATTGAATCTTATTTGTGCCTTGATAGACTTCCCTATGGCATGTATGCCTTGTGAGTAAGTCAGTATGTCATTTTGTCCCACTATGCATGAGCCTACATAAGGTATTATTCTATCACATGACTCAATGTAGCTTTACATGTCAGTTGCCAATGCAAATAATTTGTTACATATGATGTATTCAATATATTTCTTCTTAATTGTGGACTGGAATACCAATGTCAAGAATTGCAGCCAACAATTAGTTGATAGAGTGGTCATTCAAGAACATGAACTATTGCATCTTCTATTCTTTTCTATTTTTTTTTAAACTATAATGTACATTAATATTCATGCATTCTTTCACATGAAGGGTGGTGGAAAATAACTCAGTGTAGGCAAACTAGTCTAATATGTTTAATTCTTTCTAGTATCAATAACTTTTATCTCTTGCCTTGTTATTTAGAACATCCATTGTACCCCATTATTCTTTTTATTATGAATAGAATAGCATACAAATTTGGTAAAATTCTTCCACTTCCATATTTTTATTATGTATTAGTTTATGAATGTCTAATTTTTCTATGCATAATTCAAGTTTGGTTTGTCTCAAAAATCAATTTGAATTTAGATCAATATATTTTGTTGGCAATGAAAATATTAATGACATCTTTACATTACTATAGATATATGTGATGATGTCTCTAGAGATATCTCCCAAAACATCTACAAAACAAGAAATCTTTTATAATAGATTCTTAAATGTGCTAATATCTTGTGTTTATATATTATCACAATTTTTGAAAAAAAAAACTACTACTTTGATTTGAAACAGATGACATTTTTTTGTATTAAAGATTTTTATTATTCAAATTCATTGATCAATATTAAAAAAAAGAATAATTAAGATACCATCATGACTTAGACAATTAATAGCGTTGCAATAAAACACATGTTAATAGTATATATCTATAAACTATTAAATTTATATTTATACTTCTTGAATATATCAGTAAGAAAAATCTTTATAAATTTAGCATCAATCAAAAGGCCTTCAAGATAATGTCCATTATTAACAGTATGAGAAATCTCTATAATATCGCCTTTACAAAGTCTTCAACATTTTTATCCATTTTTCAAATATAAGACTATCCAATCAAACATTATGTAGGAAAACATTAAATATATTATTGTAAACAAATCCCAACATATGATCTTTCATATACTTAAATTAATCTTGTTTGTGAGATCTTTGAATCATCACATGCTTTCATTTGATTGCTTGTAACTTGTTGTTAAATTCCAGAGATCTGTTGCAAAGGTAATCTCACTACTTTCAAAAGTATGTAATTTCCAAATGCATCGATCTCTTGTATATATACATGGCAAAGAAAAGAAGAGACATGTCCCTTCACGGGTGAAGGGACATGTCTATTCATTAACCTAATTTATTGACTATATAGTTATCATAAGAATAAATATAGGTTAACTTTATGTTTGTGTGTGTGTGTGTGTGTGTGTGTGTGTGATAAATTATTTATCATAATAATCATATAGTCATTTTCATATATCTGACCGATGCTACATACATCAACACTCCCTCTTAGCTAAGAAGGATAAATGAATCCAATGTCAACACATATGACACCTGATAGCATCAACCTTAAGATGTAAGCAATAGAAGCATCATCCTCATGATTTAATCAATATATATGATTCTATCCATCAGTGATTCTATCCACAAGTTCTATCGATTATGATCTATTTTACCCATCACAAGATGTCTTATCACAATAGAAGGTGAAGTTGTAATATGTCTTATTACATTATAATCATTGTATACTATACTATTGTGTATAGTATCAGATCATTAAATGATCCTTAATATAGATGATATATGATTATTACCTAATTTGTAGAATACAACTGCTAATGTTTATTTCTCGATACATGGCAAGGGAAGATGAAAGGAATCTATTTACATAGACTAGTATTTCGATGATATACAAGGATGATGGTAAGACATTTAGAATGATTATTCTTATAAGCACAAGTAATGCATGTATGTGTAAGTATGTCAGTTCACATTGTGAATTGACATACATACACACATACTAAATTTTTTAAATAATCAAAGTAACCGTCCTTATATTTGACCAAAGCTACTATGAATCAATACTCCCTCTTAGATAGGGAAGATAAAATCATATATATCACATTGTATAGTCAAAAAATGGAAGCACTTCCATTGTAGACGTGTTTAGCCTTTTGAGTAAGTGGTTTGGGGTCATGACAAGCGCCTTGAATGGGTTTCTGATCTTGACATGGCTTCCTCCCTATTCTGTTCCTCTTTCCAATCCTGTTTGGCCTGATTTCTGCATTCTGGACTGTAGACTGGTGATTCTGGGCTTCAGGGTCAAGGTCAAAATTTTAGGTCTATGTTGACCTCGACCCTGACCTAGGTTAGGGTCGAACTTGACCTTGACCCAGGGTTCAGATCCTGGGGTCTTGCAGTTTCAGGAGTTCGGCCTTTGCAAAAAATATTTCCCACTTCTGAGTCGGCGGTTTTGGGTTCTAAAGCATTGATTCTGAAATTATATTTAATATAGGTCCTCTCCTAGGGGTAAATGCTTTAATGGGATTTAATTCTCCTATGTAGGCCTCCTTGGAAGATTGTGCCCTAATTTCATATAAAAGGGAAGCT
>MU227784.1:1684249-1705324 GCA_018584345.1 Thuja plicata | reverse complement strand
TCTATCAATCTGTCTTTTCGTTTCATGGCAATATCGATTGATATTCATTTTCATTGCTCATTATTTTAGACATCTTTAGATTTCTTCCTTGTATGTTTATTGTCACAATTTTACATGATCTGCATTTATACATTTGCAACTTGGCTCTGATACCATGTTAAATTCCAGAGATCTATTGCAAATGTAATTTGTAATTTCCAAATGCATCGATCTCTTGTATATATACATGGAAAAGACAAGAAGAGACATGTCCCTTCATGGGACATGTCTATTCATTAATCTAATTTATTGACTATATAGTTATCATAAGAATAAATATAGATTAACTTTATATATATATGTTGGTAAGTGATAGTTTTTGTATGGTATGAGACACTTATGGGTTTTCATTTATGGCAACACATCTAGTATATTGATCGCTTGGAATGAAGATCTATTTTGGAGACACATTCTTCAAAATGACTAAGTACAGAAGCAAAAATACAGAGTATGAAAGCATTGTTTTGGCTAGCGAAGATCGAGTATGATGTTTGATGACGAGAGAACTTAGAGGAAGATACTATGGAGTATGTATGACCTCCACCTAAGATCGATTTGGTTTTTGTGATGATTACAGTGAGTTAGAGAGATTTGAAGTCATGCGCAGAAAATAGAACAATGTAACAGAGCAGTTGAACAAGTAGCGATGAATCAAGGAGTATATCATGGACTCCTGGCAAACTAAGTTGGATTATGATTTTGGACAACCTATATTTTGGTTATGTAAGAGCCCTGACTTTGTAATTACTCTTTACATTATTAATTATATTTTGTATTGAGAGTCGACTATGTAATAATAATTAAGAGAGCTGACTTGATGATGATAAAGATATATATACGAAGACTTTTTGTAAAGCGAAGACATATGATGTGATGAGGAGATAAGAAAGGATATGTTTATATGTGAATGGATGATGTGAGAGCATAGGTTGACAAAGATCATTGAAGCGCAATGACTAGAACTATATAAGCATTGCAGATGCTTGTTTTGTTCATTACTGAGAACACTTTGTAGCAGAAGTATTATTGTAAGAGTTGTAAGCTCAGTTGGGCCCTAACAGGGTTTTGTATACTTTTAAAAGTGTTGTTATTCCTTTAACAAGGAAATGTACTATGTAATATTCAGCTCCTAACATGGCTAGGTCTCCTAACAGGGACACTATACTTTAGTGCATGCTTGTGTGTACCATCCCCACTGGGGTTTTCCCTTGGCCAGAGTTTCCTCGACAGTAAATAATGGTGTTATGAGTTTTGTGTTATTTGCTTATGTTCTATCATTTCAGTAAGCTTATGGTTTATTTGGAATTGGTTTAAGTTTAATTTAAAGTGTTGTAATACTGATTCAACCCCCCTCTCAGCATTACTCA
Source organism: Thuja plicata (assembly GCA_018584345.1). Classification (NCBI taxonomy): domain Eukaryota; kingdom Viridiplantae; phylum Streptophyta; class Pinopsida; order Cupressales; family Cupressaceae; genus Thuja; species Thuja plicata. Next base: position 1,703,918 of record MU227784.1, on the reverse strand, counting down.
ATACTAGCAATTGGTATTAGAGCAATTGGCCCTTGGAGAGAAATTCTAATAGCATAAGGGAGATTAGAATGGATTCAAAAAATTTCCAAGAGAATTTTGAAGTAGCACTTGAAGATCTTGATAAAGCAAAAGCAGAAAATGGTGACTTGAGATTCAATTTAAGAAAAGTTGAGGGATTCATCAAGAAACTTAAGGATCATCTTGAACTTTCTAGAAATCAGAGACATGATCTTATGGTTCAAATAAAAGAAGATTCGGACAATGATAATTCAGATCAGATAAAGCAACTTGAATAAGAGAATGATACTTTGAAACTTGAGAATGAGACAATGGCTAAAGAGATTAAAAAAGAAAAGAATACTAAGAACAAGATTGAGGAAGCTTTGAAAGATGCTAATATTCTGATGGGACAAATGAAGATTGACCTTGACCATTACAAGAATAAGTATCTAGAATTGGAGAAATATAATCAGATCATAAAAGGTGAACTTGTTGAGACAAAGAAACACATTGAGAAACTTCACATGAGTAGTGAATTTATCGATGAACAAAGAGATAGACAAAAACCTAAAGGTGATATAACTAGTATTGGCTTCAATTAAGCAAAATGTTCTAAGAATCAAGAAGAAAATCTGATGCGAAGATTGATGAAGAAAAACCTATTCTTGAAGAACCTAAAGAACATATCAGACCTTTCAGAGGTACATGTTTTGGATGCAACAAGTTTGGAGGCATGAAGAGAGATCGCAGAGGTAATACCCCTTTCATAACTTTTTCTGGTTATTGTTTTAATTGCAATGCATATGGGCACAAGAAAAAAGAATACAAGAAACCTGATCAATCTAGGTACAAACAAGATTACACCATAGAAGAATCAACAGCTAAGATCACATGTTACAAATGTAATAACCTTGGACACATTGCAAGGAATCGTAAGTTGCAAGTTAATCAGAACAAAATACCTCCTATCTGCTACAAATGTAACAATCTAGGTCATATATAGAGAAGTTTTGTACGTATAATGGAGTAAATAACAAAAGAGTACCACCTCCTATGGATACAAAGAAGAATGATAGTGATACTGGTAAGAGTCTTGCATAATACAAGAGTGATTTCACAATTGTTTGAATAAAGCGTAAGATAACAATAGTGGTAAGGTATGGAGAGTTAAAGAGTCCAGTGAGATACTAGTTCAGGGAGAGACAATAGATGCTACTGGATCTTTGCCTGATGCTAACAAGGTAGAATCGACCTAAATGGCCGATCATGGCCTTAGTAGGAGCATTGGATGAAGACAACAGAGTATATCCAGCCCCTAATTCTGAGGAGTAAGCTCTAGTGAGCTTAGTTGTGATATGTGCAGCCATCATACAACTTATATCTATGAGTGCAACATCGGACAATGCATATTCTATGATGGCGAGATTTAAAATTGACTGGACAATGCACGGTGTTAAGTATATTGGGTAATGTGTATCTTACACTTAACGATGAATAAAAGGACATATGAGATTCCTATTTATTCACTATTTGAAGAGCAGCGACCTAAGGAGAACAAACATCAGAAAGTATCAGACAATCTAACAGCTACATTGCATGATCGATCGATGTGGGAATTCAGAATTTAGCGTAATTGAGGTATTTACATCATCTACTCATGCAGAAGCTATGGATGCACCTTTGATTTATGATGTTGTAGATCAACCTAGATACAAATTCAAGAAACGTCTGTTTAAGTCTTGTGAAGATGACCCTGAAGGAGCATTTTCCTAGACACCGCACGATGTCTTTCATGTAGAGGACATTAGGGCATACATTCATTGCAAGTATGATATATTGGGTGTTGATGAGATTTCTACAGAAATGGAATACATGACTGATAATGGAAAAATGAAGGAGCAATACAAACACATAGATGATTTGAGCATTATGAAAATATTGGATATATACGAGTTCAATGAAGAGGAATGGTTCAAAATCTTACTTAGCAGAGTTCATGATTAGTTCATCTGGATAGGAGAGAAACCTATAAAGATATGCAGTCAATTGATTCATGGGATAACTAGGTTAGACAACACTGGAGTTATCCATGTGGCTGAGAAGAACATAAAGAAACTGGTTGAAACCCTAACACATTCTAAATGGGATAGGCGAGCTGTGACAGTAAATGATATTTTCTTACAGGATGTCAGATTGATTGCTATGATACTTGGATACAAATTCTACTACAGCAGTAGACCTAATTCAGTTTCTGCAAGAGTAATTATGATGACTTACAGGATGATAAAAGAAAACACTAAATATAACCTATGCGAGCTTCTAGCACATCAATTCTTGGAAAATGTAAAATTGATTAAGAAAGATAAATCTAAGACCTTTAGATTTGGATCACTCCTAGTTCATATGTATATCCACATTGAGCACAAGTTTGCAGGCTACATTGAGCACTGGTACTCATACATCACAGAGCTACCGAAGAGAAAACAACACATGGGTTGATGGTGAATTGTTTGGCATGATCAAGATTCTTCAGAGGCAAACGAAAGAAATAGTTAGAATTCCTGAAGAGTTAGTTGAAAAACACAAGGATACAATTTGTTTCATGGTTGAAACTGATTGTGTATGCTTTGAGGCAGTTATACCTAGAAAGAAATGGTGTTATCCTATGGGTTATGAAGTGAGTTCAAAAGTTCTAACTATACAGATTGAACATGTGTTGGCATCTGAAGTAGCTACATCTGAGGAGAGATGCGGCACCTATGAAGAAAAATCAGCAAAATTTAGAGAAGAGCATACTAGAGGGATGAGGAAAAGAAAAGTGGAAAACATTATTGATGATTGTGGAGCTAAGGCAGGTTTAAGCAAAGAAGAGACAAGAGAAGTAAGGAAGAAGTTAGTAGAGAGATCTTCTGGGTTGACAAACACTGCTACTGCAGCCCTTCCACCTCCAAAGATTGAGCAAGTAACTAGTCCACCTTCTACAATGATTGATGTAACCACCCATTCACCACCACAAAAGACATCGCAGGAAGAGGTATAAAGCTTGTACCACAGAGAAGCACAAGATCCACTAAATTGGATTCACCTCCTAAGGATTAGAGGGCTGAAGGAGAAGAGAAGAAAATCGAAAAAGAGACCACAAGTGACAGCCATGTGTGGAAGCTTAATTTGAAAATGTTGGAGAAGAGAGCTATTGAGCAAGGTAAGCTTGTTTGTGTGAGAAAATACTATGACAGGTATGAGGAATCTGATAAACTAAAGATTGAAGACATAGTAGTAAATCATTTACTTGTTTTCAAGAGGAATCTACTAGAGTTAGAGGGAAGTATACCTAAGGAACTATATGGTAGACTAGAAATAAGGAAACAACTTGCACACATTGAAGATGAGGCTATTAGCAATCAAGCTATTGATGACATGTTGCCAATAGTTTCAATAGGAGAGAGAGAGAGAGAGAGAGAGAGAGAGAGAGAGAGAGAGTACTTAATGCACTCAAACCCTTATTGAGAACCAAAGAAAGATTAGTAAAAAATATGGGTAGGAAGTATGAAGAAGTTATAAAAGAGACACAGATAGCAATGGATCAGATACTCATGAGTGATATTCCTGAGAATACTTCACGTCCTAAATATACTATGCCTACACCTATAGGAAATGGTGAATGTTCTAAGGAAGCTGCAGTAAGTATTGAGATGAGCAAAGATGTCATGCAACTAGATTTCTATGTTTCTGGTGTGCCTGTGACCCTTGACACTTCACTTGATGAGAAGGACCCATTTGCAAAAAATATTGACAACACAATGGCCGATGAAGTGGAAGAACATAAAGAGGAAGAGAAGAAAGTTGAGACTGAACAAAGAAGTGAGACAGATGTAGCAAAAGAGGAAGAGGCAAGAGTTGAGGTAAAACAAAAACCTGACACATCTACTACTCTATTAGTGGCAAATAAGGATAAAACTTTAAGTACTGATGTTGACAGTATGGATGAGGATGAATTGATGAGACTATCCTTCATGGCATTCATAAAAAAAAAAGAGAGATCTGAGTAAAAAGGAGATAAAAAGACTAAGGTAATCTCTAGAGAAGTTAATACTGTGAACAAACTTCTCCCAGTACCTATTGTATTTCAAGGAAAGGATGAGGTAGAAAATTTGAGTTTGGCACTAGATGACTTTGATAGTCACTATGAGTCTTTAGTGAAGATTGTTGAAGAGAAGGTAGAGCAGAATTATCAAGAGAAGAAGTTGAAGGAAGTTTGGCAGTCTATTTCATGGGACTTGGGCATTCTGAGAGCAGCTACTTCTAAGGCCAGAAGTTGTGTCACACATGGAAGGATACTATATAGCTATTGTATAAATCCTATCAGACATATTCAGAACATTGAAGATATTTTAGCCAAGGAAAGGGTTACACTGAATAGAATGATGGACAATTGTGAGACCTCCTCACAATCTATATTAAAGATGGACAGGGAAATAAAAAAGATTTAAGACAAGATGAATGTATTGGATATTGAGAAAGGGAGAGTCCTGACAAGATTTGGTCTACTGAAGAGTCTAATCACTCCTAAGCTATCAATTTTTTAAGTTCATTTATCTGATATGGAGAAGATTGTTGTCATTGACACATTCTATGCCCACAGACCTGAAGGCAGCAGAGATACCATCTTACACACTGAATGGACTAATTCATGTTAGTGAGTTGTTGATTGATTCATGGAGGACTGAAGTGAAGATCATGGAAGACACCTTCCAAGATGTACTTAAATTGGTGAGCAAGCACTGAAATTCTATACTTTTGTAAATTTTGGATGCACCTTTGTCATTGTTTTTTTATCTTTCTATTATAGAATAGTTGTAAATGTCTTTAGTATACTAATGTAAGTTATTGGACTCATTAAAAATTATCCTTGATTCTATTTATTGACCCATTTCATAGTGAAATTATTTTGTATTTAAAGAATAATGGGTCTAAATTATAGAATGTCCTTTTCTTTTCTTTTTCTTTTTTTTTTAATGATATTACATCAATTTTAGTTCGTATGGAGTCAATTTTAATTTTTGTGAATATTCATGACTAGAGATTGTGATGTTAAAATAATTAATAGCAGATTAAATAAAATATAAGAACACAAATCATGAGAATTTGTAAAATAATTTAAAATTTGACAATAAGAAAAAAAAATTAGTAAAAAATGCATAACTTGTATTTTATATTTATTCACTTTATTGATTACTAAAAAAAAGTTGGCAAATTCTAATACCTATCATTAATTTAAATTTACATGTACTAATTAAATTACATCATATTTAGAACTTTAATTTTCATTTGACATTGTCTCTCTTTGATTAAGATTTGTGACATAGATCTAAATTTTGTTGAATTAGGTTGTTTCACAATAGCTTTTAAACATCATTTAAAAGCCAAACCTTGAAAGTGATTTTACAATTTTATCTATCATATTTCATTTTTTCCTCATTTGTACAAGTTATTTCATTACATTCTAACATTAGCTTAAACCAACATATTACACATCTCCTCTTGCCAACAAGAATTACAAGCAATGTGTCAAATTTTACTTTAAGGAGACTACAAATTTAAAAGTTATTAATTGTGTAGCTTCTCCCATATTCCACAATCTTGAAAAATGATGTCAGTGTTGATATTGTGCATCCTTCATGTCTCAACATATTCTAAGTGACTTCGACGAATGCTTATGTACACAATGTGAAGCACATTTTTAAGTTACCAAGCAGACACATTGACATCTAGTAGAAATGATACTAATGGAAGTTAATGGCATTTGGAAAGGGAGTAGACCAGATAAAAAGGGTGCTTTCTTTTGATATTAAAAGCAACAAAACTAGGGTGTTGCCACATTACAACCAGGCCCGAAGGAAAATAGTCCAAAAAACTAAGAAGCACGTTAACATCACATTAACAACACTAACAATGTCAAAAACCACACTAACAAAACAGAGAGCCTATCAAACTAGTACCAGTCACAATGTAGGCTCTTTGCAAATTAGGAAAGCTCTCAACAAAATGAGAAGGGAAATAATGTCATAAAAAGATAGACATAAAGGGATAATTATTATGCACTCCCCAAGAAATCTGATTGCTTGGCGGGTCTCTTCACTCGTTCGGCCACCTTGTACACCTGAATAATAAGAACTTTGTAGATTACAAAGTTTTTCCCAAAATAAATGCAAAAATCCATATTCCTTGTAATCCTGCAAAGGTGATGCTATACATCATTCTCCATGTACTTGACCTTGCCCACATGGCCACGACTAGAATTATGCCACGACAACATGCCACTAGGATGACCAGCCACATAGATCCCAATTCTGGTGACCATGGAAAGAGAGTGCCAAAATATTTGAAATAATGCCCATCAAAAACCTTGTCAAACTACATCCCATATTAACACCTTTCCACACTAGGAATTATACAAATCCCATAAAACCTTTGACCCATGCTAACATGCATGGAAACAAAATCATTGGTTTCTTTCTCCATCAAGGATAATCTTCACTTTGGCAAGAAGCACCCCCTGGTCTCTCCAACATCTTAATCATGTAAGTCTTAAACCTAGAGTAGCCATGGCACTCACCACACAATTGCCTTCTCTATAGGTGTGGTGTATGACAAAACAATCCAAGCCCGGAAGAAGCCTTTTGATATCTTCCATTACATCAATAGAGGCCCAGTTGATCTTAGTTATCCCTTTAACAACATTGATGACAAGTTTTGAGTCACCCTCAGGAATAAGAGCCTTTATACCAATAGAAAGAGCAAATTTTAGGCCCCAAAACATTGCCATACATTCTAGCTGATTATTAGTCAGTCCATTAAGATTACCAGAATATGCTGCCACAAGGGCACCAGAGGAAGTACGAGTAACACCCCCCACCACTAAACCATCTGTAGTAGCACCATCAAAGTTTAACTTGTTCCACCCCTCATCCAAGGGTTTCCTCTGGTATTGTTTTTAATAAGCCTTTTGGGATTATCAAATTTAGCATTGGCATTGGGCAAATCCCAATTTCGAGCCATTATGTCATCAAAGGGAGTAGGCGAAAACTCAAATCATTTACACTTAGCGTCAGACAAATTATCAGATAACACGCGAAAGAGAGATCTGAACACAGCTTACATAGGACTCTCAGCCTCCCGGAAAACCCTGTTATTCCTTTCCTTCCAAAGACTCCAACAAACATAAGGAGGGATTTGCTTCCATAATTGTCTAATTAATGGGTTGCCAGCAAGTCATTTCCAATCAACAATAAATTGATCCAACCCTCTATTGAAAACCCAATTAAGATCAAGTTTAGACAACACCAATTGTCATACATCACTGGCAAACTGACAGTGCACAAAAAGATGTGGGATAGACTTCTTTTCCTACTTACAAAGGATGCATCTATTAGGTAGTTAGAATCCCCTTTTAATGAGATTGCCCTAAGCTAAAATTCTATTGTGCAAAGTCTTCCACCAAAAACAGTTTAGGGATCAAAGAGGGGTTCCAAAGCTTCCTCCAACAATCTGAGGAAGAATCCTCCTTAGACAACAAACTGTAAGCCAATTTCATAGTGAAATCTCCCTTTCTATCTTTCCTCCAAATAAATTTATCTTCCCTAGGAAAAAGAGGGATTCTAACCTTACTGATGATCCCCATTAGCTCCCTAGCTTTATATAGCAAGTACGGTTGTTCCATGCAACATTGGGTAAGATCCCTCCACCTCCTATCTGGGGAAATGTAATCAATCACTTTGTGGCCAAAGAATCCTTTAGCAACATCCTTATACCCCCTAGGCTCAAATTAGCATCCAACCATCCTTCCCCTACACGCACATCTTCCCATAACCTAATACTCTTACCATCTCCCACCTACCACATTAGTCCATATTGAATCATATTTCTGCATTTCAAAATAGTAATCCAAATCTTTAAACCCGTGGGGATACTAGGGGTAATAAGAACTTTGTAGAAGTCGTCAGAGTTAAGGTATTTAGCCTTGATGAATTTACACCACTCAATCTTTTCCAAAGTCATCTTCCATCCCATCTTTGCAATTAATGCTTTGTTGAGGGCATTTATTTTTCTAAATACCAAGCCCTCCAAGATGCTTAGGCTTACAAACCGTGTCCCAGTTAACTTGAGCTAATCATTTCTTTTCTTCTATTCCAGTCCACAGAAAGGATCATTGAAGTCTTTCCAATTTCTTTGCCATAATCCCAAAGATTTTAAATATGGAAAGGAAGTAAACTGGAATGCTTTAAAGCAAAGCCTTTAGCAACTGAAGTTTCCCTGCACTACTAAGGAGCTTACCTTTCCAACCGGCCAATTTCTTCTCCATATGTTCTAAGATGGTGTTCCAATAGGTTGGGGTGACATCCTTAATAGTAGGTGGAAGACCCAAATAGGTGCCAGGAAGATTAGCACACTAACAGCCCAAGATATTCTTAATTTAATTTTGCAGGTCCTTGGTATTGAAAAAGTAAATGGTACTTTTTTCATTATTAATGTGCTGACCTGAAACCTTAGCATAATTATCAAGAAAAACCTTCCATTCTCTCGCCTCCACAACAGAAGATCTCCCAAACAGGATCGTACCATCCACAAATTGTTGTAGCACTGAGGGGGGAAGGGTTGAAGCAGCTTTTACCCCTTGAATTCTTGCCAACCAAACCATATTGATAAAATTTCTGCCTATCGCCTCAGCAATCATTATGAAAAGATACGGAGAGAGGGTGTCCCCTTGTCTGATCCCCTTCTCAGCTCCAAAAAATCCCCTAGGGATACCATTAACAATGACACAAAATTGGACAGTTCCCACACATTCTCTAATCAAGCTGATAAACTTGATTCTCTAATTGAAAAAGGGTGCTTGTTAACATCCTCTTATATTGTTTATTTCTTAGTATATAGATTTTTTGAAATTTTACAAGACTTGACTACCTTCAAAGAGATCTACATCAAATTTCTGAACATCTCCAATGTTATCATCAGATTGCCACCTTCAGAATTTCAGTTAGTCATTAGAGTTGTGAGCCGGAGAAAAAAAATATTATTAAAATATTCTAAATATCATAAAAGATGTAAAATAAACATCTGAATACTTCAGAGTTTAGACAATATGGTGCCATAAATAATGAAATCAATGATTCATTCATAAGTCCATAGCACAACTTGCACAAGCATAGACAATACAAGAATATTTAGCAATTTTGGTTCCAAGGTTTGTAATATACAAACACAAATTTGAATGATGGGTAAACATGCACCCACCCTTTGAGTATTCTTAAGATTTTGAATAATAAGATATTTCTATTACAAGAGGAACATTTTCCATCAACCCTATTTAATCTCAGCTACGATAACCTGCCATTTAATTTTTTGATTCTCCCTACAATTTCCAGAAATAACTTATGACTATAATAACTTCAAAATAAACCTCAAAACTCAAAAAAGTTGACAATGGCATCCACTTCCATTCTCAACGATCTAGCAGAACAGACTCACTCCAAGACAGTATCATATCTCGTGTAGCAGCTGGCAATCCTGTGAAAAAACCAAGCAATTTAGCAACATAATAAAAATGAATTTTGGTACACTGAAATCAATCAAATGAGAGTGCAATAAAAATGTTATAATATGCTATAATCAAAATCAGGGAAAAATATATGACTTGCCTTGAACAAGATCTACAGCTAATGAGGGAAGATCAAATTCCCCTTCAACTAATCTGTAAATATCCATAAGCTGCAACAAAAGTTGTTAGATGGAATAATTTTGGAAAACTAGCATTGCAAAAAGCTAAGCGACTAAAACCTTGTCCACAAAGTAATGAGCTAAATTTGAAAAAAATATGCTCATCAAGCTGACCTCTTTAATATGCAATTTTGAATCCTCAGTCAAGGCCAAAAGAAGTTGACGACGAATGCCAGCATCTACCATTACCACTCGCGCACCATCTTTAAGTGTATCTGTCAGATCTAGTTTTCTTTCAACTTGCTGATTTGTTATGCCTTGTCTGTGGATCACATCGAGTTAGGAAAAGCGAGCATAAATACCTTAACATGTATGATACAACTTTATTATTTTCCTACTGGGAAAGTTACGTTCATTACAATAGAGAGTAATTGAATTGACCCCAAAAAAATGACACAGGTATAATGCAAATACAGTGTCCAAAAGTATGAAAATCACACTGAACTGTGTGTCTGTGTTGAAAGAAGAAACCAAGACGTTATAGAAAGATAGATTTGTTCCTTGCCTGGTTCTTTCATGCAATACTGGACTCCGACTCATGATGGCCACTTCCTCTTTAGCCAGCACAATGAGATTTTCTAGGCGTTTCCATTGAAATAGTCCATCTTTGAAAAGCACCTGCTTGAATATATATCCATTAGGAAACTAAATCCTTTATGCAATCACAACAGTGTGACTTCCAATTTAACATAGCATTCATTTTGATGGTACAAGAAAGGTCAGCAAGACAAAAATAAGACGTGCCTACTTGTTGCTTCTAGATTCACTTTCATTCTGTAGATTCAACTGCCTTGAGAAATAAAAAGAAATCTCTCCAGAATCACTATGGAGTGCACTCAAAAAAAATAATTTACAATGACAGATAGTCAAACTAAAACAGTAAAAAAGGATTGTGAAAAGCCTTAATATCATAGAAAGATGTACAAGGAAAGGATAAGGCCGTCTAAAAGTTCTCTCAAGGTTCTGCTGCTAGCACCAAACAGCATCAAGCTAGATTATTCGATGGGAATGTTGCCCAAAACTGTGGTGTTTTGAGGGCAGACTCCAGGAATATTGGCACTTGACTAGAGAACTCATATTGCCACTTGACAAGGACACTTATATTGCCATTAGGATCAATTAACCCTCCTTGAAAAGAAATAGGCCACACCGTGGCAAGCTGAGTAACTAAAAATGGATTTCTTCTCAACTCAAGCTCTATTGATCCAATTACCTTGGTAAGTGATCTATCTTTCTTGGCAACTATGTAGATGTAGATTCTTGGTTCTTATTATGCTTGACTGAATATGATCTATGTTCCATGGCGTTTTGGGGACAGGGACAGGGAACGGCAGGGTATGGCAGTAAGTCAATAATTGATAACGACAATATCAATATGTAAATAAATCATGAGCAGTAGTATAACAGCATAAAAAAATTCAATAAAGTATTATAACAGTAGTCTCAAACACCACAAATCCATGATCTATTAATATCCAAAAGTCTCAAACATGTATCCAGAAGTCTTAAATATCAATATATGCCAGTCTATGAAACTATTTGGCTATCAATATCCAAAGACTCAAAACCGTCCAAGACAATATCCAACTTTGGCAGAAGTGGATCATCCAGTAGTAGCCACTGTGGTCAATGCCAAATAGTAAACATCTTCAAAGCAAATAAAGTACAATCATACAAAGAAATATAATAGTGCAATTGGGGACGGCTGGGGACATTTCCTTTACATCCCCCCGTCCCCAAAATGGCTCGAGGACAGGGACGGGGGTATGGGGATAGAGGACGCGTCCCTGTGTAACTTATATCACAGCCTTATCGCATTATGGATAGCTGTTCCATATGGTTCTCTTCTCTGCCAACAATCGATGCTTTAGTAGTCAAGGTGAATCGTTGTTCCAACAAATTGTTGCCTTGTTTGTTGTTTGTCTAAGCCTAGTCGACTTCATAGAAAATTGTGAAGTCTTAAGATAAGACAATTTTCTAGTGTTACCCGGAGACGCGTCTCGGAGACTTTTCACATCTCCGGAGACTTCAAAAATGGTCGAAGACTTCATGGCGAAGTCTCCTGAAGAATCGAAGTCTCTGATTCCAAAAAATAAAGTCTCCCCCACGTCTCCTAATTAAAAAAAAATTTAAAATACAACATTAAGTCATTTTATGATTTTGATCCTTATTTGAATGTTTTTTTAGCAATCTCCAAAACCTTTCATCGTCAAATTTGAAATAATTTTGAGGAATCCAATTTTGCTTCACTTGCCATTTTCAATCAATTTTGCCACTTTAAATTTTTAACAGTTTAATAATTTAATATTTAATTAACTTTCATTTTAATTCAAAAATTGATTTATTTTTCAATCTCAACTCTGATCTTGGCTTGAATTTTGCATGACGAAGCCCTTGAAAAATCTCGCGCAAATTGAATTTTTCACTTGATCCAATATTTCAATCTCAATCTCCTCGAATTCATCGTGGTTTCTTCAATGTATTTTCAATACTTCACCCCAAGAAATAATTATCATCATCCTTTTGATGTATTTGATAGTTGCAAAGGGGTTTAGATATTTCTTCCATTTTGATCATACCCTGTGATTTCTCCTTAGGGAAACCCGATTTATTTCTTCCAAAATTATCCATTTTTTTCTCAAATTCAATCTTGATGGATTTCAACTTCTCCCTCATCGAACATTATATTACTATTTCAACATTTCCTCATTTCGAGCACGTTTGATTGAACTGAATGATTTATTCCTGTGTAGTCAAGGGCACAAGTGGGGCAACATGAAGGATATTATTTTTAAAACTTTATAAAGCTTCATTCCTTCATCCATTAGGATATGCGCTGGAGCGCGTGAAAGGGGTTTAGGCGGATTTCTACTATCACCGTTTCGCGCTGGAGCGCGTTTGATGGGTAGTTATGGAATTGTTTTCCTTTTTGCAAAGTTCCTTCACACCTTGCATTATGCGATCGGGCGCATTTTAAGCATGTTGGCGGATACGTTGACCTTTTTTTAAGTTTCCCTGACCGACATTGAATCGCTCTCCGGCACAAATTGGGGACAATGGTGGATTTTCTCATTCCGCAAAAAATTCCTTGACTGAGTGCGAATTGCGCTCCAGCGCATTTTGAGAGGGCTCGCGGATGTTTCTTCATCCCATTCCGGGTCTTCAGCAAATCTTGCAACATAAGTTCCATACATATTGCAGCCGCGCCATGTAAACTTTCCATGGATTCTTCTCCAGTATCTGTGCAATCTATGCGTCTGAATCGTATTGATTTCGCCTTTGGGGTTTTCCACGGAGTCAAAACTCTAAACAGTACGACGCAAGAAAATTTGCGAGTCGTGCTTCATATTTTCCTCATGATCGCTTTAGTGATTTTCGAAGGGAGGATACCATACATCTACCATTTAGCTCCAAAAGAAAATGCTATCTTCCACGCATGCTTATTTGATTGTATTTTGGACTTTAATTGGTTGGAGATTGAACTGTGAACGTGTTTTGGAGGACTTACAGAAGACACCCTCATTCATTTCCTTTTGCTTTGACAAGATAGCGCTCAGAACACGTTTGGAAGAGAGAGGCGGTATACTTTCTTCTTCGTTCTACATTTTACGGAACCATTTCATCCAAACCTTCAATTTCTTCATTCACAACGATGTGTGCTCGGGTGCCTGTGTAGCATTTCGGCAAATTTTTATAGTTGGAAAGAAAAACTCCTTCATTCAGATGAAAACGAAACCTGGGTGCCGATGGGTCTCCAATGAACTCAAATTTTGACCATTTACCATCCATGTAGCGTTGACATGTTGTGCGTATTGGAGCATTCGTTTTGATCTTTTTTTGCCTGCCTTTGACGCTGGGCACAAACAGAGATTACTCACGGATTTCATTTGCCTCCAAACTTTCTCTTACCTTCATGAGCTAGCGCTTGGGCATTGAGTATGAAGCCCCTTTCCTGAATTTCTATCCTCGGCATGGACGGGACTTTTCACAGCAGACATACTCCTCTACAGACTCTTCTTCACTTTGCTGGAGTTGCATTCGGGTGTATTCGAGTGAAGGGTATAGGCAGACCTTTCATCAAATATCTCCCTGGCTACTGGGTATTTGCGTTCATAGCGCATTTTGGGCCCCATGGAGGAATTTTAGACTCCTCATTCTTTCCTTTACCGTATACGATTTGTGCTGAATGGGGATATTAATCAGGGTCCCGAGCATGCAAAAACAAACCTGGCGCCCAAGTTTAGATTCAATGATTTGCCATGATGTGCCTTTTCAGAAATTTCTGAATAATCCTTAGCTCTACATTGTCTTTGTTGCATTCCGACCTCCATTTTCCAATTGTTTTGGACTTATTGGCCCTTAAAGTTTCATTTCCCAGTTTCGGCGGACAAGATAGTAGATTTTGTTTCCCTCGAGCTTCCCCAACTGTCGTTGAAATGAGCTAGGTGCATACGGGCTTCCAGCGTAGATTGCCTTCCTTAACCACCTAATAATTGTGCTCATTGTGTTTAGGGCATAACGATGAATCTTTTAATTTCTGGAATGACTTTCTCATTGACTTTCATCGGGATAGCATTCAGATGCTTCTACAACAGACTGATGTTTTTGGCAGTTTAAAAATGCACTTTGGGGCCGCTTAGAGCTTCATGAAGGATTTTCTCTTGTGCACCGTTCCATTACCTTTGACTTTGAGTGGAATGTCTCGATTAAGAAAGACCCTACAAACTTTGGCTTCATAATATCAAGGTTCCTGGTGTTCTCCATATTCGCAGATTCTTTAGATTTTGGTGCTTATTGCACTTGGTCCTGGAGAAAAATTTCATGCCTTGGAATTTCTTTTAGCATTGACGCTGGATATGTGATTGACATTGCTTGTAAAGGCATATTTTCATGCCTCCAAACCTTGCTTTTGATTAGATCATCATGGAGGGACTTTCAATTTTGGGATAAGTCAAACTTCAAAAAGGATTTTCACTCTGGAATTCCTGTTACTTTAGCATGATGTCAGTACTCCTTGTCTTTGCTACTCATCACTTGGCCGAATCTTCACATACCTCTATTTGATTTCCACCTTACTTGCTTCGGTGAATATTAAATGAGAACTTCACAATGCTGATAACTTAAGTGATAAGGTAGTTAACACAACTACCCATGACATTAACATCTAGGTATATAATCCATAAAGGCATGATTGAAAGTACTTTTTTTATAATTGTTATATAGTTGTGGCTGCCTTAGTAGACATGACTGTGAAATGTGGAAACATAGACAAGAGTGTATGGAATGTTAAAATACCTCAAAGAGAAATCAGTGTATGAAATGCTGTGGTTGCAAGATATACACAAAATAAGTTGTTTAAAATGTTTTAGAAACTTTCAAGCAAATGCAATTTATGCTTAAAAAGCAAAATTCCACAACATTTGTCAGCATCTTCCTAGTCCATGCCAGAATGGGAGCTCAAAAACAAGGTCTGAACATTCATCAAAGCATAAAGGATAAAGGAATGTATTCAGATCTTGTAGTTGCAACAGCCCTAGTAAAATTGTATGCAAAACATGGAAGCATGTACAAGGTATGAAGCCAGCTTCTATGCAAGCATCCTCTCACGCCTGCACCAGAATGGGAGCATCGGAATAGAGTTTTTATCTTCCATCATGCTTATCAGATATTATAGTTGGAAATGCTTGATTACAGATGTTTTGGTATTGAAGACTGTGTCCATGGGAAGAAGAAAATTCAATGCAGATTTTCAACTTATGTTTTGGCTTCGTTAAGGCTTTCTTTTCCATTGAATTTGTAATAGTTTTAATTGTTCTCTATGTTGTTTGTCATATGACAGTGAGGGACTTGTTTGCATGTATTCTTGTCTTCATGCCCACTCGGTGGGCCTTGCTTCAGATTGCACAAGCCTGTGGGCCATTTGTATACTGCATAGGATTTTAGGATTTCGTTTGGGTTACTTTATGTGTATCATTACAAGGCGCAAAGGAGGTTGCACGTTTTGTGTGACTGAAAGTATGAAATTTGAAAGCAATCTTTCATGAGGTGAAATATTGGGTCAGCTAGCTCATGCATCTTGGTTATGACAGATCCACAATGTTATATTTATGGACGTGGAAGGAGCCTAGAGCCCAAGATATTTGATTTGGTGAACTTCCTCAAGGCACTATCCAAAACACGCTTTCATAGACCAGGAAAGACCTTTATTTCAGAGGATGTTTCATGCAAAGGAATATGGATTGGTAAATTACTACATTACAAATACAATATGCATGCCTTAGAGCAAATAAGGTATTGATGGATATGGGTTTATTATTCAATGAAGATGCCTCAAATCTAAGTATTCTACTGTGTAAAAGGATGTGAAATTATTGGGATTCATGATGTGGATGGTCACCTTATTGAAGACTTTATGGTAAGGGTAAAGAGAGGAATGGAAGCCACTACAAAGGGGATTCTGAGCTTGTCGTTGTTACTCTAGATACAGCACAATATCAAATGGATGTCAATGCTCATGAGGAGAAAGATGAGAATGTTAGAGAAGATTTGATATTGGAGGTATATTACCATTTAGAAGAAACTTAAAGCTAATCCCAAACATCAAGTACATCCCATTTGCAGGTGCTTCGAGAAATGGTGTTTTATTGGTTGTGAGTGGCAAGGAGTGACAGTTCCTTCTAAAAAACATTCGTCAAACTGATGGATGAATACCAAAGGAAGTGAATGAATTACTTGATAGTAGATTGGAGAATAAGCTATCAATGGTTTAAAGGGGATTGCTTTCATCCAAACAACAATCTAATTTGTATCTTTGATATGATGATTTTTGTACTAACGAAGCTTGGATAAAAGAAGATTTAATTTTGAACATCTTTTTTCTTCTCTACTGTGTCATTTTGCATTTTCTTGTATGGAATATGTGCCAGTTCTTACTAAGCCATGAAGAAGACGAAAAGTTTAGACACTATTCAATACCAGAGATCTCTTCAAAAAATATCAGCAATAAAGCAAACAACAATGGACAAGTACCTCTCTAAAATTCATAACCAAAATTCATGCACAAGTACCTCTCTAAAATTCATAACCAAAAGTTTCTAGTCTTCTCTTTGTAAAAGTGACTTATGTCACTTATTGTAACCAAAAGTTAGAAATAAGCCTTACTTCTGGAAAATTAATGACAATCCAAACCAAATGAGATTTAATATTTTCAAAACCATTGTATTTCAAAGAGGTAGTTGAGGTGTTATCAAGTAGTTACAAAGTAATATCTAGATATGCCTATAAATACAAGGCTATTTTGAATGTTAAAGGAGAGACCTTTTAGAGGGGGGAAAATTTTGAGAACTTTTTGGAGAGTTTTTTTGAAAACTTTTGGTTTGATACTTTGAAGTTTGTACAGAAGGATTTCTGAGATTGTATAATTTCACAAAGATAATGAAGAAAGAATTTGGATCATATTTCGTAAATGCCTTTTTGAGTTATAACTTATTATTACTGATTTCTTATATGATAAATTGGTAATTTCTCAAGTGTAATTGTAGAAATCATTAGTCATATATTTAAACAATCTATGCAATTGATGTAATGGAACACAATCATATCTTGGTATCTTGGTTTGAATGTACTAGGGCATTTTATCTCTTCGTATGTTGAGACTAATTATCCTTCTTTCATTGTCAGTGCATATCAGAACATGCTCTGTGGTGAAACCCTCTTGTACGTTTAGTTGTGAAGTCCTAGTTGGTAATTGTGTTTCTACCACTAGGGTTTTTGTAAATCAGTTTCATTTAGTTTTCTCTTTTCTCATTTTTGTACTTTCAAGTTAAAAGTGCACAAAACCCTATAAACCCCTATTCATACAAGGGAGCTACCCCTTTCAAACATTAGAGAAAGTTGTTACCCTAGTAACAACTTATCCAATTGTTGGAACATTTGTCACTGCCTATTGGGTGAGTCGCATTGAAATCTGCAGAGACAGATCTGTTTACCAGCAAGGCTTCAATCTATAATTTTATTGCTGCTATCTGCAAAAAGGAATAATTAAGGGTGATGCTTGCATCTAGACAAGAAAAGATTCCCTAAAAATCTTCGTTACAATGACTAGTGGATTTATGTCTTTAATCACAGGGATTTTCTTCTTCCCTGTTATGATAGGCAGCTGGGTTTGATGCTGAGGTCTTTCACCTTGACACTTCTAGACTTTTCTCCTTTCTTTCCCTTCTTATTCTATGATTTTTGAAATTTAGGATTATCACTGATGGCTTATTTTTAAAGTTTGCTTCATTTTTTACTGAATACATTTATGCATCTCCAATGTTCAGATCTGCAAAAGGTCTTAATAAAAGCTACCTAGTAATACTTCAAAAAGTTACCTTTAGGTGTAGTACCTCATAGGGAGCTCATAGAGCTACCAGTACATTGCCTTCTTTCAAAATGACAGACATTGGAGCCATTAAGAGGCATTTAGACAATGCCAATTCACATGCAGCTGAGGGCATGCTGTAGGGACAGCGTACCTTTGTGTATTGCAACCAAGGCAACCCAGCCTTCTCACCCTCAGTCTAGGCATCATGCGTATGATTCATCTCAGCATTTGAGGGCCTCGCCAATTTCTTTCTCGTCAAACTTGGGGTGTTTAGAAGCAGTTCTACAAGGAGTATGCCATTTCCTTCTTAGCTCACCCAACCGAATCCTCTTAGCCCTAGTTACTCTATTATGGACATTATTAGATTATGCATTGATCCTATAGTGGTGGTGGATGATGATACTGCTGTTGAGTATGGTGTCATTGATGTCAAAGATTGATGATCAAGGTCATATAAATCTCAGAAAGTAATAGAAAATTGGATTGAGCTGCCAAGCTGTCTACTTGAGCTGCTTGAGCTACTTGGTTACTTGCTTAAGTTGCTTAGTTGCATGGTTGAGCTACTTGCTTGCTTTTGAGCTAGTTAGTTGGTTGTTTGGTTGAGCTGCTTGAGCTACTTGAATGTGTGCTTGAGCTACTTGGTTGCGTGCTTGAACTACTTGGCTATGTGCTTGAGCTACTCAGGTGTCTACTTCAGTTGGTTGGATTCTGCATAAGCAGCCTACCTATCTACTTCACCCGCCTGCTTGTCTACATCACCTGCTTGCCTGTCAGCTGCTTGCTTCAATCTTGAGCCACATAATTGGTTGAATCTTCACTATATCGATTTCTATGGAATTGATTTAATTCATTTTGGTGTGGTGGTTGTGTCAAACTTATGTTACGCCTTGAATTTGTTGATATTTTCAGATTTATGTAAGGAAAATGCAAACTATAGAGGTCTTCCAAACACTAAGCACAGGATATAAAATAGTAATGACAAAGAAAGAAAGAAAGTACCCGAAAATGAAGCCTTCAAATCTGTACCAAGTTTGTCCTTTAAAGATAGCTCCTTCAAGTCTGTCCTAGGTCTTTGAGTTTGCACACAAATATCCCCTTAATTTGCTTCTTGAAGGATCTAGAGGTTTCACCCTTAATGGTGCTATAGATCTGCACTTTTCTTCATCATGCAACCTTCCAATTCACAGATTTTGTGTTACCGGATTCGCACTATAGCCCCCTGATCCGGGTCTGGGTCCGGATTCTCCACCCGGTCCGTGCTGGATTTGGGCAGGGTCTAGATTTGGACCCGTGGGTCCGGATGGATCCGCGGGCCAAATCCGGACCCTGCCCGGATCCAGCATGGACCGGGTGGAGAGTCTAAGGATCCCGCGCGGATCCGCGTGAATCCACAGGGACCAGCGGGCAGCAAAAGTGTAAAGTGGGCCCAAAACACTTAAAAAGTGTTTTTTTTATTATTTTTTTTCCTTCTAACCCTAATTCGACCCTTCTTATGGAGCCTCCAAATAGATTTCATTTCATCTTTGC
>MU227784.1:1659045-1671779 GCA_018584345.1 Thuja plicata | reverse complement strand
ACAGGTGTAAGGAACCTTGGAGTTTTCTCATGTCCTTCATGAGTAATTACTTTTCAAGAGAGGGTTGAGTGTTTGATATCTTGTATCAAGTATTTGATTCCTATATGTTATGTAGTGGTACAAAACTCACATCAACAGGATGAAGAGGTTGTGAAGCTGCATGACTAAGCAGTGGTGAATGAGTTTATACCGGGGATGTACTTTTTGAGTTAAATTTTTTTGGAGTTGTGTGTTGTCATATATTGCTGAGTATGTTATTCTAAGAAGCATATTTTTGAGTTGCTGCTCAATTGGAGTTGGTGCCTCAGCTGACTGGAGTTGGTGCTCCAGTTGATCGAAGTTAGTGCTTCGACGAGAATTGGTGCTCACTTATGTGATCTGGGTTGGTGCCCATTTTTGTTAATGAAAGCTATTGTATGCCGTGGTTTTTTGCCTGTAAGGGTTTTCCACGAGAAATTTGGTGTTTTGCGTCTTGATGGTTGCCCTCTTTATGTTTTATGTGGTTTCATGCATTTAAAAGTTTAAAAATCTGAAATATAGATTCACCCCTCCCCCAAACCCCTCTCAGTATTTCCTGTGTACTCTTCAACTACTACTTCTATCACGAGTCTTACCACACATATATGACACAACTATTTCCCAACATTGGACTATAGCTTCGTTTTTCATCAACTCTGTGCTGCATCATCAGTTCCTTTCCCCACATGGCTATTGATATTTTTCAATTTATGCTTTGATCACATGATTTACAAGATTTAAATGCACACCAATAGTTAGCAAAGGCTCAAAAATTGAGAAAGGGGAGAGAAACAACAGTTATGATTCTGAACACCAAGAAAATTTTAGCATATTTTTTCTTCTTTTTTATGTGAATTACTACCACAGGGGTAGCACCATTTCATTGATCAAGAAAGATTTACATTCAGGAGCAATCCCTTGATCAGGCAGTCAATCCACTCATCGTTTATCGAGTTAGATCAAGACCCTGCCAGGATCGAGGATTGTCAGAGACAATCTCTTTCTCATTCTGATTGATGGTGTGATTAGACAAATAGTCAGCAGCGCCATTTGCTTCTCTGAAAACGTGTCTTACTGTGTAGTCTTCCATATCCTCCAGAATCTTACAGATGGCATCCATCCACATATGTTTCTTCCAGCTTGGCACATTGCCTATGGTGATCACTCGTACTACATTCATTGAGTCACCCTCAATGTCCAATCTGTCCAGACCGTGATTCCTGCAAGTGATCAGTCCCACCAAAAGGGCGGTGAACTCAGCATCACTGTTCGTGCCTCATGGCAACTTTAGTGAGCCACCCCAGATTAACTCTCCCCTATCATTCCTAAAGATGTATCAGGCCCCCAATAAGCCAGGAATTTTACCAGAAGCTCCGTCAAAGTTCAGTTTGAGCCTTCCCCAAGGCAGTCGGCTCCAACATGCATTGTCCCTGCTGCTGCGATTGGTGAAATTTCTCTTCATTTGGCAGGATAAATTTTAGCATATTTAAGTGTAAGATATATTATAAATACATTTATCCAGATTCAAATTTAAATAATAATGTCATCTGTCATTTAAAACATATTTGGCAGAGTATCTAGCAGCAGTATACACTAAGCCACGACAAGGAACTTAATTTGTCTTTCCAAGATAATCTTATAATAACCAAACAGCTAGTCAACTATCAACAATAATTCATAATGCTTTTTTTTTAGTTTTTGAATCTCGTTTCCCCAAATTTTTCAAGACATGATAAACCAATAGAAAAAAAAAGAGTCAATTGAATGTTTGGCCATTAATTTTATCTACTAAGTCCATATGTACAATACACATGCACACACACACATAAGAATTCAAATAAATGAACAGGTAAATTAGAATATATACAATTCCACAATCATGTACAGAGGATTTGACTGGCCATTATGGGACTATTTGGAGGATTGGGCATCAGGACACAACCCTTGATAAGTAACCAAGATTAATTAGGTTTAAAGCAATTAAAATCCTCAAACAGAAGAGACAACTATAAATTTTGCAATTACAAGTCTTCTTTAATTCAAAGATAGCATAAATTGAGTCTATGTTCTCTACCAAGTTATATGCTATAACACTATGACTACATAAATCAGCCTGACCTTCACATGCAACTACATATAAAAGACAAAAACCTGAACAAGACGTTCTCGTAGTGCTGGATCAGGGTCTGTCAGGAGGCGTTTTGCCACGTACGGATAAGCTACCTGATATAAATAATTTCCCATAAATAATCAATTTACGGTTACTGTGACAAAGAAATTCAGGTTAAAACAACAAAAGATAAGACTGCAGTAGTTAATGAAAAAATAATGTTGTACAATATTCTTTTGATAATTTGAACTAGCACATGCATTTCATATATAAAAAAACAGAAAATTTTCAAAAACAGGAGTAGCAATGAAACAGCTTTTAGCAATTTTGCCTCTGTTCTATTCTACAAGCATCTCCAGGCCAATTCCCACAAAATATCTGTTTCCCAGACCTATTCTGTCCTGAAAAGCAAGACCAATGAGAAATTTCCCCTAGATGACACAAAAGCTTATTTGAGAACAAAAAGAAGGAAAACCCATCCTGCACTTCTTTTTAGATGAAAAAACTGTATATAAGCACAAGAACCAAACCTCTGAAAACATGAATTTAAAAAGAAGAAAAATAATTAGGGAATATATGAATGGACAGAAAGCCTTCATAAACCCTCTTGCAAGTGCACCTCCTCTCCCAAATAATTTCATCCTTTCTAGAGCAGATCAAGAGCACAACTGTAAGAATTGTCTTTTGATTCATTGCAAGCTATGTTCAACGAGGTTTCCAGGTTGGCGACAGCAGGATGGCAGGGGACACATTTTAGGGATGGCGGGATGGGGGTGCAATATATACATGACAATGTTAAAATGATGTCTGCAGAAACCTGCATGCCAACGACATTCCAAAAAGAAATTGTTTGTTTGTACTTCTCACACTGTACCAGACCATAAAAATGCACCTTTAATCTCTTTTGCAACTAACAATAATAGCCAACTCTACTACCACATTAAGAATTTTGAAGTTTGAGACTTTTTTGAACAATGAAATCAGAAATCCAAAATATTACTGTTAGTGTTAACTGTTATATAACTTATATGAATATCATTAACTATGAATCTGAATCATGTTATATTTACTCCTGTAACACTACAGTTGATGCTGTCACTGCTGTCATGATTAATTTAATTGATGTTATACAGTTGTCATGATATGTTTATTGCTGCTGTTATAATATTGTCATGGTACATTTAAGTCTTTTTTTAATGTGTTGAATGATTTTTCTTTTAACATTATAGCAGATCGTTTTTCCACAAGGGATGCCTAGCCCTCCTCGGGACAGTTGAGGGACATCTGAGAAGTCCCCAGCTGCCTTGGGGACAGTCAGGTGTTCCCTATGCATTTTCTGCCATACCCAATTTTAGGGACACGTTTGGGATGTTTCCTTATTTTCTCAGTCTGGGAGGATGTCCTTTAATGCCCCCGTCCCCAAAACGCCTCAAGGGATAGGGATGGGGGTTTGAGCGGTGGGGACGCATCCCCATGTAATACAGTTTGTAAGTGAAAGAGGGCATCACAGTTATTGACAAATGGTACGTTTCTTTATATGGGGAATAGGCAAATTTCTCATTTCTCATTTTTATATGTCCATCCTATTTTGCAATGGCATCTTCTTCATCATGGTTCCAAGTGTAACTACAAATCCAAGAAACAACCACTTCACTCTTCATAGGTATCTGAATAAGATATCTGAAAACAAATGCAATTGAACATAGTGATGTTTCCCAAGGACCCTATAAAAAGGTGACAGCTCACTTTTTGAATTAATGCAAGCATTCAGTTGCAGATGTAAGGTAAGTGAAGATCGTACTAAAAGAGAAGCTTTTGCAGTAAAACAACTCGAATCTGATGTAGACAAATCAAGGATGAGAAACTAAAGGCTCTTTCCAGTGGGAGAATAACTCAACTGACATTAAGAGGTCAAGGGAGTCAAGAGAGAGCTTAAATGATTGTGTCGAGCAATTGGAATCTTAAAAAACTAATATAACATAATATCTAAGATACTAGTGCTTGTCCATATGCCCCAGACCCGGATGCTGGTGCCCACGGATGCAGATCCAGAGGCGGGTGCCCTGTGGGTGCCTGCTGGAAGCGCATCCCAGACACCTGGATGCGTGTGGATGCCTCTAGGAAGCATCCACACGCATCCGAGGGCCTGGGATGCGCTTTGGGCAGGCACCCACAAGGCACCCGGGCGCATCCGGAAGCCTCCACGGGCCTATGCCCAGAAAACAACTGTTTTTTTCACTTTTTGCCACTTAAAGTTTATTTTAACATGTGCAAATAAGATTTTTTTATTCTATTTTTTGCTCCTAAACCCTAAAACGGGCCTAAAAACTAGTGCTTCAGCGGCTAATATGCTGAATGTTACGAAGAACAGCAATCATTATATATTGAACACAATACAATGATAATGTAACCTAGTGGTGAAGCTGTACGCTTGGGATTTTGGGAAGTCGGACACAATTGCTTGGCAAGTCCCATAAATACTTTACCCAAAGAAATGATTTTTGGAATGTGCGGATTTTTGTGCTTTTATTAATGTTTACAGACTGATAATACAAATAGCTACAGCAATAACAATTGGTCTCTCAGATCAATAATAGTCA
This sequence comes from Thuja plicata, assembly GCA_018584345.1. Lineage (NCBI taxonomy): Eukaryota > Viridiplantae > Streptophyta > Pinopsida > Cupressales > Cupressaceae > Thuja > Thuja plicata. The sequence goes on along the minus strand of MU227784.1, from coordinate 1,667,051 downwards.
GATTTGTCATTCAAGAGCAAACCGAATATTGATCAATGAATGCAATGCTGAAGTATTAATATTCTGATATGGACAGCACAGTAGTAAAATCTTTATTCTTATTCAGCAGTACTGAGACTACAATGACATGCTTTATATATATATACGCATCCAAAACCCCTAAAAAATATTTCACGCATCCGTGCACCCGATTCTCGCATCCACATCCAAATCCACACCCAGACTGGTAACTTAGCATAGTATTAATAATTATGAAATAAATATATGTAAATGTTATCAAAAAATATCGTTACCATTTGAAGATTCTTTTTATGGTTATAAGAGAATAATAACATTGGATTGTAACTCATAAACGGTTGTTAAGCCAACTCCACAAGAATGAAGATTCATATGAGTTAAATTTTAATCTATGGCTTTTTAATATTTTATTCTATGTATTCTTATATTCCCACTGCTATGAAAACATGTGAACTGCAAACAGCTAAACAAGTTCCTAACATGTTTCCATCATTGATCATTGATGTACTTGGCCTTATATAATTATAAAGGCTAATGGCCTTTCTTTATTTTCAAATTCTAGCTTTTTAAAAATTTGTAATTATAACTATCTATTGGCTTTTTTATTTTTTAAATATTCAGGAAGGCCAATTTCTTCAAATCAAAAAACTTTTGTAGCTACCCTATACAACACAACCTAGCATAATCCAAAGAATGGATATGAATCCTTGAAAAAGACTGCCTTCATTTATTAAAAAAAGAAAAATTGACATTAATCATTAGAAAGGACTGAATTCACTAAATGCTATTAACAAAGTAGAATTTTCTAAAATACAATGTTGTTTCACATGATGATACTTTATAAAAAACCCTACTAAATTTATATTTTCATCTAATACAAACTAATTCAACTTTCTCTACCTCAAGAAACTTGAAGTCTGGTTGAAGAGTGAAACAGATCCCTTCCTGAGTCAGCAATGAGCGAATAACAAGAGAGAATCTTTCAGGTATACGTAGTGGATACTGGTACACAAGTTTGTTGAATTTTTCTGCAAATAGAGACTATACATTAATTTCATTAAAAATGAAATTGCCAATAGAAGTTGCGACACATGAAAATTGATTGATTCAATGTAAGACTAAGGAGAGTTGAGAAGGACACAAGGATCACTCTTTGCAATTCTACATAGTATTTTTTAAATTAAGAAATTGATCTCTACTCCCTCAACAAACATTAGATTGTCTCTTGCTTTAATCCCTGATAAACTATTAGAACCACCCACAAAAGAAATTTGAGGATTAACAGATAGAAAGAGCTCAAATGTCAGACAAAAAATCAACTATTTATGGCTAATGAACTCAAAAAATTTCACCACGAAACTTTGATTTAGAAGATAAAATCATACCAACTAATGCGTCTTATGCTTATAAACTTTGAACTGTTGAATAATCTAAATATTCAACATTAGGATATAAAATTTAGATCTAGATCACCAAAATCCAAGTAACTTAACATTAGGTACCTACAACTAATGTCAAAATACAAATTCAATGATCACCTAGAATATGATCTAGAAAAGATAGGTAGGTATGATGTAATTTATATATATAATTGTATCCCGAACCCTGTCTAGTTCAAAGGATAAAATTTTACAATTGAAAAGATAAATGCCATATGCCCCTTTTATATTCCAATATTATTGAAAATATCTAGAAAAACACAAAAGAAAATTTTCATTCCACATTTGATCAACACGACCGCCACCTCAACATGACTCAGAAGAAATACAGGGCTTGGTACTTGTTTGTGTACGTTTATCATCCACCGAACACAGAATAAAATATCCAAGGACACTCTACTCTCTCTTGAACAAAATCACTGCGTGTGCTAAGCTTGCATGAAGATCACACGGTGACTCCAAGGTTTATATGTGCGAACAAGCGACTTTGTGTTGGATAGCTTCCTTGGTGATGTTTTCTGAAACATGTAAGGGGACTTATACATTCAATTGATATGATTCACGTGCTAGGACTTAGATGGATTTGACAATAAATTTCATTCTTGGGGCATTTTTCAAATTTTGAACCTCAAAAAGGATAAAAAAGGAGAAGGGTATTTAGAAGTTCTAAGCTATTCCTAAGAACTCAAGAGATGGTAAAGACTAGGTGAAACCAACAACACTTTGCTTTGCAACATGAAGGACAACTACACAAAGTAAGTGCAATCTTCTAGGCCTGTGCTCAAGATTTTCATACTGCGAATAATACCATCTAACGAACAATATTTATCAAAAGAAGTTAAAGTATCCACAATATACGCTTAGGCTAACTTTACACAATGAACAAAAATCATTTGTTCAAAAAAAGCATGAGCAATAGTTTCACCAATCTATACTATCAAATCTTTCATTCATCTAACAACTTCGTAAAGCAAATCTATTCTATGTTGAAGAAAGCATAAAATCATACAACCAAATGATAACAATAAGGATTCAAAGAAAATGTGAATGAACTTTTATTATCAAAGAGTTCTTAGCAACAATCTTATAAATCACTTCACACAATAAAATGAGAGAAGAGGGAGCTTATATAGAGTTTTTCAAATAAATGAAAGATTGAGATCAATCCAAGATCAACGGTCAATATTTAAAAAACAACCCTAGTTAGGGTTTCCCAAAATAACAATAAGAGAAAATGCATGGCAGACAAGTGGCGCAAGGAGCTATCTTCTAGGAAGGTGCATCCTCATTCTTTTCCACAGCGGTATGTTCAATGAACCTGGACCAAAGAGGGATGACCTCTTCCATCGTGACATGTGGCAGCATATTCACCTTCTATTCCATTCCGTCCAAATCATCTGCATACATGGCAAAAGCATTCTCCCACTCCAACACCTGTTTCTAAAAGACATCTCGGATGGACAAGAAATTCGATGCCTTAGTCAAATTCTGTTTCAGGACTTGTCTGGTGATGGCGAAGAAATTCTCCTGAGTTCTGAGCTTTAGATTTTCCACCTGCATATCATTTTCTCGGATAGTCTCTTTCCCAATTAAATCAGCAGCTATAAGGAAAATCTTGTTCTGAATGTTCCTCAACTTTGATACTATCAGCCTTCACCTTTTCTAAGACCTCATTTTGTGTAATTAATGCCCAATACCATGTGTTGAAATCATATACAGTCCCTGTTACAATCACTTGCCCGTCAATTAATTCATGTGTAGGCACTCCTTTCAACACCCTTAGGCGTGGGATTACCCTATCCTGAATATCGTGAAGATCTTCCCATGTTTCTGCCATGTTTGCAATTCTGAAGAGCAAAGAAAAAGTGTCCATATGTCAACATCAACTTTTCCACAAATGTGGCAACTTCTTCACTACTACCTACCATTCATTCCTTAGCTTCTCTTGTCGTTAGCTTTCCATCCTCAAAATCTCCAATTGCTTCCTGTGAGATATTCAAACGTGGAGGAGCCACTGCATCATCATGATCAAGAGGTTTGGTCAAGTGTTGAACATACTTCTTCAGGCACTCAATTTCTTTCTTGTATTCTATTTTCTTCCCTACCTCCTTTTCCAGTCTCGCCTTGATGGAAGTGACTGAATTGTCCAAGTTTTCAACCTCTTGACCCTTGGTGGTCGAACCAATGTTGATAGTCGTAATTTCATACTCCTAAGGAGTAATGTCCTCTTTTGCCTTACCAACTTTCAACACAATAATCTAAACCAAACGACAACCCATTTCATCCCTCTGAATTGTGGAAAACCTCTTGGCTATCTTCCTTATTGCAACCTTCTCTAATCTAGTCAAGAAATTAGTTGTATCATATTCTTCCTGAACTTCCATAGGCGCTTTCATCTTCATTCTTTCTTTTAACCAATCAGGAACTGTGGACTATTTAATACCCTCTTCTTCCTGATTACTTTCTTCATATGGAAAATCCTGAATTCCTCTAAGAGCGGAAATCATTCCCTCTTGAAATTCTTTGTCCAAGATATCCATCTCATTTTCTAACTCAGTTATCTCCATGTTTGAAGGAGATGGGGGCTCTTGATCCTTCTGCTAGATTGATTCAATATTCTCCTCTTGGATTGGAAAAGGAATCCTTACCTCGACCAGTGATTCTTCCGCAAGAATCAATATGCTGTCCAAATTCCTAGATGTAGCGGAATGGGAGGGGCTTGATTTCTGCCTCTTTTTAGTAGGTTGCTCATTCACAATTTTCTTCCCTTTTGACCTTGTAGTCATCAACTGTTCCCTTCCTTTTCCTCGAATTAATACTTTCAATTGGCCTGATACTTTGGGATGCTCCCTCATTAGAACAATATGATTCTATTACGCCCATCAAGTTATAAGTGAAAGTCATATTCTTTCGCATCCGCTCCTGAACATGCTGCTTAACCCACCACTGTGATTACTTGACAACTGGCCGCATCAAGGTGGTTAATCTGCGAGCTCTAGTTCTGACCATTTACAAGAGGAAGTGGCCTATTCTCATCGAAGCGCGGCTGAGTGTTCTCTCCATCTTCTTGCTGGTTAGGTACAAGGAAAAGCTCAGTTGTTCTGATCAAACTTATAGGAAACTTGGACCAAAGTATTTTCCTAACATCAAATTCATCTGCGGCATTTGCCCAAAATTCCTCAAGGTCTACTCTATGTTTGTACTTTTCTCCATTCACCAATCCAATACGGTTGTGCGGGTCGAAATCAGCCCTGGATTGGTAAAATATGAGTGGATACCATTGCATCTCCAACCTGGCACTTTCAACTGCCTGTGTTGATGGGCAAGATTCAATCATATTTCCAATGAAAAATGGAAAGGAAATGACAGTCTTGCGCTTTACTCTTTGGAAGCGCTCATATGTTTCCAATTGCCTTAGAATTTTGAGCAATATCATTCTATTGGTAAGATAAATCAGAAGTCGGTAAGGACATCCGGTAAATCCATGAACTCTGATATATGTGAATCTCAGATACTGGATGAACCAGGATCCCTACTTGATTATCAAAATCTTGGCTTCCTGAGTGAGCCTTTGATGAGTTCCTCTCCTGCATTGTTCTAGTGATGTACATTAAAAATGCATCATTCGCTCATTTGAAATGGGATTTTTCATGAAGTTGCAGTTGTGGGTAACGGTCATATGCCTTGAAGTCATTCTCACCATTGCCTACCACGCCTTTGCAAATCAGTCTTGTGTATTTGTAATTTCTTACCAGTAGGTAAATAATGTAGGAACTCATGTAAAAGGATTTTGTCCTTTCCAAATTTCTCAACTGTTCATCAAGGTTGTCGCTGATTATCCAAGACCAATTGGACATTTTGACCCCTGAAGTGATCTCGTCAATAAAATAGTACATCCAGGTTTCAAATGGCGCACCCTAAGGGCTGTCCATAACTCTATTAGCAGAAAAATAATGTCCCCATAGTCCTCCTTGAAGTCAGTGTGAAGCAGCTTCTTTGGCACCTTTTTAAGGGTGGGCCTTGGCTTTTCCAGCCACAGCTTATTAACAATTGTCGCACAAGGTTCAAGCTGGTCCTCATAAATTCTTTTGGTTTCCTCCTTGGTTTTAAATGAAGTCCGGTTGTAGCTTGGGATCCCGAATGCTTCTTGGATTGCCAATTCTCCAAGATAAGCCAACACCCTCCCGTCTGGCGCAATGATTTGCCTTTCTTGGACATTATAATGCATAGCACATTCAACCATTAACTCAGCGCATTCCAAAGCTGGTGGAAATCCAGCTGCCTAGACAAGGTCATTCCTCATCATTCGTCAAGCAATCGGTGTTGGTAAGTATCCATCATGGCCGTACATTCTCCTTCTGAATTCATTAAAGTTTGTGTCCAAGGTTGGTGTCTACAACCTTTTTCCACTTGGAATTGATTTTAGATTCAGGCTACATTCCTTTATTGGCAAATTTCATCTGGACTTTTCTTGGAAGCCCTCCTTGAGTGCTCATCAACTATCTGCAAGAAACATGGAAAATGAACATCATTTTCAAGTAAACTTCAAAAATTTCACCCTGGTTTTGGATCTTTTGCCTTAAAATTTGACCTTCAGCCTGTCAAAAAGCTAAATTTCAGTGAAAAATCAACTGTGAAATGGAATAAGTTTGCTCAATACTTCGCAAATTTTGTGAAATTTAGTCCAGAAATAAGAAATAAATTAGTCAATAACTCAAAATCTGAACCTAAAAGTTATACTTTTGACTGGATTTCTTGATGAAAATGTGCCTTCACTTCTGAAAATCCTTGATAAATTCCTTCCTTTACTCAGAAAATTCACTTTTAACATCAATATTCTTCCTTCCTTGACCTTGAGAGAGAAAAATCTTTCACCTTTGAATCTTAGAAAGAATGAAAATGAAAGTGACAAGTCAAAGTTGATATAGAGTTGGAGAATTTGATCATTTTGGCAACTTTACATTCTTGGGCAGATTCATCAAACCTAGCCTTCTCCTCATTTTCATCGAAATGGCAACTTAATCCTCTCAAAAGAACTCAAAAGAAACTTTCTATTCTCACTCTTGGCACCACTTCACACCTTGTTGGCAAGGAATCTTTTAGATTTTTTATGCATTCAAAAAAATTTCAAGTGTTGAATTTTTTGAAAATTTCTCGAAGTGTTGGATTATTTTCCTCGACTTTCCAAACTTGGTCCACTTTATCCATAGTGGACTTGAACATGGCTTGGACAATGGCATCTCCCCTTGAGCGGACTTCATGCTTGGCAAGCCAATTTCTCTTTCTACCTTAGGCGGACTTCATCGTCCTTAAGCCATTGCCATTTTGCCTAGGCGGAGTTGATCATATGTTGGACATTTCCATGTCTTGCCTGGGCAGAATTCCTCATGGCACAAGACATGGCCATTTCCCTTCATGGCGAACTTCAACTGGCCTGAGACATGTCCATCTCCATTTAGAAACTTTTCTGCCATTTACACTGATTTTGTTGACGATTTTCAACCTTAGAGATGTTAGTTTTCGACTTTGAAGACAAGAAACCCACTGCCCTGACCTAACATTTCCAAAAATAAAAAATAGCAAGGGTCCCTAAATAGTCATTTCGGGAATCGTGCCCAAAGTGCCAAAAACAAAACTTCCTAAAAAAAGGAAAAAGCAAAAAAACAAACTTTCTAAAAATAGGAAGTTGTCCAAATTGACTTAAAATCAAATGCATTTTTCGTCCCTCGAGCCTTCTAAGCATTTTGATAGCGTTCAAACATTGTTCTGATCATGATTTTCCTAATCAACTCTGATGACCACTTGAAAACTCTATCTCCAAACTCTCAACAATTGGTGACTAAAAACCCTAAAAACAAAAGAAAATGGGGGTCCCCATTTGCAATGGGGCGATGTGTGAAAAGGTCACAATAGTATTGTTATGACCTTTCCACACCATCGCCCCATTGCAAATGGGACCCCCTCTTTTCGCTTGGTAGTAGTAGGTGCCTTAGTTTGCTTTAGTTAGTGGCGGTTTTGGTAGTCTCTAGGTCAGAGAGATGAGTTTGAGCAACTTTGAGAGTGAATCATGTCCACTTAAGAGTCAAGCCAGTTGAGAGGAGTGGGGTTGTGAGTGAGAAATCCAACGCTTAGTCAAGTCCTTGGATGGTTGAGTTTGAGATGATGAGAGGAAAGTTGGTCTAAGCTTGAGATCTAGTCACCAAAGAGAAGGAAGTATGGCAGAAATTGGAATTAAAGTCAAGATGAAAATGCAAGCAACTTTTGGTATGACTATGGAATCAACATGAAAATGCAAGACAAGAAGCAACTACAAGGCTGAGGGAGCATGGAAAGCATGGAGTCAAAGTCTTTTGAAGGAAAAATAAATCAAAGAATGGCGAGATTAGGAAATTGCATAAGGAAAGTCAACAAAATGTGAAGACAAGGCATGATGCAACTTTGAAAAGTTGTACTTGGGAAGCTCGGATTCCGACCTCCCCAAGTACAGCCCTGTACTTGGATAGGTTGTATTCCAACCCTCCCAAGTACAGAGTAGGACTTGCCCCCCCC
>MU227784.1:1630705-1641820 GCA_018584345.1 Thuja plicata | reverse complement strand
GGGATCCAACTCCTCTAGCCGGCTTCCCTCTACCTCTGTCTCCACTGAGGGTAATGCCTCCGGAACCACTGATGGGGTCATGTCGACTGGTGTCCTTAACTGACCGAAAGCGGGGGTAGTGCCCAACACCGCTGTGGAACTCAAATGTGCAGTCGCAGAGAGGACTGGTGGTGAAAATAGCACTGGTGGAGGCATGGCTACGGTAACAGCCACCTCCGTGGTGTCCCCCTCTACGGTCTCCTCATCCCCGTCACTCTCAGATGTCGCCTCGCGTCCGCTGTCTATGTCCTCTGATGCAGATTCGGAAACTGTCTGTCGTTGTCGCTTTTGCCCTGGGAGGGCCTTCTGACCAGTTGGAACATCCAAATGTTTCCAGCACATAATGGGAGGCTCACCGGGAGCCAAGGGTCCCGGTTTAACTTCTCTCGACAAAGTGGCCTCCGGGATCTGTCGGACCAATGCGTCTAAAAGAAACCCGATGGCATAATGTGGCATGTAGAATGTCTTGTGCTGGAGCGTCATAAACTCATTCATGCGCTCTGATAACAAGTCTACCCAATCATAGATCTTACCCCCCATCAAGTTGTTCATCAAGGATATCTGTGGAAATGAGATATGGAAGCCCTGCTGGAACCTGTAAGTCTGCTCTTAACCACGTCCATGAGGCTACGCCAATGCCCTTCCCTCACAAAAGATTTCTTCACCCCTCGACCCTGTGAACATTTCCTGATGGATTCCTTCTCTGCATTGGAAAGGTTGTCGCGGCATATCATCATGATATAGAAATCTTTCACCTCGGCTGTGAGTTTCTTGCCTTTGAGGTCGATCTTTTGCCCTCTGTTCGGCAACCCAAAGACTCTACGAAAATCCTTGGCGGTGAAGGAAATCTCAACATCACAATCCATATAAGACACGGTACTAGTGCGCAGGCGTTCATCATACGTTTCCACCATTGCCCGCAAGGGTCCTTCGAATTCTTTGATGCAAAAAATTGGCATCTGGATGACCCACTAGACCTGTGCTCGTCGAAGACTTTCCTTGACCGGGTCGCTATTTCGTGTCTCCTGCCACCACCTCCGGCAGTCCAAACCGTTCAAACCCTCAAACATTACGGTTTGAGGTGTGACATAATCCCGGGAGGATGTCGCAGTCATCTGACCTTGCCCGTTCTGTCTAGTCTTCTTTCTCCCTGTGTCGGTACGACCTGCAACTCGCACACCTAAGGGTAAAACCTGTGCACTTTTACTCATATCCCTACTGCTGGCTGTCAACTTCGTCCGCCAGTTACGTTTGCCGGCTAATTCCATAACGGTTTTTTCTTGCCTTCGATACCAAAAATAGATAACTGATAACAAGTAACTACCTTCAGCTTAACTGCCGGCCACGGCTCGCTGTCTTTGCTTGGTATGGCAACAATAACTAATGCCGCACGTTTTTGCTGTACGTAACAGGTCGCCTCACACTTTACATAATTAATTTGGGCTGTTAGGCATCCGTACGCCGTACGGTATGAGACCCTAAGGAAGATGGGCGGCCTTTTTTGTATTCTCTGCTGTTCAAGGCCAAATGTTTACCCGCTGGGGTAACCTGGTCTAATTGTAGTATGCACAAAACATGATATATCTAAGTAAATGACAAGTATTATTTATTCAAGTCAAGTGATTACAATATTGTTTCCGCATCGATGATGCCTTACCCAAAGGTAATACAAGTATATAAAGGTCCGAAGGGACACGACGGTTGACAACCGCGCGCAACTCCCTAGCCTCCAGACGTAACTAATTCCCAACCGACACATCCGTACATTACACCCGACAACGCCTACCAACTGTTTGACCAAATGCCAAATTTATGATTTGCACAAGAAATTGATGAGAATTAGAGGGTTTGAAGATGAGGCCAAGTTAGGCTCATTACATCGAGCCAAGCCCCCAGCCCAAGACATGTCAATTTCGATTTGGGATGGTAAAGAAGATAAATTTCTCCACTGAAGGCATGAAATCAGATCATCAAAGCAGGAAATAAGTGATTCAATCTTCGATTTTGAACTAAAAATCAATTCAAATCATTATTAATTCAAGCGAAGGGAGAATCTCAAGTAAGAAGATGAGGAAGTATATGCATGAAAAATCAATGATTGAGAGGGAGGCTTGTACTTGGAGAGGTCAGATTCCAACCCCTCCATGTATAACCTTGGACTTGGAGAGGTCGGAATCCGACCAATCCAAGTCCCAAATTGAGACTTCAACCCCCTGATTTCTGCCAGCCCCTAGAACACAGCCAATTTGACCTTGTAAGTGAATTTTGCTTCCCAAAATTGATAAAATAGAAGGAACGTCCAAACAATCAAATTCAAGGTGTAAAACTCAGATTTTCTTAAGGCAAAATCAAGTTTAGTAAGATCAAGGACTTGCAGATCTGAGTTTGTAGACTCATAATTTTGTGACTAAATCCTTGAAATGGGGTTCTCATTTTGTTTAGATGTGGTCAAATTTTAAAAATTGAGAGATTCAGTCCTTCATATTGTCTAAATAGAATGATTTCCTCTAAAGTTTCACTTCATAGCATTGAATGTTGATTTTATGAAGTATGAAATCCAAGCCTTTGACGAGTATTGGTGTCTTGTTTTGCAAGGAAAGGAAGATGGAGGATTTGAAGATAAGAATCTATGGCAAGACGAAGTTCAAAGATTTCAAACAAGTACAACATGGGAATTCAAGTATCTTCAAATGGCAGGATTTCATCAAGAGAACAAGAAGATAATGCTCAAAGTCGAAGACTAAAATGAAGATCAAACAGTTCCAAGTCCAAGCTCAAGTCATAAAAAGGGAAATAAAAGAAACAATTGTACAAGGAGAATGAACAAATTTACAAGTTTACAAGAAAAATCAAAAGTCAAGACAATGAGAAGATTTCCAAGAGGAAATAGAGAAAATTCATGAAGATGAAGCGATTTGGGAATATATGCCATCACAATCAATCGAAGACTTGATAATATTGAGTATCATGGTGCAGTCCAAGCTCGGAGGATCCAATAAAGGATTGTCCAAACTTGCAGCCAACAATAAGAACACACAGCGGAAACCACACAGCATAAGATATATCAAAATCAACATTATATTATCTCAGAATTCCAATTACATGCAACATGCCGGGCTGTAAGGCCTTCCCGGTTGGGGCCAATTACATCAACAGATTCAACAAGATCTCGCAGGAGCCAACCTTATCCATCTACCCTATAGCTAAGTGGAAGAAACCAAATCTGAACTTGTGCTCGCAAGCCACCAAGCAATCTGCAATCTTTGTCTACCCACTTACAACCATCTGCAGCAACTTACAATCTTTCAGCTTATTAGCTTACTCTTCTATCCTCTCTATCTTCCCATGCCTTTGTCTATCATATCCTAAAACATCAACCTAGATTCTCTTTTATACATACAACCACAAGTCGGCTTGTAAACAATAATTAAATGACCCAGTTGGCCATACACTCTATAATGAACAGATATTAAATGCACCAGTCGGCTGCAATTAATAACAAAATACATAGGAAAACACATCAACCCAGATTTAGGTCCACACAAGATCCAATGCCACAAATCCGCATGCATCGGAACTTAGCACGATCCCAATGACCCCCTCAAATCACGGATGCAATCTCCAATGTCCGCTCAATCCACAAACACATGTCGGTGAACTCCAACAACCAATCGGTAAACAAGCACACCAAGAGCCAAACCACTCGGTGAAAGAGACAACCGAGCATAACTCCACCAAACAGACACCACCGAGTAATATGCTACCGAGTAAGACACCACCAAGCTGCACATACCGAGCAACTACCACTAAACAATGTACCCCAAGTAGAATATCACAGCAACACCAAGCACCACCAAGTCCAGTCACCTCATCCAACAGTGAGGCAATACATCTTCCAACCGAGGACTACCACCAAAGTGACCGAGCACCTCAGGTCTCCAACCAAGTTAACTACTAAAATAGAAATCAAACCAAAACATGTTTTTGGTGACACAGGATTGCCAACTACCCCAGGATGCTCCTGCATCATATCAAGAGATATTTTCCTATCACCAAGAGATATTGATGAAGTGAACAAGATAAGCATGCTTAGGTGGTGCCCATTCATCTACAACCAATTAGAGGACTCCAGTTGCATGTGTCCAAGCTCATCCAATCGAATCATTCCAAGTGTTCGAATGGAATCCACCTAATGTCTCTACCTAACCTATTTTTTCATTAGTCAATTAAAGCAATGTAATTTTCTTATTCGTCCACAAGGTGGTGCTTTTATGTATCTTAGGACTCTGTTGGCTTAATCTTGGCCACTAATTCCAAATCAATTTGAGCCCTTCATTGTACTTGAACAACTATATAAGGTAAGGCCTTATCATTTCTAAAGCAGCGATTTGGAGATTATTGCAATAATATTGCCAAAAATTTTCATAATTCATTCTTGGTCTTCATGCTGGATTACTTGTATTATTTTGGAGTATTGCATGATTTCTACATTTCCTCACTTGAGTAGGATTTCATTTATGTTGAGCAGAAATAAAAGTAGATGAATGGAAGATATTATTGATTGGTGAATTATGGTGAAACTAGTGTCCATACCTTTTAATATTTGTTGATTGCAAGTATTCATGTAAGGTTAGTCTAGGCCCCATCGTAAGTGTTTAACTTCAATTGGAGATGTTCATTCGGATTGTGCCATCATTGGGTATTTGAATGAGTATTGACAATATGAAAATCAAACACGCATCCTTAGAAGATAGCACCCTCCTTCGCATAGTTGATTTGGCAAAACAAGGACTGGTTGAGTTTCACCTCATCATCAATGATCTTTTGCATTGTTAGAGTTTCACCTCAACCCTTATTTTTTTGCAGATTGTTTTATTAGAAGTAGTTGAAGAGCCATCATTGTTAAATCATTCGCATTTGCAAAGTTGGTTCCTATTAAATGAATAGTGTAAGTCCCCAAGTGATACACAACAATCACATCATACAACTAAGTCCACGATAAGAAAGAACCTTGGGGTTGTCATAGTTGATCACACAATCATATACATTGTTTAGCATCTAAGCTTCCTTATTCAAGAGAAGTTTTGATGTTTGGTAGTTCATCCTGAAATACTAAGTGTTTCATCCTGCATATTGAAGTGGTGACAAAACTTGCATCAACAGGTACATTTCCCTCCTAGAGAACACATCAACTTTTACAACAGGACTTAATCAAACCCAAAGAATAAACCTAACATGGATCACTTTAAAAATGATAGTTTGTTTACAACTTTAAACGAGAACTCCATGATATTGTAGATAAGTTATAACAATGAGAAATGCACTAAACCATTTAAATTAATAAAACAAATCACCATCCTTTAAATAGGAATTATTTAGGGCATATTACATAGGTAATTAGTAAATATTTGAATGAATTAATGAATGAACAAGACGTTCATTTATAGTTTACAAAGAGATGATGTTTCTATTAAGAAACAATCGTTAGAATTAAAAACATTCTAATATATACAAGATTTACAATATTGACCATTAAATAAAATAGAAAGATATATATGGAGATATTATTCTAAAACCCTTCCTTAATGGTCAATCTGTCTACTACAGTAAGGAGCCCCCTAAACTTAACAAACTTATTTGGAAGTAGGGACTTGGTGAGAATATCTACAGTCTGGTCCGCTGTAGGAACATACTGCAAATCCACAAATCCATCTTCAACCAACTGGCAAATGAAATGACAATGAAGTTTAATATGCTTGCTTCGCTCATGGAAGACTGGATTTTTGGCGAGTTTGAGCACCCCTTGATTGTTGCGGAAGAGGGATGAAGGGCCTGCTTGAGACATCTGGATGTCTGAAAGTATCCTTCGAAGACAAACCGCCTCACAAGCTGCTTTGACTATTCCCTGATATTCAGCTTCTGTCAAGGAAAAAGATACATCCGGTTGCTTCTTACTGGTCCAAGTGATAGCACTTGTGCCCAAACTAAAGACATACCCAGAAGTGGACTTTTTGTCATCAACAGAGCCTCTCCAATTCAAATTTGTGTACCCGATAAGATTGGGATCATTGGTTCGTCCATAGAGGATATCAAAGTCTAAGTGCCCTTGAAATAGCGCAGGATGCGCTTCACTACAGTCCAATGATTTGAAATAGGAGCTGTCATGAAGCGGGATATGTAACTCACTGCATAGCTGAGATCAGGTATATTGGCGGTGAGATAGATTAAACTGCCCACTAGTTGCTTGAATGCAGATTCATTCTCAACTGGAGAACCAAATTTGGCTGGCAACTTCAAGCCTCTCTCCGTCAGTGTAGAGGCAAGTTTATAGTCCTGCATTCGGAATTTGTCTAGCAGAGACTTGACATATTTGGACTGAGATGAAGATGCCATGAGAGTGATGCCAAACCTCAACACCTTGGCAGTAGTGCAGAAGCCCAAGGTTGGTCATGTCAAAAGACTGTGGCATAAATTCTGTTTGATTCCCTAAATCAAAGATGTCGAGCTATAAGTGATTATTAGATCATCAACCTATATAACCAGGAGGATGATATCACCACCAGTAGTCTTGACAAACAGATTTGAGTCAGAAGGACTCCTTTGGAAACCCCGATCTGTGAGGTACTTATCAATTTTCATGTACCATGTCTGAGGAGCCTGTTTTAGGCCATAGAGTGCTTTCACCAGTTTGATTACCGAGTGTTGTTTATCGGCAACCTTGAATCCAAAAGGTTGTGTCATGTAGACCCCTTCTTGTAACTCACCATTTAGGAAGGCACTCTTGACGTCCATTTGATGGACCTCCCAGCCACACTGAGTTGCCATGGCTAGGACTAATCTGATGGTGCTCATCTTTGTTGTCGAAGAAAAGGTCTCCTTGTAATCAATTGCTTCACTCTGAGAGAAGCCTTTGGCAACGAGACAAGTCTTGTACTTATCCAAAGTACCATCAACCTTGTATTTAACCTTATAAACCCATTTGCATCCAATGGGTTTCGTCCCTGGACGAAGATCTGACAGAACCCAACTGTTATTTTTCAGCAAGCTATGCAGCTCAGTTGTCATAGCTTGTTCCCACTCAGGTATCTCTTTCACCTTTGTGTATGTTTGAGGCTCATACACACTGTGAATGTTGGCCATGAAAGCAAAATTAACAGAATCAGAAGGTTTGCTCTTCTTCCGAGCAATTCTACCCTCAATGAGCTCATCATCATGAAGATCGCCAATAGTCTTAGCCCACCATTTAGGCCGGAGAGTAGAAGTGCTAACATCGGAAGCAGGAGGTGCAATAGGATCAAGTTCATCAAATAGAAGATTGGATGAATCCTAAGGAAAATCAGGTGTTGCAGCTGCATGTGTAGGTGATCCCGCAAGAGAAGAAACTAGTGAAGGTGCAGGAACTGGAACAATTGAAGCCCTCCCATCAGGTGGACGTAATGGAAGACGGACACCCAAGTCTTGAGCCTTGAGAGGTTGATCCTCTGAATCCATAACTGGAGGAGAGAGCTGAAATGGCCCTCGTTCCTCGTCAAAAACCACATCTCAACTGAAAATGACAGTATCTATCTCAATATCAATAAGACGGTAGGCCTTATGATTATCACTGTAGCCGATTAGCAAAAGTTTCTAACTCTTGGCATCCAACTTGGTGTGCTTAGCATCAGGGATCCATACAAAAGCAGTGGAGCCAAAAATTTTAAGATGACTAATTCTGGGCGTACGACCTAACCAACCCTCTTCTAGAGTCTTCTTCTTGACAACTATTGTAGGAGAGCGGTTCAGAAGATAGACGACAGTGTTGACTGCTTCAGCCCAAACTTTCTTTGGAACACTTTTGTGTTCAAGCATAAATCGAGCCATTTCAGTGATCATGCGGTTTCTCTGCTGAATGACACCATTTTGTTGAGGGGTATAAGGTGTTGTTAATTGGTGCTTTATAGTATATACCATGTTCACAGAAATGGGAGAAGGCAGAAGAACAGTATTCTCCCCCATTGTTAGTTCTAAGAGTAACGATATGTTGATCAGACTCTTTTTCTACAGATGCTTTGAACTTTTGAAACAAAACAAACACCTTTGATTGTTTATGAAGGAAAGACGCCCACATTTTACAACTGAAATCATCAACGAAAAGTAATAAATACCTGAACCCATTAACAGGAGTAGCCATAGGTCCAGAAATATCAGCATGAACCAGTTGTAGTACCTTAGAAGCCCTCCAGGAGTCACCATCTGAAAATGGATTCTGATATTTCTTCCCAACCTAACAAGCTCCGCAAACTCCGAGGTTCTGGGTCTGGATCTCTGGTAGTCTAATGACAAGATCTTCCCGAACAAGCTAAGAAAGTGCACATTTATGTGCTCATACCACTGATGCCAGAGTGTACTAATAGAGGAGCGCTTGGTGGCCATGGAAAGCTCGTGAGAATCACCAAAGTCGACAAGTCTAAAAAGACCATGATCCTCAAGACCCATGGCAACAGTAGACTGAGTCTCCCAATCACTAATACTGCACTGATGTGAACTGAACGTCACGTCTAGCTGAGGAGAATGTCTCAGAATTTGACTGATTGAGAGAAGGTTGAGTTCCATTTCAGAAACATAATACACGTTGAGGAAAATCAATTTCTTCCCTCCAGACTGAATCTGCACATTGTGCTTTCCAACAAGTGTACTCTTCCCCTACAAAAATAACAGAATCAGAGAATGACTAAAAGTTTGTGAACCAATCTTGGCGATGAGTGAAGTGGCATGAGGCACCTGAATCAATATACCAGGCAAAATATTTCACATGATCAGCACATCTTCTAGCCATGAAGGCCTAAAAGGCATACTTGCTCTGCTCAGTGTGCTCCACTACATTTGCTTTAGGTTGTGAACCACTTTGCTTGGCCTATGCAGCCAAGCATTTACGGCACTCAAGTTTCATGTGACCATACTTATGGCAGTAGTTGCACTGAATGTTCTTTGAGCCTTCTGATGACGGAGCAGAGGATTTCTCTTGAGAAGAATGAGATTTGCCTTTATCCTTATGAAAGGATTTGGCTAAGAAAGCTTGTTCTTTGGAAGATGAACTAGTACCACTACTGAATTGTTGTTTCCAGTGATCTTGTTGTAAAAGCATTGTGCAGAGATTGAAAAACGTCAAGTCAACAATAGTTGAAGCAATGTTGAGAGTCTCAACAAAGTGCTCATAGGAAGACGGTAAACTTCAAGGTGATCACCACCATGTCTTCTTCCATTTTGCGCCTAATTGCTTCTACTGATCTTGAATGTCCTTGATTTTATTGAGATGATCCTGCAGGGATGCCTGCTCATCCATCATGATCGTGAAGAGCATGTTATTTAAGAAGAACGCACGACTCTTATGAGAGGTTTCATGCAAAGCTTTTAGATGAATCCAAATTTCGGCAGTTGTTTTGCTAGAAGGAACCTACAGTAGCCGGTCATCGTGACCGAAAGTTGGATGAGCATAACAACTTCTCAATTTTGCTCACCAAATTTGTCTTGCTCCTTGCCTTCATATTTAGGACGATCAGTCTTACCCAAAACAATTTTGTCAAGACATTTGTATTCAAAGATCATCAGCATACGCTGCTTCCAGGTATTGTAGTTTCTGTCGTTAAATTCCTAACTCCCCTCAAGCAAAATATTTGTCACAGATGCCATCACAAAAAAAAAAGGTCAAAGGTGGTTGACCGGATGATAGCACAAATATCGAAGCAGAATAAGAAATACTAAACAAAACTAAGGCACAAAGAAGGCACTGATTTTGAGGTAGAACAAAATTTTGGGCACAAATCTCAATGTACGAATGTCAGAGGACCCATAAAATTTTGAGAAAAACTCTCAAAAAACCGACCAAGAATTTGCAAACAAAGTTTGAATCCAACCAAAAAATTGTGGAAGTCGCAACAAACCCTAACCGACTATGTAGAAAGCGTTCTACAAATGAAGAAGATCAGAAATTGTCGTTTTTAGTAGAAACAACCATAATGATGGTCGAAAATAACCAGAACATGCAAAGAAAAACGCAGTTTTGTAGAGTGGAGGCGCATGTGAAAATCCCGTCACAAACTAAGGAACGATCAAAGGAGAAAACGACACCCGTCTGGTCTTTCAAAAAGAAAGAGGACCACAAACATGGTCATGGATGAGTAGAAAACGACCACAAAATGGTCGTTCGAACCGGGCCTCAAAAAATGACCAGAATGAAGCTTCAAGCGCGGGTCGTAACACAGAGACAAGGTGCCAAAAAACGGTATCGATGGCAGAAAAAATCCCATCGCTAACATAGAAGGGCCATTGGTTATCTGTTCGAACCCAACACGGGTTGCAGAGAAAAAAAAATGGTGCCAAAAACGGCACTTAATACTGGTCGCGCAGCACTGGGAGACAAACAAGGAACGAAATGAGTTCGTTTTGTGCTGAAAAACGTGGTTTAAAACCACAGAAAGGTGCCATGACCAAGAACAAAGAGATGACCATGAACAAAGCCACAAAAATCTGCAAAAAATCCTAATCGTGAACAAAAGATCCACGATTTTGCAGATCAACAATAAAAACTTTTGGACGCCAAGAACAAACTTCGAAAAATTTTAAAATTATTAATTTTATAAAGAAATTATAAATTTTTTGAAAAAAATATTAACTTAGTTGTGTTACCATATTACTCAGATAATTGGTAAATATTTGAATGAATTAATGAATGAACAAGACGTTCATTTATAGTTTACAAAGAGATGTTTCTATTATGAAACAATCATTAAAATTAGAAACATTCTAATATGTACAAGATTTACAATATTGACCATTAAATAAAATAGAAAGATATATACGGAGATATTATTCTAATAGGGCAATGATCCAACATGTTTCAAATTTTTAATATTAACAAAACCCTATAAGAAGTTGTAATATCCCTGTCCAAATCTGATTGAAACTTGCTAATTTGCTTTTTAGAAATTTCGTCAAACACTTGTACAACAGAGGGATATATGACTGATTATTATTCCAGTTTATTCTC
Source organism: Thuja plicata (assembly GCA_018584345.1). Lineage (NCBI taxonomy): Eukaryota > Viridiplantae > Streptophyta > Pinopsida > Cupressales > Cupressaceae > Thuja > Thuja plicata. The sequence continues at coordinate 1,630,755 of MU227784.1, read as the reverse complement.
AGAATAAGGAAGATGACTTAAGATCATTGGATGACTGAAAAAATGAACTT
>MU227784.1:1572505-1588936 GCA_018584345.1 Thuja plicata | reverse complement strand
GATATTCTTGGTCAGACCATATCTCTTGATATCACGATGAGGTGATATCTTCTCTCTTAAAAGTAATGGATCTTTTGTGAATTGCATTTTGATGGATTTTATCTTCTCTAGCTAAGAGGGAGTGTTGGTGTAGCTATGGTGAGGGTCATAGGTGTTGACACGGGAGACCACTAAACATTTTGTTTGATCATCCTCCCTAGCTAAGAGGGAGTGTTAATGTTCGTAGCTTCAGTCGTATGATCATTTAGAATACATATAATATATGTTGATTAATAATAATATATTATATATGTTATATTATTATTAATCATATGAAATTTAATATTCAATATTAATCTATTATATTATTTTAAATTAATAATTGATTGATGAAACATTATAAGATTGATTAAATTATAATTAATGGGAAGAGGCATGTCCTTTAAGGACATGCCTCTTTGAAGGCATATATACATAATCTATTGTCATTATATTAATCTCAATAATAATGAATAGACGTGTCCCATGAAGGGACATGTCTCTCCTAGCCTCATTCCCAATATAAATGAAAGAGAGATTGTTGCATTTGAAAAACACGTACAACATAGAGTGCTATTACATTTGCAGCTATCCTAAAACTTAACACCTAAATATAATAATATTGCATTTCACTTGGTATGTTTATCTCAAAATTGTTGGATAATATGGTTTCTACGATTTAGTAGAAGAAAAAAATTACTTAAGATGAAATTCAACAAAATTTAAGTTTTGGAGAAGCAACTAGAAAGAAAGATAGGCAAAATGTTGGCAAGGGTGGGCTTTAAAACTTGCACCATGAACAGTGATAGTATTTGCCAATTCGGAGATTATCAAGATTCAAGGGCAAGTCAAATTATTGCGAAAAGTTGCCTAGAGTTGTCTCTACTTTATAGTGTGAATACCGACTAATATTCTTAAGATTAGTTTGAGCATCAGAAGTACTAAGAGAATGAAAAGAAACTAGGAATATTGATGATCTACAATAATGAAAAGTAATTGGAAGCCAAATGAGACAAATTGCAGTAAAACGCAAGGGTTGGTATAAGTGCTGATAAGTTTACCAGTAACACTCCTAAAATTAAAGTCGGCAAGTCCTTTCCCAACAGAATTCTGCCATATCGCTTCTAATGCTGGAACAATAGGAGCTACATCTGTACCAGGAGCCAGGAATCCCAACCTTGTAAAATCATTTGCCATTTCTACATAATCTTCATTCACAGCATGGACAACTGCATCTATCAAGATTTGTTTATTTTGCTGAAACAGCACAATCAAATAAGAGGCATTAATTCATTGTCGGGTAATACATCCACAGGTTATCTCTCCTCTCAGACAGGCATAAAATTCAGTAGGTTCCAATTCTTCAGATCTAAAAAATACCTGCTTAGACTTTCAGTTCAATCAAGCCACATATAAGATATTCTTGAACCAAAATCAGAGTTAAGTTAAGAAAAACAGCAATTTCTATGGAATTTTCATGGCCTAAAATTTCAAACTGATACAAAATTATCCTAAAAGGAAAAAGCAATAATGGGTGAAGCTCCAAATTGCAAGTGATTGTAGAAACAGATGCCTTTCTAGCTCAAAGATGCAAGTGATTACTTGGAAAATAAATTATAATTCATTCGTTTAATCAATTATTTGTGAACACTGTAGGAAAGATCAGACATTTTTCTATGATGCTATAAATAAATAAGATGTTACATAATTATTAAGGCAACGTGCGTACGATTATTGTAATTCCAGCTTACTGTGGGTGGTTTTGTACAAGTTGTACAGGAAGTTCTCACCAACCAACTTATCTAGAGTGGTCAAGCCTTTTTCAAAGTTCAAATAAAATTTCCTGTGTATTAGGGAAGCTATCTCTTTATGTATTGCATTGCCTATGTCACTCAGGGATACTGTAAATTACAGATGTTTACAATGAAGATAATGTCAATATTGTCTCATCTATGTTTATATTCTAGTGATCTAAATGGTATTATGCTGTTGCTCTTTACATTGATTATACTAGTTACCAATCAGTGTTAATGATTTGTACCTTCGGTCAGATTAATCTAACCGTTGTAATCACATGTATAATTGGCCTATCGGCCTTGAACATTTGATTCCTATCCTTCACTGATCTGATTATCTGCAACATCATAAGATGATTATGTTTATCATAATAATCTCTGCTATCTATGATTATAATCAGTGATAATCACCGATTATATATATATATATATATATATATATATATATATAAAATAGTGATTATATTATTAATTATATACATATATAATCGATGATCATATGGATCATAATCATATAGATAATAATGTGCGTATGGTTGCAGCGAATATCGATTATGATTAATTTTGATCTTGCTGAGATATATTAATGAGCGGTTGTTATTGTTAAACATAAAGCATCAAATCATGTCTCACGTAGAGAAATGATTCTACGCTAGACCATATGATGAGTATGTTTATCATAATAATCTCTGCTATCTATGATTATAATCAGTGATAATCACCGATTATATATATATATATATATATAAAATAGGGATTATATTATTAAATATATAATCAATGATCATATTGATCATAATCATATCGATAATAATGTGCGTATGGTTGCAGCGAATATCGATTATGATTAATGTTAATCTTGCTGAGATGTATTAATGAACGGTTGTTATTGTTAAACATAAAGTATCAAATCATGTCTCACATAGAGACATGACTCTATGCGAGACCATATGGTCCGTGTAGAGCCATGTCTCTATGGGAGACATGACCCTTTGATCATATACATATTGGAGGCCATTCTCATCCTTGACAAAGTACAGAAACCGATAAGCGCAAAGCAAAGATTCAGCAGTTCCTCATAAATATATCTCAGCGACATTACATTATCTCAGATTGATATCGACTCATAGTCATATCTCAGCAACATCATATTATCACAGATCAATATTGATTCATAGGAAATTAATATTGTTATTATATATCTCAGATTGATATTGATATTGGGATTATAGCAGATCAATTCAATTCATATCAAATTGATATTGATATATATCTAAGTTTTATTATTGTGATATTGTGATCAACAAAGGACATCAAACAGTGTATTGTTTGATCTGCATTAAATAAGCAAATACATCTACAGAACAGTGATTTAAATTTTAAAAAAATTCCTTTAATATATAAATCTGATCAAAACTTAACAATCAGAACCTCCATTGGTTTTCTATCCTGCAATAATATGTCAATATTCAGGCCTTTAGAAAAAAGAATCATCATAAACTTTCCAGAATTATGATGTAATTTCATCTACAAGCAAAGTAGATTGAAAATATGTACCTTCTACTAATGTGCTTGTATGGATACCACGCATCTAGTAATGGATTCGCAGTCAGTCCTCATATACCGAAGGGATCTTAGCTCAAGAGAAGAGTAAGACAGGCTCTAGACCCATTGAGCTGGATGGTTTAGAGTAAACTACAAAGGCATGCTACCATATGGTCATCTTCTTACATTAACCTAACATATTCTCATGTAATGTCTCCTTTTCAAGCATAATTGGTTTGTGAACTATTAGTCTGTTTTCTGAGTTTTCCTGTAGGCGAATTGGTGAGCAACGGAGAACTCCAAAGTTCTTGGAGAGCGCAAGATTATTCAAGAAATGGTGTTGTTCATGGAAATGAGTTTGAATGATCTTGTTGAGCCTCATGGTACTTTCCAAATACAATTCCGGCCTTTTGGGAGCTATACCAGATTCTAGACTATTTGGAGGAGTAGGTTATTTTTAGATAGTCACAAAGTTACTTTGGTTCATCATCCTAAGTTCCCAGTGACAGTGGTATGATCGAAATTTCATATTTGTCTTATTTTGATCTTTTTTGCAACTTGGGTGATTTGTTTAATTAATTGAATAATTATAACATAAGTTGTCCTAAGGAGAAAATGTCAAAAAGAGAACTAAGGTATAATTATTTATTTACAAGTGTTTTAAGTTGTGCCTACAAGGGGACTCCTAAGCACAAGGAAGTCTTTTACACAATGAATTATTTAATTTGACATAGAGTTTTCTGAGAAAAAAGAGAGATTTTTATTTTATTTATTTTATTTTCCCTCCAAATGTTATAAAAGAAGGTTGAGAGCTCATTGTTGGGGTTAGACTTGATATTATTTTTGTTTTTGGATTTGAGAGAACCTCTATTCATCTCTAATTTTCTTGAGGACAAAAACCCCCTTGAAAATATTGGTTCCGAGGACAAAAACCCCCTACCTAGTCTTGGTGGTTTCATACAAGAGCCATAGTTGTGCCTGCAAGTGAAGTTTCCAATCTTGTTGTTAATAATGGGTGCATTTGATGTGTTCTGATGAGTTGACTTCAAGAGTGTTTGATGTTGTTTTGGTGAGTTTCCTTTTTAGCAAAGTTTTGAAATGATGGAAATGTTGGGCTAGCTGTACTATCCTCCTATGCTGGTTGTACTTCATGGGTCATACCTACAAGATTTTTTTATCTTGTTTGAAGTGTTTCTGGAAATCATCATTGTTCTCTAGGCATATGGATTTGTTCTTGTCACCTAAGCTACAAGGAGTGAAGTGTGAAATTTAAGTAGGACATAACATTGAGTGCGCTGGTCGTACTGGCTGGTGAGGGCGGGGGGGGGGGGGGNGGGTGAAGTGAGGAAGGGATTCAGTTCCTTTAAGGGTCTGCATCATATTGGCAGGTCATACATGAAATAATTTAAATAAACTTTCAAGTATAAGTGTCATTTACTTATACTTTAAGTTATATTTTATGTGTATTGTTTTAAAATGTTTGAGATGGGTTTCAAACAGTGTTCCACCAATTTTCGGGACAGGGGAACAGGTTTTGGGGACAGGAGGACAAAGGGCCTAAGTTCAGGGCCTGTAGGGAGCTGGCGGGGGGGGGGCTGATATACATATGGTACTTGAAAAACTAGTTATAAAAAGATGTATAAGAATTACATTTCAAATGAAACTCTGGCAAATTAGTAAAAGAGCAAAATTGCAAATACTATATAATAAGATCTTAGATTTCCATTAAAATTTTAAATACTTGAATACTAAATAAAGTTTGACAAATGAAATTGTCAAATTGGAGATCACTCAAGGCTTGGCCCTTTGGTGAAATGGTGGGTCTTCTTGCCTGTAGCCTACAACCAAGGTCCAAGTCCCCACGGGGTCACTCTCTACCGTGGTTCTCAATGGAGAGTTGTTACCTTGACCCTTGGCGAAATAGTGGGGCTTCCTGCCTGTAGAGCTTACAACCAAGGTTCAACAATTTACCATTTGCAATCCGCCTAGGGAGTACATCCCTAGCTTAAATTTTAGCTTAAAGACCGAACAATGGAGCGGCTATAACGGACAGGACAGGAAGATTTTTGAAAACATCAGGGTTTGGACTATGGTGGTTGATCCAGATGGGGATGGCCTCTCAATCGAAGGACCCAATCGCAGCATCAAGCGTTTCAATGGCAACAAAGAAATGGGGGTGATTCAGCTCAGGGTATGGCTTCGAAAGGTTTTGCAGCCCCAATTGGGAATGGCAGGGGTTGGGAGAACTCTAAATGGAAGTCTCAATCTCATAGCGGGCCTTTTTTGATTCAAAATGGTTTCAAATTTCAACAGACTACAGAAACGTTCTGGCGCCCTAAAACCCCTCCGGTGACTGTCTGTGACTCCTTACGGGTAAGTGAAAATGTTAAGCACGTTAATGCATCATCATTGCTAGTTTATAATAAGAAATGGCTGGAATCTATCACTTTTTTGGTAAAAAAAGCATTTGTGATGAAGTGGATGGGCCCTTGGCCCTCTCTGAGTCTAGTTAAAAAGTGGTGTGAGGAACAATGGCGGTGTTTTTGTTCCATAAAAACCATGGCCAATGGTTTCTACTTGGTCACCTGCTCCTCAAAACAAGATAAGGAGTGGATCCTCAATCATGGCCCTTATCTTATCAATGGGCAAGGTTTATATATTAGGGACTGATCCCCTAATTTTGACCCTCTAAAGGAACAAGTTAGGGTGATCCCGATATGGTTTAAACTTCACAATCTCCCTCAAGAATATTGGGAAGAAGAAATACTCAAACTGATAGGTGAGAGATTGAGAACATATGTCAGATCTGAGGAAATAGTGGACCAGTCAAACTTTTCAGTTTGCCCGTGGGTATTGGTTTGGAGACAAGAATGCTATTGTGAAGAGAGTAGTTCTATCCAAGTAGTGCGAGACTTTGTTCTCGGTAAACCAAGGCAAGGTTGGAGAGGATGAAGATAGTCTGGATAATGAGGTAAGCTTCAATGTTGAACATCCTATGGATGATTACACAATAGCTGCTGCAGAAGGTTTAAATGATAGACTTAGGCCTGAGGAGTAGGCTGTAGATGGAAAAAGTGGAATGGACAACTCTCTAGTGGAATTAGTCCATGACACCTTTCAAGACGGGGATCCGGCTGTAAAAGGAATTGACAATCAGCCCTCGCTTGATAGAGGCAGAAAGCCAACGGAGGATCAGGACCTCAACAATCAGGTTTCTCTAGATGGGTTTCTTTCTTTGGATATGGAGAGGGCTAGGGATGTGAAGGAAGCCCTTTCTAAGGACATCAAAATCTCACCCATTTAGAAATTTGGATAGCTCTTTTGATGCTGCAATGGATAGTGGAGGTGATTTAGTGGCATCTGATTCAGATTACGAGTCTCAGGAGGAGGATGGGAATGATGATGATTTGGGATTGTTTGAAACCCCGGGTATTCTGGGACCAAGAACTGTGGAACAAACCCCTTCATCTCTGAAAAAACCGAAGATAGGGGAAAAAAGGAAGGGCCCTAAAACAACAAGAATGAAACTGGAAATTGCAGGAAGTGCTCCAAACCAAGCTAAGCTTTTGAGGTCGAGAAAAGGCTATGCCTTTTCTTGGCAAAAATGAAGGTACTTTCATGGAATGTCAGGGGCTGCAATGCCCCTGACAAGATTCGCTTGATCAAGAGGTGTCTTGATCAGGTTAGGTCGGATATTGTTTTCTTGCAAGAAACCAAAATTAAAGTGAATGATGTGGAGAATTTTAAGACATGTTTTTCTAGATGGAAGGGGATCCTTGTTGGAGAAGAGGGTGCTTCAGGGGGTCTGAGGGTTCTGTGGAATGAAAACACAGTGGATTTGAGAGTTTTAGATTAGGGAAGTAATTGGCAATGAATGGAGGTTTGCTCGAAGCAACTACTTTCAAAATTTTGTGCTATAAATATTTATGGGCCGAATCGTCCTGCTTCAAAGAAAGCCTTATGGCAGGACATTTCTATTATTTTGGGTAACAAGGCAAAGGATCTCTTTCTTCTTGGAGGAGATTTCAATGTGATTTTAAGCCCTACAGAGAAGAAAGGGGGCTTAGGTTGGGTTGGGCAGAGTCATAGAGACTTTGCGGATTTCTTGGTAGCTAATGGCTTAGTGGATGTGGAACTGCAAAATGGGGATTTTACTTGAACCAATCAGAGAAGTAGTTTCCTTAACATTGCAAAAAAATTAAACAGGTGCTTACTTGTTGGTCAGTGGGAGAGGATGAACTGGATTTATAATGCTAAGATCTTACCCCTGTCAGGTTCGGATCACTTCCCTATCTGTTTCAGGATTTACGAGGACTCCACATCGGATAGATCTCCCTTTGAGTTTGAGGCTATGTGAATACGTGCTGATAATTTTCTAGATAAGATTGTTGGGTGGTGGGAGGCGGCTCCGACAAGATCCGGTAACAAAGCCTTCCTCTTTTTTAAAAAACTGCAATTTCTGAAGGAGCAACTTAAAACTTGGAATAGAGAAGAGTTTAGAAATATTTTTGCAGAAAAATATAAGTTGGAGAGTGATTTAGCAGAATTGAACTCTAAAGTGATTGTTGATGGAATGGGTGAAGAGGAATATAACAAGGAACTAGGGTTGTCTAAGAAATATGCCGAAGTTTTGGCTAGGGAGGAAGTGTTTTAAAGGCAAAAGTCCAAAGAGACATGGCTGAAAGAAGGGGATAGAAACACAAATTTCTTCCACAATTCTATCAAAGTAAAGAGATCTCAAAATAGGATTTTTTCTATCCAAGATAAAAATGGCCATATTCTACAGGATGCAAATGATATAAAAAGAATCAAAGGACTATTTCTCCAATATTTTTGTTGAGGGTTCGACTAACCTCTCTACTGATATGGAAATTCTAGATGTCATTCCTAGTTGTATTTCTGAGGATCAGAACTCTGCATTGATGAGGCCGGTCTCCATGAAGAAGTTAAGCATGCCCTATTTAATCTAAGAGGGGATAAGTCCCATGGGCCTGATGGTTTCTTTGTCATCTACTTTCAGAAAGCATGGGATATTATGGGCAAAGAATTATGGGAAGTTGCAGATGAATCTAGAGCTAATGGTTTTATTTTAAAAGACCTTAATAATACATTCATCGTTCTGATTTCCAAAAAAGCTGACAGAGTTTCCTTTGATGATTTCAGACCTATTGCTTTATGCAATACCACTTACAAAGTCATAGCCAAGGTGATGGCAAACAGACTGAAGCTTGTGCTCAACTCAATTATATCCTTAGAACAAAGTGGTTTCATGCCTAACGGGTCTATTTTTGAAGGAGTGATTGTGGCTCATGAGACCATTCATTCAATTAGAACTACTAAAACAAAGAAGATGATGATTAAACTAGATATCAGGAAGGCGTATGACAATGTCCATACAGGTTTTCTACTGAAGGTTCTGGAAAAATTTGGCTTTTGTGATGGTTGGATTAAATGGGTTGGGAGCTGCATTAATACTCCTAGGATCTCAATTTTGGTGAATGGGAGTCCTCAGGGCTTCTTTGAAACCACCAGGGGGATAAGACAATGAGACCCAATCTCTCCCTTTTTGTTTATTATTCTGTCAAAAGTCCTTGGAAGGCTAATTTCTAGCAAAAGGGTGAATGGTTTGTGAAAAGGTATTAATGTGGCTGAAGGCATTGACCCATTATCCCATTTTCAATTTGTTGATGACACCTACCTGATGGGGGAAGCCTTGGCTTGTGAAGCTAGAATGATAAAGTCCACCATTGATAGATATAGTGCTGCTTCAGATCAGAATATCAATTGGAATAAATCTGAGGTGTTTTTCTTTAATACTAGTGCTGAAAAAGAAAAGGCAGAATTGTAGGATTTTAGGAATGAGGATAGGAAGGCTGCCTGGTAAATATCTTGGCATCCCATTGTTTGGAGGGGCATGCAGATCTAATTTATGGAAGGATCTTATGAATAGTTGTATCAAGCGTTTAGAGAGTTGGAAGAGCAAATGGTTGACCTCGGCTGGAAGAATTTTAATGTTACAATCTGTGATCTCTGCTATCCCGATTTTTAATATGAGCTGTCTTAACCTCCCCAAGAAGGTTATCAAATTTTTAGAGCATAGGATGAGGAATTTTTTTTGAAATGGTGCTAACAATGATGATAAAATTTCTTTACTTGCATGGGAGAATATTTGTAAGCCCAAGGTGCATTGTTGGCATCAGAAACTAGCATGTTATGAATTTGGCTTTAGGTGCCAAACTGGTGTGGAGCATCTATTCTAATCCAAATATGTTGTGGGCTAAAATTCTTAGAGCTAAATATTTGGATTCAAATGAGCCTAACAGGATTCTAGCTATTAGGGATCCACCAAAGGGCTCTGCAATGTGGAATTTTATCATAGACTGTAGAAAGATTGTTACTGAGCACTTGACTTGGTAGGTTGGAAATGGGAGGAAGGCTTCCTTTTGGAAGGATTCTTGGAATGGCTATCTAGCCTTAAAGGGTAATGTTGATTATCAAGACTTGATGAATGTGTTTTCAGAGAGATGGAGGGAAAGTGTCTCTGATTATCTAGAGCTTAAACAAACTCAGGTGGGCCAGCAATGGGGTTGGAAGAATGTTGATTATTTAGGGCTCATTGACCAGCAGATAATACTAATGAAGACCCTTTTTCAAAATAGGGAAGTAGTTATGACTAACAAGGCAGACAGTATTATTTGGTGTGGTGCTAAAAGTGGGCAATAATCTGTGAAGTTAGGTTATAGGCTGTTAGATAATTCTAATGTTCTTTCGAGATGGCCAACCAAGTTATGTTGGGGTAAGGAATGTCTCCCTAAAGCAGGGTCCTTTGCCTGGCTGGCTATTCAAGGGAGAATTCTAACTAGGGAACGAAGGAAGAAATATGGCTTTATAGGGCCCACCAAATGTGTGTTATGTGACAAGGCTACTGAGGATGTTAATCATTTGCTCTTGCAATGTGAATTTGCCAATGAATGCTGGGAGATGCCGAGGTTCAAGTTAGGATGGTCAGGACCCTTGCAAAATTGTATTAAGGAGGTCTTTATGGGATGGCCACTGGCTCAGAGAAAATCTGTTTTATCTAAGGTTTGGCAGATTAGCCCTTCAATTGTTGTTTGGGAGTTATGGAAGGAACGTAATCGAAGAATTTTTCAAGACAAGATGGAGCCACTTGAAAGGATTAAAGCTAGGACTAATTGCTCAATTGAACAAGTTATGGGGGTTGCTACTGCTCTCCTTAACTCCTCTGTTCCTTACACTTCTGAGGATAAGATCATCCTAGCTGAATGGCCTAGAATCAAGATCTGTTTTGGGAACACAGGGAAGATGGTTGACGTAGCCCATGGTAGAGTGGTAGAGGTCAAGTGGGAAAAACCTGAGGGCTGGATTAAATTGAATTTTGTTGGGGCAGCGAAGGGGAATCCTGGGCCCTTGGGGGTTGGTGTGGTTGTAAGAGACTGGTTAGGTAACACTATAGCCTATGCAGCACAAAAATTGAATTAAGGCACAAATAATATGATTGAAGCCAAGGCAGCCTTGTTGGCTCTCAATGTAGGTAAACATCTTAATTTGAATAAGGTGCACTTGGAAGGTGATTCACAAATCATCATTCAAGCTATTCAGAAAGGTGAGTCTGAGACCTAGCATCTCCAGAGTTCAATTCTCGTAATTAGGGAATTACTATCATCCTTTGTAGAATTTAAAGTCGGTCATGTGAGGAGAAGTGGCAATGTGGAGGCTGATATTCTATCAAAATGGGCACTCTCTTTTAATAATGTGAACGAAATCAGGCTGGAAGATATTGATAGGTCTCTTCATAATAATGATATGTATAGATGATTATCGGGGTCTTATGTAAGCAAGGTGGTCGCATGTGTGAAGGGTGGCGGCGATTAGTTTTAAATCCTCTTTTTTCTTTATGTGATTTGATTGAGGCTCAAATGTAATTTAATGTTGTCATCATTCCGATAAGTGGTAAGAAGGAATTGGAAGGCTTAAAGGCTAGCGGAGTGTTCAAAAGCTCAAGATTAGAAACGAAAGTGAGCTTCTTCCCTAATCTTTCTTGGAAAGAATGGACAAGTGGAGAAATGGAGGCAACATTTTCGGTGGACACCAACAAGCAACAAAAGGCTTTCAAAGGGTCGGTAAGGATAGAAAGGCTCAGGGGTTTGATTAAAAAAGAATGAAACAGTTGTCAAAGCGGTTTGTGGAGTGTTGGGATCTTACTTCATACTTAATGGAGCGAAAGCGAAAAATGGAGGGTAAATTTGGATATTATTTCTATGATCATAACCTGGGGGCTTGAAATCAGGGAAGAAATAACGGAGGTGAAGAGAATGGTAATGTGTCTGTTTGAAGAAGAAATGTTGCTTGAATTGGACTCCATTCTGGAGTGGCGATCCCGAGAATTGGCTCTGACATTTCGGAATGTTTTGAGGATGAAGAGGAAGCACGGGTTTTTGGGCTAGTGCGCTTTGTGCGATGGTGGGGAAAAGTAGAAAAAGGTGGCTATCGGGCGGAAATAGCCAGGGCAAGGGCATAGACAAAGCTGAAAAAAGTTGCAATAGAGCATGAGCAGATTACCATGGTGGAGTCGAGGGTTTTCAGGGCTGTAATTATGCGAAAGAGGACCAGAAATGGCAAGAAGGGCCGCTATAGCCCTTAACTAAAATGGGGTGGCATGATCCATGTTTTTTGAAATTTTGCTTTCTACTGTTATTATTACAGTTGTTTTTTTGGTTGCTGGAGTTTAAGGGATGAAGTGTTAGCTTGCTTCTCTGTGTGAGGTAACATGGGGACGAAGACGAAAGTGCAGTGTGAGCTCAATCTCACCCACCTCTTAAAGGATGCTCCGTTTTGTGAAGACGGACCGGGGATGAAAATTACTAGGGTCGAGCTTGTCCGAGGGCCAAGCTGCAAGATGGATTGAGCTCGGGTGATGTCACGCTGAGCTCGAGAAGATGGTCGGCATGATGGTGTCATTAGTCGAGGCCTTTATGGCTAATTTTGAAACTTTGGTTATATTTTTCGTAGGATGATTTGTATTTCGAATGTTTGGTTTTATGTTGGATTTGATGTAATAGGTTGAGCTATAGACTCCCTTAGGAGATGAATTTTATTATGTATTAATCTAGTGGACTTGATGTAGTAGGTTGAGCTATAGGCCCCCTTAGGAGATGAAGTTTATTATGTATTAATCTGATGGATGTGATTATAATCTGGTGTATATTTCTATTTGAATATTAATAAAATATTATTGTTACTGATCAAAAAGAAATTTGGAGATCACTCTTTTCTCTCCTTTTCACCTAGCTATTGAAAAAAATAAAAAAACCAAATGTGAGAAAAAGAGGGGATATGAGGGGGTTTTGTAAGGCATAGAGGGCATGAATGGGGCCCACTTCAAATTAGGGTTTGACCCTAACCCCAAAAATCAAAAACAAAAAAAGGAATTTTATAAAATAATACACTTGAGACGTTTGGGGACGGGAGACTTCTAGACACCCCCTGGGTGTCTTGGAGGCACTTGGTCGTCTCTGCCATCTTTGGATGTCCCGGTGGCGAGACGGTGGGGGGAAACCCTATCCTTGTCCCCATGTTTCAGATCTTTAGGAGTTACGATGCGAATCCTAGCTTTGGTAGATCTTGTAATTTTTGTCTTAGTCAATTTTTAGTAATCAACAGTTTTTAATGTGTTTAATTTTGTATGACAATAACAGTAGTGACAAAGTATCATCAGACCTAAAATTTGCCTTTTCATCTTCCAGTCGTATATTTCATGTTGGGCATTTGAATACTTGTTTATCTATGCAATTTGGTTCACTTCTAGCCTCTAAGATGTTGCAGCAAACTTTATTTACAATCAGCACTTCATATCAGCACATATAGCAGTCAATCTTTTTATATTGTTTGTAATGCATTCAATCTAACCTTGTAATACCCTACATGGTAGTATCGTCGTTGGTCTCAACTATGCATCTTGTTATAATTGCACTCACCACTAAATAAGTGGAAGTGGTTGTAACTAATGTAATTGCATTCACCACTAAATAAGTCGAAGTTGTAACTATTTGTCGTCCCCAAACTTGGCAAAAAAATTTGCCATCCCAAAAACTTGTCCCCCCTAACATACAATATTTCATTATTTCACTACTAAATACTAAATAGTCAATCGATTCAATACTCAATATGAATTCATAATTCGGAATTCATTGTCAATATGCATGTGATATTAAAAAAATAACATACAAAATGCCCAAAGGCTAAAGTGTTTCCATATAGTTTCATGCTCAATATAAAAATAAAAAGACAGAAAAACAAACCACACCGCTACTCCTATTTTGCATCTGCCAGCATTGCATCAAAATCAGTCATTGCCACTGTCGTGCTCCACTACAATTGCACCCTCATCCAACGGAACCCCAACAAATCTCGATGGTGTCTCCTCATCAACCTGGGCCATATTTTCACGATCAACATCGCACCACAAAGTTGGAGTCTAACTATACTCTGGACTTTGACGATCCTGAAGTCGAAGAGTACTATGCATGACCACTAGCTTCTCCACTCATCTAGAGGTAAGCCTGTTCCTCTTGAGGGAGTTGATAAAGGCATATGTAGACCAATTCCTCTTTGCTGCAGAGGAACTAACAACCTGTGCAAGGTGGCAAGAGGTAAGCACCTTCAACTGTGGTGTATCCCTCCCATGTCATGTCCACCATCCAATAGGATCTCTTTGTGCCAATATGACTCTATCCAACCCTGCCTATAGCTTACTCAATGTTGGGCAACGAAGTTTTGTAAAGTCAAGGAATTGTGTGCAAAGTATGGAAGCCTCCTCATCTGGAAACGTCTTATCAATGGCTTGTGTGAACCCATCTAATACCTCTGGATCATCACATGGAGGCACCCTTCCATCCATTTTTGCATACCATTTGGGAAATAGAGTGTAGACTGTCATATGAAGTGGGGTATTCATTATGTTCCACCTCCATGTCACAATGGGCCTAATATGTTGCTCATATAACCCCAAAGTAGGATCCCTAGCTGAAATTATTTCTTTATCTTCCCAAGCATATTGTCAAATGTCTCATATATCTCTTCAAGACTAGGAGAGTCTGTATTGGCACATCTAATGACATCTGCAATGGGTGAGATGACAGAGAAAAGATATCTGCAAAATGCAAACAAAAAGTTCAAAAGAATTCTAATCAGAAATTTAATATGAAAATCAGCAATCTAAAGACTAATGTTTAATTTTAAATAAAATCAGCAACTTACCTCATTGTGGTCCACTAATTGTCATCAAGGATCTTTTGCTTGACCGATTTTCCTTCAGGAGAGCTAGAATTAGACCATCGGGTCCACTCTGGATTCACCACCATCAATTGTAGAGGCCCATGCACCTCAAGCATCCTCTCCATCAAGATGTAGTAAGCGGCATACCTATAATATATATAATTATAAGGCTCAATGTAATTGGAAAGCACATGTAATAATCACTCAAATAGTTTATTAATTTAATAAAATGAAGTAATTGGCATACCTTGTCTGTGATGTCCCCGAATTAGCAAGTTCTAGGAACCTGAATATGGTCAACTCATCAGCGCGACCCTTGTGAGTTGACAGTATGCTTTGAGGGTCTCAGCGTTCAGATTCTATTTCTGGACTTACTATTTATAGTAAGTCAGTTGGAGACCAGTTACTATTTATGGCAATACAGTTGAAGACCAAGTTGATCAGCTATTACAGCAGTGGATGCAGGAATCGCCGTCATAGGCATAATTGATATTTAATTATTAATTAATAACAATATGTTATTAATTAATAAATTTATTATATTATTATTATAATGCTTTTAGAAGTTGACATTTTGAAGACTGGTGAACTGGTAATGGTTTTTGAAAACTTAGGCATCCAAGGAGTTATAAATTCGAGCTCATTTGAGAAGTTGAGCATCGATTATATTTTATAAAAACTTGGTCTGGAGAATTATCTCAATTATCTGAGCCCTTGCTGATTTAAAAGGGTCAAATTAGTTACAGAAGACTAATTCTTCTTGGAACTAATCTCCGATTAATCGTTGTTGTATGATCAATCATTTCTTCATCGGGCTGTTGTATACGTTGAAGAAACTCTGATTTCTGGTTTACAGTTGAACTGAGACCTGCCTAAGAGGTCATATTGCATCGAATGGTGAAGAGAATAAGGCGAGATTAATAAATGGATGCTGAAGCCGTTCCTTTGTATCAGCGCCTTGATTGTATTAAGGCCAGGTCTGATTGAGATTCCAGCGTAGGCTAAGGAGCTCACGCATGAGGGTTTAGAGCTGTGGAGACCAGTCGCAACAGGAGGAAAGGCTACCGTATTGATACAAGAAATCATTTAGCATCGAAGGTACCAGTTGATTACCACCAAGCGCCACAAACTATCAGCAAAAGTCACGCGGGTGGCATTTGCAGACTTCTATCAAGTCCCACGTCAACTAGCAGTCACTAAGGTGACACTGTTAGGGATTTTTCTTGTATGAATCACAATGCTTGAATCCTGTACCTTCTACTCCTGATTCAGAGACAAGAAAAGCCTAATTGCTAAGGACTAGATAAGGTCCTTCTTCGTTTTTTAGCTCCACATATACTCAGGCAGGTTTTACCTCTTAAAATGGCTGTTAACACAGTATTTGTTATTGTGGACACTGATTTGTCATGTATCTCTATTGAACCAACTTTATAAAATACCTTGTAAATGATCAAGCATAATCATATACAGGATTTAACCATACAAATCATAATCTTAAATATGACAGAAAACCAGTGAKACAAGGATTTCAATCCTTCTTCCTTTTCTTGATAGGAGGGACAACCTAAATGATTCTCTCTTCAAGGAATCAGTAACATGGACAGTGTCCTGCTGACAGAGGTCCTTAAACAAGTTTAGCTTATGTGTTCTTAGTAACAGAGTGTTTAAATTTGATTTTGATATTGGATGAGGAACATATTGCAAACTATACCTCAGACCAGTGCCTATCCCTTGGGCAAAGAGTCAATGAAAACATGAATCCACAGAGATAAAATAA
>MU227784.1:1555616-1569603 GCA_018584345.1 Thuja plicata | reverse complement strand
CATGAAAACCTGAAAATTTGCACAGTTGAAGCCAGACTGAACAAGAAGGGACTGAAATGGATAAGCCAGAACCAGAAAAAAGGACAAGGAACCGGGAGAACCGCCAAATAAGAAATATCACCAACAGACACGTCAACCCGTAGTCATCAAGAACACAGTCAACCGCAGCTAGCATTATAGATTGCGGAAATAAGCCAGGTTCATTTACTAGTTTTTTAAACAAATAAGTAAATCGCTATTAAGAGTTGTAATGTTTCATTTGAATAAAACAGTTAATGCATTTTGAATAAATCAGAACTACAGATTTATTAATGAAATACATTGTCTTCTAAAATTTATGATTGCTATGGATTCCAAAAAGGATATGCAAATTGATTGAAATAAGCACTCAGCGAATTCAAATGTTAGCTTAATCAGGAAAAGATAGAATTTTCAGTGGATTCAATATACAGAGCCAGCCAGGCTCATCACATTGTCTCAGCTGGTTCAAAGAACTCCTTTGAAAAGGACCTAAAGAGAGCAAGTGATGTATGGTGGTTGCAAATGAACATTTGAACCTCTCTAGCTTCTGACACCACTTGCTTCACTTATCTATCTTCCCTATCTTTCAATGCATTGTTCAATGCATGAACACAAGGGGTCTAATAGATGTGCCTGTAAGCACCCTCCACCATCAAACCAGCTGATTTGCACACACGTGTTGAATCTGTAATCACTTGTACAACATTAGTGGGCCCACTCTCCTCTGACATCTCTCAAAATGGTGAAATGGAACTCTATATCCTTACGTTTCCATGAACAATCCACAACTTTTAGAAAATAAGAACCAGTAGGGGATGTGACAATGATATTGATGAGTGGCCGATGTCTAACAAAGTCCACCCATCCATCACAATAGAGTTGCATGTCCTCACCCAAGTCTATCTCATATCCTCCAACAACACATTAACCTTGGAGTACTCTGTCTAGGAGGGTAGTTCGCAGCTTATGATCACCAAGGGGTATGAATGAGGGACCCATAGTGACTATATCTTTAACCATTTGTTTGAAATAAGAGGAACGGGCCACGTGAAATGAGATAGCATTACCAAAAAAAAATTTAGCAATGGATGACTTTGTAGCTTCCCATGCTTGCGCATCAAACATACTTTCAACTGTTCCTCCCTTCTCACCACCACTCACATTCCTCTTTCCTCTTGTCTCAATAGGACTACTACCAATTGTGGATGATATAGGCCTAGAGGAATGTGCAATTGAAAAAGGTGCCGGCATTGCCAAATCTTGATTCCCCATTTCAGCCTCCATGTGCAATCTATGACACTCTATTCTCTCCTCTTCAGTTAAATCTGGACAAGTTATAACCCCATGGCATGCAATACCCCAAAAATGAGACTTCACCCTTGTATAGTTGCCCCTAAAGTCATCCAAACAAACATGACAATCCCACACCCTTGTCCCCCCTGAATTTTTTTCTTTTCATCCCTAGGTGTAACATATTGGAGAAGAGGTTTTTTCTTGTTGAAAGGGCCCTTTCCAAATTTATTCATGATTTTTGAAGGGCACTTAAACAAGTCAAGTTGCTGCTCACTACTAGCCTCAACACTTTGACCTCTATTTTCACCACCCATTTCCAATTCATCCTCACTACTACCTCACTACTTCTCATTTTGATTTTCTTTGAGATTGATCATTGAACAATGAGAAGTAATACTGAAAAAATCAAACTTTTTCAAGCTTCAAGCTTCAAGCTTTGAAAGACAAATGGAAGGATGTAACTTACCTCTTCCAAGCTTCAAGTAAGAGACTTTCCCTCTCCTTCTACCACTTGCACAGTTGCACTTGTAGTTGTCGTTGCTCCTCTTCTTTCAAACCCCTTTTGTTGTTGCTTCTTCAAAACCTCTTTGTTGCTACTATGAAACAAATAGTAAATACAAGTAATGAACCCTAAAAACAATACACATTGCATTTTAGGGCGAATTTGGGAGGAGGGGCCCACATAGGAATTTTAAAAAAAATGCATTTTAAAAGATTTTAATGTTTTTATTTCCCTGTCGTCACACTTTTCTGTCGGGGTTGGTCGTCTATCCTAGGGATAATCGAAGGACAGCTAAGTTGTCCCTGGGACGTACAGCAATCCTTGAAAAAATTGTGACGTCCACGATTTTCTGGGATGTCCCCTGCTAATTTTTGAAAAAAAGGGGCCAAGGTGGGGACATCCCCTGGCCGTCTCCCCATCCCGAAAACATCCCTGGCATGGGGGAGAGGGCTTTTAAGCCGAAGATGTGTCCCCCAAGTAACACTGCTTACTGCAATACTTCTGGCCAGCATCACAACAGCAACAACTTAGTGCAACAACTAAAACATAATCATGTAGACATCAACACCCATTGGGTGGATATCCATAGAAGAGAATACTCAACTAGCAGTTACAATCAACCAAGTAACATCAGCACAAACATCTATCTTCTATAAACACCAACGCTAGAGCAATAACACATCTGGTAAAACATTCTGCAACACTCCACAATTTTGTTATCAGAGGGTTGACAACACAGTCATCAATTACACATCACATCTCATAGTCTCACAATTGTAACAAGTAGAGGGTTGACATCAATGACAACACCAACTGCCAACAGTGATAAAGAAAATGTGGATAACAAACATATCAAAGATTGCATCTTATAAATGTCAGGTAAATATTTATGAACATGACATGAGAATTCAATTTCCATATAATTCTATCTTTTTCCTTTTATTTCCATAGTCTGGCTTAAGGGGGGAAAAACCAGTGAAACCCAGGGACGCACACCCGGCCCAAAACCAAGGGATACCCGGTGCGGGGATGTCCTCGGGACGGGCACTTGGAGTACCCAAGTAACCCCGCCCCCACCCAAGCGTCGCCGCACCCACTGCCGCACCGCTTGGGGACTCCCAGACATCCCAGGATGTCAAGGGGACTTGGGTACTCCAAGTACCCGTCCCAGGGATGTTCCCACAACGGGTACTCATTGTAAGCATCTTTATGATATTTGAATATTTGATAGAGCTAATATAAATGAAAATCCTATTTGCTAATAATTTGAATTTTGATTTTTGAATGTTACTATAGTATTGGGTATGATACTATGTTGAATGTTCCATGGTTCTGGTTCGTGTTGCAATTTTGCTATGTTCAAGTTGTATTTCAAGAATCAATTTGGTATGTTATACTGAAACATCATTTCATTATTAGCATTTCAAGTTATATATGTAATATGTATAGTATGCAGCACCCCTCCCCTCCCCTCCCCCAACCCCCCACCATCCCCCCGTCCCGACGTCCCCCCGCATTGGTGTTACACTGAAAAAAACATAAAATTGTCTTCACATTGGGTCCAATTCAAAGACTGGCAAACATCTGAGTTGCTCAATACTTCCTCTCCCTTGTTCAGTTATATCCACATATCAGACACTGGATACATATACGATACTCCCATATAGAACATTGATACTGTACCCAAGCATATCAAGATACAAGCCCATATTTGGTTTGTATCCAATAGGTTTGCATAAGTACAACCCATCCAGTCTTGTATAGCTTAGTGTGACAAAAAAGAATTTAAAGATTTCAAAATAAACATTAACATATATTGAAGACATATGTACACACGCATTTTTTATCAGTAAAGACACATATAATATAGCAAAATAAACATAAAAACCAAAATATGTATAAATAATATACTTTTAGTGCTATATTCTATACTTTTAGAATCTTAGATGTGTAGATAATTAAATATGTCTATAATTTTATAAGTCATACCCAGCCAGATCTGTATTAGGGGGTCTTCAAATTTCACAGTATTTGTATCTATGCCATATCTGTTTCTATGCAAGACTGGCTGACATCCTTTGAGAGATCGGATGCTTTTTATTCCCATTTCACTTATTCCCACCAAATGCTCAACAAATTTTTCCAATATGCATTCACCATCTCTTGGACCTTCCTGCCAATCTATGAGCTGTGCAAACATTAATTTACTAATAAATCTGCCATTTGTTGAAATGTCACAACATGAGGTGGTGATATTCTTCTTAGTAGATTTTTGATAATTTGTATCTATAGTAATCAAAATACAACAATGGTTATCTTAATTGCAATCTAGTGTCATCTTCAATGGAGGAGGTTCGTGAGGTAAATTTATGTACTACAGGTGCATTCCAATATGTCTCATCTAGAAAGCTAGCAAATATGTTCTATACACAATCCCAACAACATCAAGCACAGTTAAAATTCAATCATCCTCAGCTTCGCCATGGTCAATACTAGATACTTTACATAATGCTTTAATAGAAATGGCTTAAAGGTGAGGATGATCATCTCGATAGAATTTCATGTTCTCTCTTTCTTTACAAAAAGTAAATATTAATATTAAACAGAGTATAGGACTACAAAATTAGGAACGCCCTTGACATCAATGGCAATCCAAGATTTCATGAGATATATGTTCAAAAGAAGAGAGCTATGCATAAAAATTTAAAAATAAAAATGTGTTCAGTAAAAGCTAGTAAGAGCTCTGTCGACAAGCAAAATCTGAAGTTTTCATATTATAACAAGTGTTTCTGAGAAAGCGAAATGTTCACCAGAATTCACATTCAATTGAGTTAACAAAGAAAGTTAAGTAACATCTGCATTATAGCCATAAATTTATATCCTACTAATACAAAAGGTGAAAATTCCAAACATGTGAGTTGTTCATTAGCACAATTTATCTGCGAAAGATTCAATCCTAATTTTTTTATCCTAAATAGCTGGCAAATAGGTTCCAGAAATGATTCATGGGAGATCTGTACACCAAATTCCAATTTGTATTCAGTAATCCCTCAACTTCATTATTCATAACACACACATAATAATATGCTTTGACTAGAATGGCTTCATGGTGCCCAATATCAATTGCAGGCCACATTACTGATAAAACATCAATATTGTCAATAATACAAAAAGAAAAAGAAAAGGCATGCCCCAGTTACAATTTAAATGCATATTTAAACAAACCTGACTAAGCACTGCAACATTTCCAAAGTCAACATATGCAATGCGTCCGTCACGCATTGCAAAAATATTCCCAGGATGTGGATCTCCATGAAACAAACCGAATTCTAGCAGTTGTCTTAAAGCAGCAGATATGCCAACTGTGAGAAAATCAGGAACACGAATGCCAGCTTCTCTAATAGCCTATTACAAATGATAAACCCTTTCAGTTGCAAGATCTTACAAAGTATAATGGGGTTCAAGCACATTTTCTGCAAGATTGGATTTGCATACAAATAAAAACGAAAATATAACACTGTAAGATTTATTTTTTGTGTCCATGATGTATGTCAGATCTACGAGATGACTATTAGATATATCGTTGATATGATATAGCGTTAGATAGCCAACCTGTGGATTAGTGCAACGGATGCCGTCAATCCATTCCATCACAAGAACCCTTGAACCACAAAGATCTGTATATACACGAGGAATCTTAACTGTTGGATCATTTTTGAAGTTCTCGAAGAAGTCCTTAATATTACGTGCCTCCTACAAGAATAATCATAAGCAAACACCCAGCATAGCCTGCATTAACAAGTAATCATAAGAGAAACCATCTTAACTCTAACAATATAAAGTCTACCAAAGAACTGAAGTGGTGAGCATTGTAAACTTACAAGTGTGTAATCAAGTTCTTCCAACAACTTTTCACCAAATTCATCAACAATAAGCTCTGCATTGCAACCAAGCTTCTGAAGACTAATGCCATTCAAAAAGGAAGCAAGAGTTCGAAAAAGGAAGAGATCCCTATAAATTATAGGTTCAATTCCTGGCCTTAGCACCTGCAAATATGAAGACACAGAAAGGTTAAAAAATTCGAACTTGAAATGTTTTACCTGTCTTTTTATGACTACTGGGTCCATTTTCCCTTGATATGTTTTATTCAGTTGCGATACAATTTTGAGGTCTTTAGTAAGAACACAAAGTTTGCATGGTTTCAAATTTTCAATGTTGTTCAGTTCATTGGATTAGACTGATGCAAAACACACATTCTAGAGTTATGCAAAAAACTAAGTTGCCGAATCGGGAATGGGAACGAGTATGGGTACGTGGGTACGAAACATCAGTATGGCAGAAATTTTTTTGGGAGGTGAGTACATTTTTGGTACGTTAATACATACATACATACATATATATATAGATAGATAGATAGATAGATAGATAGATACATAGATACATACATAAATATTATATATATACACATATATGTAAAGAAATGCAGCTGAAAAATAGAATTAAGTTTAGAATGTCATACATCAATACATATGCTAAACAAAACCATTGCAAATTTCAAAATTTGAAACATATCATTCTAACTTAAATTCAGGTTTCAGTATCAAAAAGATAAAGCTAGAATCTCATGATAGATAAGTTCAGAGTTTGCTAAACAGAAGTGTAGGTCTTAAAAATTATCTAAAAGATCAAACTAGAATCACTAAACATTTCGGCATTTAAAAACACAAATCCCAGATGTGTACCCACAGGAGATTCATTTCAGAATCCGATTCCAGTACGTTTCGTACATACAATCGCTTGAAAAGTCCCACAATTCAGCAACTTAGGCAAAAAACAATAATCAAATTCACCGTGGAAAGTTCTTGACCCACACCACAAGGGAGCATGAGATGCTCATCTCAAACTTTCTATTGCAGAAGCTATAGTAGAAATTTTCTGTTTGCTAAAACTTCTAAATGGGTAGCTTACTTAACACCTTTGCAACTTGACATTATAAGGGAACAAGAAAACCATACCTTATGGCCCAATAACTCCCAACTAAAGATAGAGTGGATGTCTCAACACCAAGTGGTTTCAACCTTTTCCTCTTAGACCTTAACATAATTCTTACAATTATCCAAGTACTTACAACCTCGCGGTAGTATACTACTCACCATAAATGATTTAACAAAGAGGAATGATCTTTCAATGCAAGCATGCAGATGAGGCCCTCATGCACAAAGAGGAAGCATCAAACACCTCTTTTATATAAAGGAATATTATAGAAAATTATAAAATTCTGTGCATTTACCCAAGCCCTGGTCTGGAAGCAACAAAGTGTGATGACAGTTTACAGGGAAATTCAAATTTATTATTATATTCAAATATTGTATGATCTTGAGAGCAAGAATGAGTTGGAATGACAATAATCCACATCTGCTAACAGGGATCTAGATATTTAAATCAGAGTTTGTGTGCAGTCTATCCAAAATCTAAACCAAAACAACGGAAATCTAGAAACTAAATATACTTGATTTTCCTATCAGTCAGGTCCCTGTAACCTACCAGAAACAGCAGCCGACCCAGATCATTCTAGTTCCCAACCAAACTAACATTTGAACCATCATGCATCCTGCCAATAGTATGATAAAATTTTGGTCCTTTAACATTAAACTCTTGGAACTAAGTACCAAATCATATGTAAGAATGTTTATGGTAGTGCCCTCCTGGATCTGTGAAGCCCTTAGAAGCTGGTACTGTATTGGCTTCTTCCATAGACAGACCTGATTTCCATTTAGGAAAGCATGGCCTGGGGTTTGTAAACCAGAGCATTTCAGTGAGAGCCCTGGATGGTGTCTTCCAAAAAATTCTTAATCTGCACAGCTTGATGCTTTGGATTTAGCTGATGGTCACCTCATTTCTGCAGAATCTAACCATGCCTGCTTCAGATAAAAGGACTTTTTTAATAACCTCCATGCAATGTTATTGTTGCAGATTTTTTTTACTAGGTGCACAACACACCTGTCAAGAATGTCAATCATGTTTCTCTGTTACACATAATAAAACAGGTTTGCAATGCAGCTTTTCAAAAGCGGGTTTTGAATGCCCTTTTGATCAATATTCTTGTCTATTCACTGAATGCATCCCATAATTGTGGGAAAGGCAGCAACAAAGTAAGAGTCTCCTACCTAAATTCCAGGGTCCCTATAGTATTTATCAGTAATAATCCCCCTTGTGGAGGATGCAACAAACACTAGAACCCTCAAGGAGATGTCATAAAATCAGGTGTTCCATGGAGACATGTGACTGGAGCCTTGACACCATTTCGGACATCCACAATGTTTTGGGAATAGAGGGATGAGGAAGAAGTGCACCTCCTTGTCCCCCATTCTTTATAAACTTGGATGTCCCTCAAACGGGTTTGTTGGAATTGAAAATGCCCTAGCATCACCAAGACCGCCAAGGGACATCATTACATCACTCAACCATCCCAGTGATGTCAAGGCACATCCTACATACCTACCTCTTTAAAAAAAACGAAGATTAAAAGACAAATCCTAAAGGGACACCCACCAAGGCACCTCAAACTAAAATATTTTGAAAACCCATGCCCATTGCTGTTTTGAACACAAAAATAAAAGAAGAGGAAGATTTGATTGCAATCACTGAAAAACAAACTAGGTATCTACATCAGCACTAAATAATTTACGTCACTTATTCAATTCATTTTCCTTTGTTTATGTCAAACTCAAAGCTTCTTATTTTTCTCTTATACTTTTATTTTTTTAGATAGAATTTTAGTTCAATCTGATTTTTCAACACATTGAAGTTTTGAACCATTCAAAAATGATTTGTCCCGTTGTCCAGTGGTTCAATATGCTGTAATATCAGATTTTCTGGCTTTTGTTTAAATTTTAAATGAGAAGAAGAAATTTCTTTAAAAAAAAGAAATTGTTCTCAAGGCTAAAAATGTTTTTGACATGTATATCTTAATCATTGCAGTTTTAAAACATCATCCTTTTGTTTTTGGCACTGCCTGCCCAAAGTGTCTTTTTTTTCAAATTAGGCTAAAAAGACAACATATAGGGTTAAAAATATTGTTTTGTTTTTGTACTACCAACATAAGTTACAATGATGGGGATTATGAGGTAATGGGGGAATGAATAGTGCAAATGAAAAGATTGGAGAAGGGAGAGAGAACCACAATCCATAAGTTCACTCGCAAAATCTATGTAGTTTGATTACCCCTCTAAGATGTCGGTGCATTGGGCCAAGTGCCATTTCATAAGAAAAATCGATTACAACAATTTGCCACCACATTAATACAAAGAGAAAAAACAACTAAAGGGAAAGTCAGCAACAGAAATGTAACTTTTGGAAACAAGAAACAAGAATGTGAAATGACCAAACAATCCTGTCTCTTTAATTTCTGGGAAAGAAGACCTTTAAGCTAAGTAGCCGATGCGCAGCCTAGGGGCCTGGATGCACGGACGGATGCGGGTGGATCCAGATGCGGATCCGAATGCCCTGTGGATGGGCTCAGGAAGCGCATCCAGGGTAGCCGGATGCTCTCTGGATGCATTGTAACGCGTCCAGAGAGCATCCGGCTGCCCTGGATGCGCTTCCTGAGCGCATCCACAGGGCATCCAGAGGCATACGCGGCCAGCTGGGCATTTTTTTTGCTTTGTAAAAAAAAACCAACAAGCACTTTAAAACATGTGCTTTATAACATTTTTTAACCTTTTCTTTGGCCTCTTAACCCTAAAACGACCCTAAAATAGGGCATTCATTATTTTCTTAACTCATTTTGTTTGCAGCAAGCCTCTATTTTCACTGGTCTCCATTTTGGCATTTTGAAGGCAAACGGATTGTTTTCAAAGAGGATCGTTCGTGGGGTGCGAGATAGCTTCCACAGAGAAGTTCTAAGTGTCTAATGTAAGCATTTGATCCCATTCTTGAGTTTTTTAATGAATTTTTTTGAGTTTTTGATGAATTTTTCAAGTTTTGGAAGAAATTTTTCTAGTTTTTTCATTTTTTTTAAAAGAAATAAAGAACAAGTTTAGCTATCTATTTTAATATTTTTCTTTTTTTTTTTTTGCACTTGTATGCTTGATGTTCATAGTTTTTTTGAATTTTCTAATTTAAATTTATCTAATTTCTTATTATAACAACTGCAAGAAATTAGATTGTATTGTGCAAGAATGGCCGGCAGCTCTAGTCAAAGTTCAATGGGAGGCCAAGGAGCCGATAACTTCAACATTGATGTAGGATCTCCTTTATGGAGACATACCACAAGAATATCACAGGTTTCAGGAGGTGGCTCATATCTTTGGAAGTGTAATGTATGTGAGAGTAAAGCATTCAATGCCTCATATTCTCGGGTAAAACTTCATTTTATGGGCCCTTCTGGTAAAGGAATGGGAATGTGCAAAGGAAGCAAAAATGGGAAGGGGATGTCTAACGCACAAATAGCAGGATTTATAAAAGAACAAGAGGCTGATAAATTGCTATTAAGATCAAAAAAAACTTCTTTTATGTTAAATTTTAGTATCAGATCTAACTAATAATAGATAAATAAAAAATAGATGCAAGATAGACAAATGAGACACAAACACAACACCAAGAATACCCTGGGAAAACCTCCCTTGTGGATGTGAAAAACCAGCAACTAAGAAGATATATATTAAGCTCAAGATACAACTTACAAACAGAACTGGTGTTGAAGATCAGATTTTGATATGAAGCACAATCAACTCAAGATCTAATACTGATGATGTTCAAATCAAATCAAGATCCAATGCTGATCTAAACAGCAAACATGTACTTCTGATATGATCCTTAATCACTGTCAAATATGGATCACTGTCAACCACTGTAGTTCTTCAATTTAGGACTGTAAGCAAATATCCAAGCCAATATATGCTTCGAACAATAACAAGTATGCAATCTGAACTATAGGTATACGAACTGTATAAGTATCCGATCTATATTGAATGGAGAGTGTCCACGAACTGGAGGTAATCACGATCAACACCAGTAGTTGTATTCGAATGCACACTATGTTGTAGTCGATGCCTCAATTACAATAAGTATTTGAACTGAGAAGTCTGAATCAGTATCACCAATTTCCTCCAATGAATATCAGAGATATTTTCGCACAAATATATTAGCAGAGATAATGCCGAAATCACCTGGATAATTCGCACCTTTTAAAACATAACTGAGTGTATTTGAATGTCGATTTCATCCTTGTTTTATATGTGCAGATATGTAATCTTATGAATCTTAGGCGACTCACTTTGTCTTGAACTTGGTGCCACGAATATAGGTCAGGGCCTATATGAAACATCTATCTCCTTAGACGTAATAGATATTACAAAAGGGCCCAGCCCTTATGCGATTTATTTTATAATTAATTTAAAGTAAAGATATAAATTAATTAATTCATTAAGTTAAATAGCTAGAGCCGACTAGCTATAAAAAGCAACACTCCCTCTTAGCTAGGAGATACTCTAGCTATTACCATATCTTTCCATCATGCCTACTCGCAGAGGATGCCAAAATAATATCCACCATGCTCACTCGCAGAGGGTGGACCCACCTTACATTGCCCGTAGAGGGTGGGAGAGGACAAGCCTCAAAAGATCACCTTGCATTGCCTGTAGAGGATGGTCTTATCCATTATTACACTTGCCACCTTGCATTGCCGGTAAGTATGGTCTTTTAATACAACACCATCTTGCATTGCCTGCAAAAGATGGTAACAATAATAAATACAACTTCCACCTTGCATTGCCCGCAAGGTTGGTTACATATATCTTCTCTCAAGGAAGATTAAAATACAACATGATACAACATTCACCTTGCATTGCCCGCAAGGGTGGTACAATCGGAATACATAAACAAGATACATTAATGAAGCTGAGACTCCCTCTTAGCAATAGCAGGTATCTTTACAAGTCCAAGCCTTTCACAGAAGTATTCAAACTTCACCCTGTTAAGTGGCTTGGTGAGAATGTCTACCACTTGCTCTTCAGTGCTGATGTATTTCAGCTGAATGGCACCTCTCTGTACCATATCTCGAATAAAGTGATAGTGAGTTTCCACATGTTTAGATTTGTCGTGAAACACAGGATTGACCGACATCTTGATACAACTCTGATTATCACGATGAATCACAATAGAATCCAGTGGTTGTCCAAACAACCTAGCAAGAAGCTTCCGAAGCCACACTGCTTCTCTACATGCAACGCTTGTTGCAATATACTTAGCTTCAGCTGTACTCAAAGCAACTGAGGACTGCTTCCTGCTAGCCCAGGAGATCATGGTTGATCCCAAACTGAACATAAGCCTGAGGTGCTTCTCTTTCCGATGACATCACCTGCCCAATCTGAATCACAAAATCCTTCCAAGGAAATTATGGTGGAAGAATACTTAAGCCCATGGTCAATTGTGCCTCGAAGATACCTCAAGATATGTTTAGCCGCAACAAGATGAACGACCTGGGGTGTGTTCATAAACTGGTTGAGTGCACTGACAGCATAGCATATATCCGGTCTAGTGTTAACTAGATACATCAAGGACCCAATCAGCTGCCTATATTCTATAGCATCTGCAAAATCAGGATTTTCTGCACATGCACTCAACTTTTTCAGATTAGTCTCCATAGGTGTAGACATAGATATACAATCCAACATTTTAAATCTTTTCAATATATCAACAATATACTTTCCTTGACTTAATATCCTTGCCAAACTTCTAAGCCAAGAAAATAATGCATAAGTCCTAGATCTTTCATTTCAAATTCAGAAGCTAACTCCTTACATCTAATGATAAGATCTTCTTTTCCAATTAGAAATAAATCATCAACATATAATACCAAAATCAATATCTCATCATTAAGAACTTTAACATAAATGTTAGGATCAGCATCATTCTTAAGAAATCCTAATCCTACCAAATACTTATCAATTCTTTCATACCATACACGAGGAGTTTGTTTCAAACCATAGAAAGCTTTCTTCAACCTGCACACATGTGTTTCTCTGCTGTGGATCTCATAACCTTCAGGTTGCTCAATATAGACTTCTTCCTCAATGACACCATTGAGAAAAGCAGCCTTGATATCCATTTGATGAAACTTCCAATCTTTAGCTGCAGCAATGGCTATTATAGATCTAATAGAAGTATATATAACTACAGGAGCAAACGTTTCTTCATAATCTATTCCTTCCTTCTGAAAAAAACCACGAGCTACAAATCTAGTTTAAATTTTCTATACTACCATCAACAGGATGTTTAACTTTAAATAACCATTTGGAGGATACAACAGACTTACCTTTAGGACGGGGCACAATTTCCCATACGTCGTTCTTGATGATGGACTCATACTCTTCATCCATGGCATTCTTCCATTCATGCCATCCCATTGCATCCTTTGCATTGGTTGGCTCAATCTCGGTAAGGTTGCACATCAAAGCCACATAGTTGGAGAATGCATGAGGTCTCCTATGTTAATGTTTTCAGATTATAGCAAGGAATGTACAATCTATAGAGGTCTTTCAAGACTAAGCACAAGAAATAAATAAGTAATCACAAAGGAGAGATAGTACCCAGATAGTATCTCTGAAATCAGACTTGGAAGACTTCAAAAACTGAGCCTTCAACTCCCTCTAGATGTGACCCGAGTTAGCCCACCTAGGGCTTCTTTTGACTTGCTTTCCATTCATCCTAGATCTGATTCAATTTGACCTTAATTTGGCTTCCGATTTGTGTTGTAGTAGTCTGCCAATCAGGCTGTTCGAAACAGTCCTATGAATGTATATAAGTGCTGCTCCTTAAGACAGATGAATTCGTTCTTGGATCTACCCTTAAGATTGATCTTAAGGTCTTGCGAATTCATCATGAATTCACTGCTGCCAGCAGATTTCGCTTTCTAGATCTGCCCAAAGTACAACCAAACATGCACCCTTTTGATCTAGTCCAAGAAGCCACAAGTATGCTCCAATTCGCTATCTCTAGTGGTCACCGATCTGCACTTTAATTCGCCATTAAGGTCTGCTTCAAAATGCATGAATTCGCTCCTCAATGTCTGCCCTAATTCGCTTTATTTATCTGCTCTTTTCTTCTCTAATTCGAACCTTTGGATCTGCTATTTCAAGCCTTAATTCGATCCTTCAATTCGCTTCCTAG
>MU227784.1:1507495-1529338 GCA_018584345.1 Thuja plicata | reverse complement strand
AATTATTTTATAAAGGCTCCGAGAGTTATTTTTCAAGGCAAAAAAAGGTCTTAATTTTACCACTTTACATCTTGGCTGGCCACGGGATCCTTATGGATTCGCCCGGATCCTCGAATTCCCTATCCGGTCCGTGATGGATCCGGGCAGGGTCCTCATTTAGACCTGTGGATCCGTCTGGATCCGCGGGCCACGGATCCATCCGGACCCACAGGCCAAAAAGAGGACCCTGCCCGGATCCATCACGGACCGGCTCATGAATCCGGACCCGTAACGGACCCGGACCCGGATCAGGGGGCTACTGCACGAATCCGGTAACTTAGTGGACCAACACCTATAAGAATACACGGAAAAGACGAATAAGAGGATCAAACGCTTGTCAGAGTGCTGTAGTGATCAAATTCATAAGGACTTAGCTATAAAAAGGATATACAACTTGATATTGGGCATAAAAATGCACTTTGGTTATATCTATTCTCTCCGCTTGATTGTTATTGATCTAATAAGATTCAGTACATAGGCAACTGCTGCTACCAACTAGTTTTTTCCAACCCCAGTCCTCACCCCTGGCTATTCCAAGATAAAAATTTGGTGTTTCAAGTTGAATTTCTTCTTGTTTTCAGTATTTTATTTTCTCTGTTTGCACAACATCCAATCCACTTGAACCATCATTTTAGTATTTCAAGTAGAACACAATGCACATGATTATTTGTGTGCTTTCGTTATTTCTACAAAATAATTGAAGAAACTATGGATCATCTTGGTATTAGGGAAGATTTCTAAACCTTGGCATCGTGGAAAAGAGTAAAATATTAATTCATTCTACTGACAGCAAAGAATTTCTACCTTGCAACCCAGAAATCTCTACTTGGGAGAGAAATAAGGAAGTGAGAATGCATAATATGAATGCATGAGTCACGGGCTTGAAAGCCCCATGGGGAAGATGATGCAAAATTGAAATTGAGTAACCCAACAACAAGAGCGCATGAATTGCCAATGAGGTAATCAACCTAGAACAATCCTCCAAGAGCACCATAGTGTGTATGCTAGCCAAGAAATTTGGTATTGAGGACGATGGAGAAGACATGTTCAGTGGAGATAGAAGAGAAAATTGAAAAGGTTTAGGTAAAATTTGAACAAAAGTCACTTAAAACTTGAAATGAAAATTATAATTAAATCTTTTAAAGGAAAAATATGAACTACATTTGTAGATGCATCCTATATAAAACTCAAGACTGAATCAACCACCATTCTCTCCAAAGAGAGGTTAGCCCACTATCTCAGTTGGAGATAATATAAAAGGGTAAACAAATTTAACCGTAGGTACACCAGGATTAAACGGGACCACAATAGTTGATCTCAAATGAGAATTTGTTAGCCAACATACTTTAAAGATCATTATAGGAGGCTCAATAACATTACCAGCAAGTATTTTATGAATAATCCCAGGCTATAAATTCTACGATTCATCCAAAAAAATCAGCATTAAGACAATTTTTTATCAAACAATAAATGGCAAAATACCAATTAATAGAGATATTAATTCTGTCCAAATATCAAACCAACAAGAATTGCACAAATTAAAATCATTTACTTCCTCTGGAAAGTGAACAAAGAAAGGATGGTCTTACTGGATTTAAAACTATTATTAATATGAATTTGGGGATGTTTTCTTACCTTAATAGCAACCTCTTCCCCTGAACTGAGAAGAGTAGCACGGTACACCTGGCCCAAACTTGCTGCTGCTATAGTCTGAGAAGAAATTTTGCTAAACATGCGTTCAAGAGGTGCCCCCAAATCTTCTTCTATAATTTGGAAAGCCTCCTGCTCAAGTAATAGAATCATTATAAAGTAAGAAGAGAAGAAGATTTTCTTACAAGCAAACATGAAGCAGTATGTTGCAAGTTTGCAACTATGCTTGGGATACTAATGAGTAGAACTATGCTTGGGATGATAATAAGTAGTCTAGAAAAGAACTTCACTATCTAAAAAGCTCAACTGTGAACAAATTTGCATAATTCAGAAAAAATATCCATATCTACCTGATTTGGAAATGCAGGAACATCATCTTGAAGGATGCAAAGTTCATTCATATAATCTTCACGCATTATATCAGGTCTGTTAGCCAAAACCTGTTTAACTCGTAGTTGTGTCAGTTACATAAGAAACTGTGCCCTTGCTAAGTAAAACAATTTCCTTGGTTATTCTATTGCAATTTCAGATAAAAGGTGACAAATAGAACCTCAAGCTTTGATCCTAAGAAACTTAAGCTACCTGGCCAGCCTTGATAAAGGAAGGTCCCAAGTCACAAAGTAAAGACCGTAGTTGCCCTGCACGCAGTGGAACTACCTCTGGACCCCTCCCAGCAAGCTTATCAACAGAAAGGGTAGTCCAGTACAGCCCTAATTTCCAGAGGATCTCCACTCCACGGCCAATAAGAGAATATATTGTTCCACTTGACTCTAGAACAGTTTTTCTGACCTTGAAAAATACATAAAATCAAAGAACAAACAAGTTAATAGATCGGGTTAATGTTTTATAGAAGACCAAAAGTTGCACCAAACTAATGAATCATTAATTCATACAACCAAAGGTTGCATACCAATTCTGGAGTATATTTACGAAAAGGAATGCAAACCCCTCGTTCTAAATCCAGCTCCTCCATCGCTTTGCTTGACTTATCCGGAGAAAGGAACATCATAGAACTACCCTTTTCTCCTCTTTTTTGTAATGGTACCTTCTTTTTTGTTTGAGCTTCTTGTGCACCAGAAATTGAACTTGCTACTGCATTAACCAGAATATTTCTTTTCTGTTTTGCAGGTATTAGCTTTTCTCTCTTACAAAGATCTTTAGTTGTTTTTACATTTAGATTATTGTCATATAATTTATGATAAAATAATGAACTAAAATGGCTGCTGCTTCCAGAAGGTCTGTTGAAATCCCCAGATAATAAATAACTATTACATTGTGGTACAAATTGCCACATCCTGGTAACTTCCATTCTAGATGGAACGTATAGCAGATATATGGTGAATCACTGAATAGCTTTAAAGCTAGTCAAGTGGCCTGCCTTGGTAGAATAAACCGCAGAGTACACAGGGCTGCCAACAGAAAATCCGGAAGACATTAAGTATGAATATCAAAAACACTAAAATTAATCAAGCTCAACAACAATCAAGGGAATCTACTTGATTCTTCAGTAAGAATTCAACTGACAAGACAATTCTCCAGATTTTTCAGTTGCAAATAATGAGATAATTTGAACATCTTTTCATGTGGACATAGGTCCAACCTTCTTAGTCTAACCATAACTTTTGCAAAAAACAAAGAGAGAGAGAGAATACTTTGTGTCTTCCAGTCGATGTATTTACACCGAGAGGACAATTAATACTGTTTTGATGAAAATGTTCATATACACCAACATTAAAATACTGAATACTACATATGTGTGCCTGTAAGTGGCTCAAACTCATTTCTAAGCAATAAGTATTATCAAGATTTGTCAGTGTAAAAATTAGCAAGTGCAAAAGGGAAGCAACATAGACAATCAAATGAAACTGAAAGATTTGAAAAATATTGGCAAGCAGACTGAAATGTTAAATAATCGAAAAACAACCCAATGCAGAACAGCATAAGGGAAGAAAAATAAAAAGAAATGTGCTATGCATTGTTAAGGAGTGAATAGCAACTGAAAAGATAGAGGAATAGCAAGGAAGAGGACATAGATTTAACATTCTGGAACAGTTGGAGTTGGATGAGGAGCAAGTGGACTATTCAACATATCCTCTTGGTGTGTTCTTGATTTTCACAATAGGGTTCTTGTCAAACAAAAATTTCAGGGGAAGCGTTGAACCAGGGGGACACGCCTCACCTGAAATCTCCGCATTTGCGAATCACAGGGACTTGGGGGAACATCCTCCCCCCCCTGCACCACCTCCTCCATTGGGACACCACCAAGACACCCAAAATGTCGGGGATGGCAAGACGCCCAAAGGACTCCCGAGAGTCCCTTGACTGTCCCAGGGACACCTAGGAGTCACCAATGGCCCCCAATTAGAAACTCCAATTGAAAACAAACAAGGTGATGAAATTGTGAAAATGACATTCATAATGAAGGTTTTTGAGGTTTTGAAAGCCTTATTTGTGCTTGTTGTCAAGGCCTTGGCCCCTCAAACCCACCCTATATCGCAACAAGGAACACACCAAGGGCGCTGCCCCCAAACCCCATGAGGGGCACTGCCCCTTAACCCCACTAGGGCCTTTGCTCCCAAACCCTCACAAGGGGTATTGGAGTAATTAGGACATTATCTAACTAATCATATAATTAGGTCCTTTATTACTTTATTCACTTAAGCTAAACTTAGGAATGCATTTTATCTTTTATTAGATTAAGCTTTATTTAGCATGTGTTGTCTCATTCATTATGATGTGGACACTTTAAAGCATTTGTTCAATCTGGCCTTACCATCGTGTTCAGAACAGCCAAAAGCATAAAGATCGACTGTCTATTTGACAAAATCTGAGAAGTTGAAAAAAAAGCAAAAACAATTGATAGCATGTCCTTACATATGGATCCATGTCATTCTTGCTGCAATTTATCGATCTACGCACACATGTACAACAGTTTTGAGTTTTTTATTACTAAGTTTTCGATTTTTTCCTCAAAATCAAAACACATTCTGGTTTTTAGTATTTATTTTTCCAGAAAATCCAAAACAAATAGGCCCATTAAGGTTCAAAGAGCAAAATAAATAATATTACTCACTGGATTATTATTAATTTTTCCAGAAAAATATTTTGCTTTTCCAAAAATATCAAAAGCTCACATTGCAGCAAAAAATAATCTTGCATGGTTTTTGGGGCAAGTTAGTTTTTTCAAAAAAAATATTTAAAGCTTTTAAAAAGCAACAAATTTAACAAAAAAAAGGGAAGCATTAGGCATGAGTCTAAATAAGGAGTTGCCCTTATCTTAAAGGCATGTACACCATACCCTTCATCACATGCTGCATGGGAACTCACATGCTTTGATTTTGGGCACCTCCCTCGGGGGAATAATCCCCCTAAACACTTCCAGACACCAATCACATGCATGCACTTTTCAAGCCCCCCTAAGTAATATTCCAGCAAGGAATAGAATATTCCAGCACCTTTTCTAGTAATTTCACTTTTTCAGGTGTCACAAATATTCTGGGAATATACGGTTGATGACATCAGCATCCCAAGAGGCCCCTAGTCGACTTCTTCAGGCTAAAGGGGGCTTTTTTTGTTTTGGACATAAATTTTGCATACAATGTCGAAATTGGGAAAACAATATATTGTTGGAAAGGTAATTTAGAGTACTTTCTAGTGGTGGTAGTCTCATCTTCAGATTCTACTCCAGATTTCTGTTATACTCAGTCAAAGTCAGATCTTCAGTTTCAGCTTCTGAGCTCATATCTTTTCACCAATATCTCCAATTTTTGTGGTTCTTGCGGCATTAGAAAGGTGATTTAGAGCTCTTCAAACCTATACATGCATTTTTATAGATTTTGCCCCAAATATATTTTATTTAGATTTTGTATTTTCGATATCTCATTCATTACTTGGACATTTTGGCACCTAGAACGGATATATTTGTGGACAATGACTTTATTTT
Organism: Thuja plicata; assembly: GCA_018584345.1. Taxonomy (NCBI): domain Eukaryota; kingdom Viridiplantae; phylum Streptophyta; class Pinopsida; order Cupressales; family Cupressaceae; genus Thuja; species Thuja plicata. The sequence goes on along the minus strand of MU227784.1, from coordinate 1,523,706 downwards.
ATCTTCTTTACATGTGCCGAGGATTTTAGGGTCTGATTATTTCATTTGACGAGATATCACGAGTTTTTATGTTCATCCTTCTATTATCAGCCTAGCAAATGGCAATTATGAGTCTTGGCAAAAAGGCATCTTAACACAATCCTAGGTGGCTTAATTTTTTGTCTTATCTATAAGGACTCATCCCTCAACCAGCCTCAGAGAGGGATAAGCATGCTTGGAGGATCATTAATGACCATATTGTAGGAGTTTTTTTGTCTAGTGTTGATCTTGACACTATGTGTTCTTTATCGGACCTTGAGTGACCCCACACACTTTGGACTTGCCTTTGGGAGATCTATGGAGACCCTCATATCTCTCCATTTCCAAAGGATCCTGCAGCATATTGTCTCATTCCCCTTGCACATGCAGATTGCATACCTTATGATTGTGGTATTTTTTAGATGCTCGAGTATATCACAAGTCATCCATGCTCTAAATCACAGACTTATCTCTCAGTTGTCACTCCTCACATTGAGAGAACATCTCAATCTTCATCCACTTTTGTTGTTACTAATGACATTAGCATTGGCACATGCATGGTCCCCATTGATTTAGTGCAACAATTCTTCCAGACATAGGTACTTGGGATTCATATCTTGTAGACATATCATCCTTGTTTGTGGAGTCTCATATTGCAAATTTAAAGGATTATTTTGAGGACATTCATCTCCTCTTTGTTGATAGCCACATCAATGTTGTCAACTCAAATTCATCGCCCATGGAGCTTGTCCTTCATTTGTTTTTGCAGAGTCTAAGATTGTAACCTTCTATATTGGTTGGGCATGCACCTAATTGGTTTGTGGCATCTTCATTTTGCAAGGACATAGTGACATTTGAGCAATTTCTAGAAGCACACTATCTAAATTTGGATTCCTATTTCCAATTTATGGAAGTGGCTTCTCATATCTCCAATGGATTTGTTTCTTCCTATGGGGGGAAATGTTGTTTGTAGGCAATGGATTGTGCTTTGTCTTCAAGCCTTCATCATTGGCACAAAAGCTATTTCTTCATTGAGGTGATTCCTATCCTCATTTTCTCTCTCTTATGGGGGATACATTTATACATTTATTGTACTACTGTGACGAAATCAGCCCTTGGGGGATCATGTTGAGTCATCCTCCTTTCCTTCTTTCTCTAGTCTAGATTTATCATTTTTTCTCTTTTAGAGAGTAGTTTTTCCCATGTGGTTTTCTCCTGTTCTCCGTTGTTAGAGTTTGCATTGGTTTGTATATGAGTACCTAATCAAACCTTGTTGTCGGGACTCCATGCTCACATTCATCATTAGCTCTTTAGCTTATCTCTAAGTTAATCTTAGGGGGGGCTGTTGGACTAATTAATCATATAATTAGGTCCTTTATTACTTTATTCACTTAAGCTAAACTTCGGAATGTTTTTTATCTTTTATTAGATTGTGTTTTATTTAGCACATGTTGTCTCATTCATTATGATATGGACACTTGTCAAGCTCTCTTTTAATCTTCCTCTAGGGTTTAGTCTAGGGTCGCATTAATCCTTTCTATAAGGATATATTGTATTCATTTGTATCATGAAATCTTCGTATATCAGTACAATTCTCACGTTGTTGAGGAAATTTATCTTGTTTGATCTCCATTTGTGATAGGTGTTTTGCTTGTAAGTCAAACATAGGCTTTTGGGGTTGAACAAATAAGTCCAACAACGGGCGTTGCTCCTTGACCCTGCTAGAGGCTCTACCCCAAGACCCTTGCAAGGGGTGTTGCCCCTTGACCCTGCTGGGGACTGTGTCCCAAACCCCTGCAAGGGGCATTGCCCCAAACCTCCACCCACCATTGTTATTGTTAATGCAATCACTGCCATGGTTTTTTATGTTTATTAGTTTAAAATTTAAACTTCACTTAGTATGCCAAAGTTTGATTTGCAATTCTTATACTTATTCTTGGTTTGCTCCCATAGTTCCAAAACGCTGCCCACCATTGTTAATGTTCAAATTTCAATGCAATCATTGTCATGTTTTTATAGCTTATTAGTTTAAACTTTACATAGAATGCCAAAATTTCATTTGCAATTCTTATACTTATTCCATACACATCTTTTTAATAACTGTTTTTTGAAGCACTATATGTATTTGTTCCACCCCCTTGTTGTCGTCCCCCCACCCCCAAACTTGGTCCCTTGGTCCCCCTGTTAGGAAACTCCGTGGATCTATGCTTTTAGATCAGACGGAGAATCAAACCAATAACTGGTGTAATAGATGATTGTCTTTAGGTGGGAGGTTAACATGAGCAAAGTCAGTACTAGAAGCAATACTAGTCTACCGTCATTGGCTCATATCCCCAAAGGGGTTTTGCAAAAGATAAGGAAGAAAAGTTTCAAATTTCATTCGATGGGCTGGAAGGAAAAAGAAGTCAATCTCTCGCCAAATGTGAGCATAAGCAAGCCAAAGGAAGACCAGGGTTGGGGGCTCAAAAATATTCACTTTTTTGGGGGCTTTGGCTCTGAAAAGCTTGTGGGGATTTTTTCAAAGGAGGGCCTGTGGCACATTGAGAAATATACTGAGCTACTTATCGAGGAAGAATGGATTAGAAGCTCAGTTAAATCCATCCATAATTTTTCCATTGTTTGAAAAGCAGTTTCTTTCTCTTTTCCTCTTGTAGGGAATTGGTTGACTTGCAAGGTTGGTAATGGGGAAAAAGTCAGGATTGGGGCAGACTCTTGGATGGATGTGGAGAAGCACAAAGATTGGTTGAAAATCAGATCACCACATTGCAGGAACCGGACACTTTTAATCTTGCACAAGCTACTGACCCCATGGTCACCAACATCTGGCATTAAGAATGGAAAAATGCAGATATGCTTGGGTTGGCTGGGATTGAACATGATCAGTGAGGGGCTTATGCAAAGCAATTAAGGAGTCATCTTAGAATCAGAAAGGTGCAGAATATTTTGTTTTGGTCCAAAAATCTATCCTTGGGAGAACAATTCCGAGGTTGCGATCGAAGGCTTCATTTCCGATAAAATATCATGGTTGTGGAAGTTTTTCTGGAAGATTACCACACCCTTAAAGACAGGCTTGTATGTGACTAGCTTTAAAAAATAAAGCTCTTACTTGAGAAGCACTGTCAGAAAGAAGCTGGTAGGAACCCGGATGATGTTCCTTGTGTAAAATTGAAATTGAAATTATGGATCACTTACTAGTTTCATGTCCATGTACTCGTAAGGTTTGTGTAGAGATGGAAGGAATGAATGACTATAATGAAGACTAGCAGGCGGAGACAGTAGAGATTTGCTTACAGAATCGGGTTTAGGGAAAAGAATTAAAACCTTATATAGCTCTTCTTTTGCTCATGCCCTAGAGAATTGACTGGCTAGGAATGCCGATATCTTCCAAGACAGGCATATCCCCTTCTTTCAATGTTCCTCTCAAATCTGAACTATCTATGGCAGCCTTAAATATTTTCCTAAATTGAAAGTTCAGATACAGTTGTTTCATAGGCTCATTGATAACTCTGGAGCATGGCAGTATTTTAAGCAAGCTTGTCAAGGTATACCATCTTTTTGTGGGGCTGAAGGCATCGTTTATTTAAATGACTCGCACTATATAAAGTTTAGACCTGGCCTGGGCGAAGGATCAAACAACTGGACATTAACGACCAGTAACATAGTTATGAGAAGTATTAGAATGCAGTAATAATTCTTAGGAGGAAACAAAGGGTTGCAGCTTATAAATGTTATTGCCTAGTTCATGAGGTATACAACTTGAAATGAACTTTAATGTGTTCTAGAATTTGAAAAGATGGAAGGTCCATTTCAATTCATAGATTGAGATAAAACAGTTTGAATGGTAAGATGCCTATACAGGAAAAAGGAAAGAAAGAGCAAAATGTAAATTTTGAAAGAGTTTGTCTAGAGAAAAAAATAGCTGAACATAAGTCTCATTTTCTGTTGAAATATAGATAAACAATATAAGGTATACGAATTAGCCTGACTAGGCCCTAAATGCCATGGTGCATACCTGGTAAAGAATGCCCCAGACAATTGGGAGGAAAATTTTCTGCCTTCCACTTTGATTTGTAATAATTTCTTCTTAAAAAATGTTTAAAGTACGAGACTGACGAAGACTGTCCTCGCAGATAGGAAAGTACAAAATGAAGCCCAGAACTGTGATCGATATACTCTGCAGAAATGTTGCGTGCAGTGCCACGTAGCTAGCATTCATGATCAGCCATATGTGGTGGTGAATAATTCGAATGTCACACTTCAACTCTATCCAACGGGGGTGAGGATAATATCAACCGCCGGCCATTGACTGTGAGAGATAGGAAGTTTTTGGGTCTGTAAGGAATTTATCCAATAAAAGCAACCATTTGACACCACAGATTGTCTTTCCGGTTGCACTGGTGAAAACTCCAGAGGGGCACCTCTTCCACTCATATTGATTTGATTTGTCTTTTGTGTAGTAATTAGATTATTAAAGGTGGTAAAGTATCTGTTTTTATTAATTTTAATTTTATATTTATAAGAATCTGAATTTCATATATATTGGTTTAAAATTGTGATTGGAAATTGAACTTAATTTGATTGGTTGATAGGTGTTAGTATGGGCTTTGTTCATAGGGAAATTGTCAAGCTATTGGAAAATGTGCTCGTGGGCAGGTTTTCCCGGTGGCAGCGACAGAAATTGTCATCATCTAGAAAATATGTTTGTCGTCGTGTTTTCTTCTCAGCAGTGACGCATGTTGTGATGATTGCAATTCTGCATTGAATAAGTTTCAATGCTTTTACTTCGTCTTGGGTTGGGATGGCAAGCGACTTCTAGGTTGATGGTTTTCATTTGTGGTATTTGCAAAGAGTTGTTTCCCTTGTCTCTGGTGCCTTTTGTGTGCATTTGGAAGGAATAATAAAAAGGTTGGGTTTGTGTTAGTTGTTGGTCATCGGCGAAGTTGCAGGTCAAGGTAACTCTCAACTGTTGGGTTTATCTAAAATGTTTTTGTTTTGGGTAGGGTTTATGCTAGCTAGAATTTATGTTGTGGGTTATCGATTTGCATCACATCTTTTCGATCACATAAACATGTATTTAAGTCTATGGTGTGTTTGTTTACTAAAACAATTTACGTTCGAGTGTAACGTTTTCTTTTTTTTTGTGTTTGATTACTAAAAATCCTTTAGGTTGGAATGTAATGCTTTTTGTTTTTTGAAAGTGCGTATGGTGGGTATGTTCTTAAATTTGTTAAAAAAATCTTTGTCGTGGTGGCCATATTATTTTGCTTTCAGTAGGGTTTATGTTGTGTGTCGTGGGTTTGTTTTATCTTCATAAAACGTAAATTTCATTCAATGTTTGTTGTCGGTTGTCAGTTGTCGGCCAAGTTGCAGATCAAGGTAACTCTAAACTATTTAAATTTGCTTTAAAAATTCTTTTGCTTCAAATATAATGTTTTATGTTTTTTTAAGTGCAAATGGTGGGTTTGTTCTTGGATTCTTGGTTTTCATTTCTGACATTTGCAAAGAGTTGTTTTTGGTGCCTGTGGTGGCTTTTGTTTGCATTTGGAAGGAAGATGCGTTTGTTTACTGGGTTTATCTAAAAAAAATATTCTGGCTAGGGTTTATGGTGTGGGTTTTTTATTTGCATCATATCATTTCAATCACAGAAACATGCATTTAAGTCTGTGTTTATGTTTGTTTACTAAAAAACATTTCCGTTCAAATGTAATATTTTCTATTTTTTGAAAGTGCAAATGGTGTTTTTGTTCTTTCTTTTTAGTTTACTAGGTTTATCTAAACTATTTTTTTTCTACTAGCTAAGGTTTATGGTGTGGGTTTTCGATTTGCATTACATCATTTTGATCACAAAAACATGTATTTAAGTCTGTGTTTGTGTTTGTTTACTAAAAATCCTTTTTGTTTGAATGTAATGCTTTCTGTTTTTTGAAAGTGTAAATGGTAAGTGTGTTCTTGGTTTTCAGTTTACTAGGTTTATCTAAAATGTTTTTGTTCTGGCTACGGTTTACGGTGTGGGTTTTTCATTTGCATTATATCATTTCGATTACATAAACATGCATTTAAGTCTGTGTTTATGTTTGTTTACTAAAAATCCTTTTGGTTCAAATGTAATGTTTTTTTTATTTTTTGAAAGTGTAAATGACGGGTTTGTGATGTCAATGATCAAAGCATTGTCCTAATGGCATAGAAGCCTACACTTGATCACTCTTGTGTTCTATGCTCTTTGCTTGGTGCAGGAGCACCTAGAGAACTTAGGGTTAAAGGCCCTTAAGAATATTTTGGATTTGTTTAAGTTTGGTTTGTAAAGTGTTTGTTCATTCACTCTGTAATGACCGAGTGTAAAATAGGTCAGATGGGTGAATAAACACTCTAGTTGCTTAGTTTCTTGTTTCTAGTTTAGTTGTGTGTTTCAGAGATAGTTTGTAAGCCTCTGGAAATCCAACCAAGGCATTAGGAAACTTAAACAAGTTGCTCGGTATGTATTGAAGTACTCGGTATGTATTGTTGATGCTCGGTAATACTAGTGCGTGGTAATGATGCTCAGTAATACTAGTGTGCGGTAATGATGCTCGGTAATACTGGTGCTCGGTATTGCTAGTGCTCGGTATTGCTAGTGCTCGATATATTCTATTGTTGCTCGCTGCTTTCAGTTACAACGGCCCGGGAAAAGTGGATCTTGTCTTTAGTGGACAGTATAGTCAGTTGTAACGGTTCCTGAAAAGATGCTTTCGACTTGAGTGGGTAGTTAAGGCTGTTCGAATGATGGAAATTAAGAATATAAAAAGATCTTGCAAGCCTTCATTTAAGGGGTTCGAGATAGAGAGTCGAGAGAGAAGTTGAAGAGGAAGTTGGAGAAGTTCAATCTTTTGTATGGTTTTCTTATTTTCCAGTTAATGAAAAGTTGCAGGTTGTGTATTAATCATTGTGGTTTGCTTTGTGTGCAGTAGTGTAAGTTTTGTTTTCATTTTGAGATTTGTAAGTTTCTGGCCCGTTCTGGGTTGTAAATATCGAAAGGCTCCTCGAGGTTCTTGAATCCATGGTGAGAACCATGTGACTAGATGGAATTCGAGAGGAGCCCCTATATATAGTTTTATTTTCTTTGTTTCTTTTAGGAGAAGTGATAGTCATGATCTTAGATTTCTTACCCTAGGCGAGCTCGGTAATAGTCCAGCTATGGAAAAAAGTGAGAAAGAGGAAATGAGTGCTTTGACTGAACAAGTTGGTTTAGTCTGGATGAATCTATCCCTATAGGTTCACAGAGTGTGGAAGAAATAGTTTGTTGGTGGGAACCGGGTCTTAAGAAGGAGGTGAAGTCCTTAGTGACTTACTTCAACCTAGGGTTTAAGAATACCCTGGGAGGTCAAAGAAAGAGACCTTATAGCAGAGTTAGGCTGATTCTATAGAGAAGGACCTTATATTCCTCATCAGATTGGTATCAGAGCCTAAAGATTGGACTTCTGTTATTTGGGTATTATCTTCAGAAGATTATGTAGATTCATTCAAAATGGTGAGCAACGTTGAGTTGGAAAAGGACGTAGAAGAGCAGAAAGAGGAGAACAGAGTCCTGAAGGAACAGTTGGCTGAAATGGAAACTAAGTTAGAAGAAGTGCAACTTAGAACTGCAACAGTCAGTGAACTGATGAGATAAGCAGATGGAAAGGGTAAGTCAGTGGCCGAGGAAGACATAATACCAGAGCCAGACCTTGTGCTTCAAGACGAGCCATTCTTGAGAGCTTTGAAGGCAATGAGTGGTAAGTCCTTGGAAGGTGTACCTTTGTTCAGTGGCAAGATGGAACCAAAAGTAGTCATGGAGTGGATAGAAGGTCTCGAGAATCACTTTGAATGTGATAATGTGACCGAAGCTCAAAAAGTTAGAATAGCCAAGACAAGATTGAGAGGATCTCACTTGGTGGAAATTTGTCCAAGATGAAAGGACCAAAGAAGGAAAGAATCCTATAACCAGTTGGAAAGGTATGGTGGCTAAGATAAGGGAAACTTATCTTCCTGATGATTATGAAGTACAGTTACACAAGAGAAGACAAAATCTAAGACAGAAAGACTTAGAGGTCAGTACTTATACAGAAGAGTTTCACAAGTTGTGCTTAAGGTCACATGTAATGGAAGAAGAGAATCTAAAAGTAGCTAGGTATCTGAATGGTCTCAAGTGGAACATCCAAGATGAAATTAGTCTCTTAAGCCCCAAGACAGTACAACAATGCTATCAGTTAGTCCTTAAAGTGGAAGAGAAGTTCAAGAAGAAACAAGATTCAAACAGTAGAGGGAGAGGAAGAGACAATAGAAGTCAAAGAGGAGGATTCAGTGGAAGGAATTTTGAGGCTAAAAATCAGAGTGATTCCAAACCCACTGAGAATAAAGGAGAATCCAATAACACAAGAGGTGGTTACAACCAAGGAAGAGGTTCAAATAATAGTTCAAGAGGAATAATTAATAACTAGGGAAGAGGATCTTATTTCTCTTTAATGAAGTGTTATAACTGTCAACAGTTTGGGCATCCTGCTTATAGGTGTCCTGAGAATGGTTCTACATCACAAGGAGGAGAGAAAAGAATCCATTATGTGTAAGAAGAGTCTTCTAGCAACAAGACAACAGAAGTCGCCCTAGATTCTGAGATAGGGGAGAATTTGATGATTCGCAGAGCACTCCTCAAAGAGCCCATTAAAGAAGAGCCAAGAAAAAGAAGATCTTTGTTTCGATTCAAATGCAAGGTACTCAGTAAGGTTTGTAAAGTTATCATAGATTCTAGTTCTACTAATAATATAGTTTCTATGGAAGCTATTGAAAAGTTAAAGTTGAAGAGGATTCCTCATACTAACCCTTACAGAGTTACTTGGTTGAATAAAGATCAACATGTATTAGTTAATGAAAAATCTTGGGTGGAATTTTCCATAGGAAGGTATAAGGGCTGAGTTTTGTGTGATGTCCTTCCCATGGATTCTTGTCATCTATTGTTGGGTAGACCTTGGCAGTTTGACAAAGTTGCACTACATGATGGAGTTAAGAAATCCTACTTCTTTAAGAAAGATGGAGTGACTTTCAAGATACAGTTAATCTTAGAAGAAGGTGAAGTGAAGAAAGGGGGTCCTAACATACTATTGGTAGGAGAGAAAGAATTCTTTAAGACACTAGAGGAAGAAGATGGAGTGGGTTTTGCTTTGGTTCTAAAGACAGAGGATGAAAAGAGGGACAAGAAGGAGGAGTTACCTTTAGAAATCAAGGAGTTGTTAACTCGGTATCAAGCCATAGTTAGTGATGGTCAACCAACTAACCTCCCACCTAAGAGATCTATTAGTCATCAGATTGACTTCATCCCAGGAGCCTCACTTCCAAACAAAGCTGCTTATAAAATGACCCCACAACAGAATGCAGAAATTACTAGTCAATTTCAAGAGCTACTTGGCCAAGGGTTGATTGGAAAGAGAATAATTCCATGTGTTGTTCCCACAATCCTAGCCCCGAAGAAGGGTGGTACTTGGAGGTTGTGTACTGATTCCAGGGCCATAAATAGGTTTACTATCTGGTATAGATTCCCAATACCTAGGATATAAGATTTAATGGATTGTCTCGGTGGAGCTAAGTATTTCTCCAAAATAGATCTTAAGAGTGGTTATCATCAGATAGGAATAAAAGGTGGAGATGAATGGAAGACTGCTTTTAAGACTACCAAGGGACTCTATGAGTGGCTTGTTATGCATTTTGGGTTATCCAACGTCCCAAGCACATTTATGAGGTTAATGAATGAAGTATTGAAAGACTTCATTGGAAAATCGGTTGTGGTGTACTTAGATGATATTTTAGTGTTTAGTAAAACTAAGGAGGATCATCTTAGACATCTGCAAATGGTAATTCAAAGACTACATGAGGAAAAGTTGACAATCGACTTAGAAAAGAGTGAGTTCATGAAGCAAGAGTTAGTATACCTGGGTTTTGTTATCTCAAAGGGTAACTTGAAGATGGATACTAGCAAGGTGGAAGCAATCTTGAATTGGCCTACACCTAAATCAGCTATAGAAGTATGAAGCTTGCATGGATTAGCACAGTTCTATAGGAAGTTTATCAGACAATTTAGTGAAATCAACTCACATGTTTTGGATACCATAAAATGAGGTATGAAAGCCAAATTCCAATGGAATGAGCGGGCTGATAAGGGATTTGAGAATTTGAAGAGAAGAATAGCAGCTCAACCTATACTAACACTTCCCAATTTTGACAAGTTGTTTATTGTGGAATGTGATGCCAGTAATATTGCCATAGGTGAAGTTTTGAGTCAAGAAGGAAAGCTAGTAGCTTTTCATAGTGAGAACCTCAGTGATGTAAAGAAGAAGTACTCATCATATAATTTAGAATTGTATGCATTGGTACAAGCATTAAAGGTGTGGAGACATTATCTCCTTCCAAAAGAATTTGTGGTCTTTACCGATAATCAGGTTTTAATTTTTTTGAATTCATAGGATAAACTAAGCCATAAGCATATGAAGTGGGTGGAGTATATCCAAGCCTATACCTTCACCATAAAGCGCAAGAAAGGAGTTCAGAATAAGGTGGCAGATGCATTGAGTAGAAGATTTCTCACAATGCAATAAATTCAGCTAAGAAGCATCGACATAGATAGCTTCAAGGATCTGTATCCAACAGATGAAGACTTTTTAGCAGCCTATAAGGTATGTCAAGATTTTAAAAACCACTTTCATAGTGAGTATTTTGATTTTACTCTCCAAGAAGGTATTTTGTTTAAAGGAGGACAACTCTGTGTACTGAAAGGTTTGATGAGGGAGAATTTAATGCAAGAAAAACATAATGGTTCATTAAGTGTACATTTTGGAGTGCATAAAACTTTAGAGTTAGTACAGGGGTACTATTATTGGCCAAGAGAGTAGGGATGTCTAGAAATATGTAGAGACTTGTATAGTCTGTCAGAAGGCAAAAGGAACTTCATCTAATGTAGGATTGTATCTACCACTTCCAATCCCAAATAGACCTTGGGAGTGCCTCAGTATGGATTTTGTGGTTGGACTTCCCAAGACCAAGCTAGGAATGGACAATATTTTTGTGATTGTGGACAAATTTAAAAAAATGGCTCACTTTGTGCCATGCAAAACTACTCATGATGCATGCTATATAGCACATCTTTTCTTTAGAGAAGCAATAAGGATACATGGATTACCTTTGAGTATTGTATCGGACAGGGACTCTAAGTTTATGAGTCATTTTTGGAAAACCTTATGGCAGAAGCTTGGTACAAATCTTTCCTTTAGCTCGGCATATCATCCACAGACTGATGGTCGGATTGAAGTGGTGAACCGAACCTTAGGAAATATTTTGGGGTGTCTCACAAAAGAATATGGACAATCATGGGATCAGTTACTTGCTCAGGCAAAATTTGCCTATAATGATACAGTCAATAGATCCACTAGAAAGAGCCCTTTTGAAATAGTGTATGGGAGTCATCCCAGGGGTATATGTGAACTCAGGGATCTTGGAAACAATGCATAGAAGAGTGGTTATGCTGAAGATTTTTCTCAATCCATGTAAGAAGTCCATGATACTGTGAAGAATATATTAGTGGAGAATACAACTCACACCAAGCAGAAGGTAGATGAAAAGAAAAGAAATGTTTAGTTCCAAGTTGGAGATTTGGTCATGGTGAACCTAAACAAAGAAAAACTACAAAAAGGTTTCCCAAGTAAGCTTCAAATGAGGAAGATATGACCTTGTATAATTTTGGGAAAGTATGAGTCTAATGCTTACAAAGTTGACCTTCCTACTGATATAGGGTTATCTCTTGTCTTCAATGTGGCAGATCTTGTGTCCTATAAGGGACCAATTCTAGTAGGAGGTCCTGATCTAGCAGTAGATACAGAGGATCTCAAAGCATTAAAACTTCCAATTACTCTAAATCCAAAGGCAGAGAAGATTCTGAATTCAAGGGTTGCCAAGCAGACTAGAAAAAAAATCTACATGGAACATCTGGTCAAATGGAAAGGAAAAGCTAATTCTGAAGCTACATGGGTGCAAGAGACCGAGTTTAAGAAGTTAGGCATTGACCCTGACTTGATCCAATCACCTAGAAGTTGATTTCTCTAATTTGGGGGAGTATGGTGCAGGAGCACCTAGAGAACTTAGGGTTAAAGGCCCTTAAGAACATTTTGGATTTGTTTAAGTTTGGTTTGTAAAGTGTTTTTTCATTCACTCTGTAATGACCGAGTGCAAAATAGGTCAGATGGGTGAATAAACACTCTAGTTTCTTAGTTGTTTGTTTCTAGTTTAGTTGTGTGTTTTAGAGATAGTTTGTAAGCCTCTAGAAATCCAACCAAGGCATTAGGAACCTTAAACAAGTTTCTCAGTATGTACTGAAGTACTCGACATGTGTTGTTGATGCTCGATAATACTGATGCTCGGTAATACTAGTGCACGGTAATGATACTTGGTAATACTAATGCTCAGTAATACCGATGCTCGGTAATACTAATGCTTGGTAATATTGATGCTCGGTAATACTGGTGCTTGGTATTGCTAGTGCTTGGTATATTCTACTGTTGCTCGGTGATTTCAGTTACAATGGCCCAGGAAAAGTGGATCTTGTCTTTAGTGGATAGTATGGTCAGTTGTAACAGTTCCTGAAATGATGCTTTCGACTTGAGTGGGCAGTTAAGGTTGTTTGAATGATGGAAAGAATATAAAAAGATCTTGCAAGCCTTCATTTAAGGGGTTTGAGATAGAGAGTCAAGAGAGAAGTTGAAGAGAAAGTTGGAGAAGAAGTTCAATATGTTGTATGGTTTTCTTATTTTCCAGTTAATGAAAAGTTGCAGGTTGTGTATTTAATCATTATGGTTTTGTTTGTGTGTAGTAGTGTAAGTTTTGTTTTCACTTTGAGAGTTGTAAGTTTCTGGCCCGTTCAGGGTTGTAAATATCGAATGGCTCCTTGAGGTTCTTGAATCCATGGTGAGAACCATGTGCCTGGATGGAATTTGAGAGGAGTCCCTGTATATAGTTTTATTTTCTTTGTTTCTTGTGATAGTCATTCTCTTGGAGTTCTTACCCTAGGCGAGCTCAGTAATAGTCCGGCTAGGGAAGAAAGTGAGAAAGAGGAAATGAGTGCTTTGATTGAACGAGTTGGTTTAGTTAGGATGAATCTATCCCTATAGGTTCACCGAGTGTGGAAGAAATAGTTTGTTGGTGGGAATCAGGTCTTAAGAAGGAGGTGAAGTCCTTAGTGTCTTACTTCAACCTAGGGTTTAAGAATACCCTGGGAGGTCAAAGAAAGAGACCTTAGAGTAGAGTCAGGTTGATTCTGTAGAGAAGGACCATGTGTTCCTCATCATTGCTCATCTTACAGCTGGCACAAAATATTTGATAAGATTCAATTTAATTTATAGACGCATACTTAAATACATGTTTCTCTAACCAAAATGAAGTGATCCAAATGGAAAGCCCACAACATAAACCCTACTAAGAGCATTTTTTTTTGGATAAACCTAGTAAACAAAAACAAATGCAGAGTTAAATGCATGATTTTGTAATCATAATTAAGTGAGTGAGCAACATATTATATCATGCTCTTGGGATGTGTATTAATACAATACTTCATGCTTTTTTTTCTCTCAGATTCCTGAACTGTAACTATTTTAAAATTATTATTGTCAAGAGGAGCTGATCCAGGTATTAAGGTATTTTATTGTATAGTATTTCTAGGTGTAATACAAAAAGTGAAAACTAAATACTCAAAAAACATTTTCCATGCCACCCCAAGATGAAGACTGTTACAAGTGTAGTTGTCGTCGCACCAAAAGATTGACCTATCAATGCCTGATACAACCACTAGACTTATAGAATCCATAGGAGGCGGTTAGTCCCTTGTCACAAATCTCGAGGGGAGCGCTAACCATTTTTCCAACAATCCCCCCCTCAGCATTACCCTAGGGGATTCAAAACTATGACCAAGCTTTGATACCACTTGTTACAAGTGTAGTTGTCATTGCACCAAAAGATAGACCTATCAATGTCTGATACAACCAGTTTCTTTCCTTCTTTTCTCAATTCGGCCAGTAGTCTCTACTTTATGTCAATATCATTCCTTATATAGACATACTTTTGACTCTTAATCTCCTTATTTTTATTTTCCTTCCTTTGCGCTCAATTGTTCGATCATCTTCTTCAATTTCTCAACTCGGTAAACCATGTCACTTTTACCTCATAACTTGTAACTTTTCTTGGAACTTTCACTTTTCTGTTTAACTGCTTGATCTTCACCTTAGATCTTCATATTGAATTTTCCTATTCGTAGATCTTGTAACAAACTTTATTTATTTCATTTCCTCATCCAACTCATCATAGCTTCATATTAAATCATCATTTAATATCTGTATCCTATACTCGATAAAACTTACTTTGCAACTCGGTAACTGGCTTCATCACTGCTCGGTGTCTAACTTGCTCTCAGTGCTCGGTAAATTTAACCGACTCACATTACATTCTACTGACTGACTCAATCTAGCTCGGTAAAGTATCTCTTTCTGTCATAACTTAATTCATTGTAGTTCTCGACTTGATCAATCAATCATACCGATTTGATAACATCAAATATACAGTAGAAAATAACTAAAATATCATTACTTCATCACTGTCGGATCTATATCTATCACCCATTTAACTTCTCCTCTTAATATATGGTAACATAATAAAAATCAATCAATCAATTGCTTGACATCATTGACAAAATAACAATTGATCTAACCATTTCTATAATCATGATACTCAGTATCACTCGGTCCTCATCATCTCCATCAGGAATTCATCAGTTAATCAACAACAACTAGTTTTATTCAATAACTGAGCATTACAAGAAATATGTCAGATTGTAAGGTCTTCTTGGCTATGGCCAAAACAATAGAAAGTTCAACAAGATCTCACAGGATCCAACTTCACCAGCCTATCCTACAGCTAAGTAGAAGAAACCAGATCTAAACTTGTGCTCGCAAGCCACCAAGCAATCTTACAAGTTTCTTTCTAGCCCACTTACTACTCTCTGCTATCAACTTGCTCTCTCTTCCTCTGCCTCTTCTCCTCCTCTAAAATACTATGTACACACTCCTTATATACAACACAGCCACAAGTCGGCTTTACAAATAAATATTAAATGATAGTCGGCCTAATACAATCCATGATGAATCATATTAAATGACCCAGTTGGCTACAAACAAACAATAAATACATAGAAGAAAGCACCAAATCAGATGTAGGTCCACAAAAGATCCAATGCATCAAATTTGCACGCCTTGGAACTCCACACAATCCCAACAACCCCCTCAAAACACGAATGCAATCTCCAGTGTCCGCCCAATCCATAAAAGCCAATGGTGAACTCATCAACCGAGACCCCCAAGTCGGTACCAAGCACAAACAAAGCCACCGAGCCCGTTCAATGAATCAACACTACCAACAGACACCAAGTTCATTCGGTGAAGCAAAACACTCCTTCCACCGAGAACCGAGCATCGAAACGACCGAGAACAACTAGACTTTGTAGGATTTTGCAAACATGCAAATCCACATACCCCGAATACACCTGCATGCAAGAACCTGATACAAAGTAGAAGCACAAAGATGAAAAAGCTGAAGAACTCAGAAGTTGCTCAGAAAGTGAGAGCGAAATTATAATCTGAATTAATTAAAGACAAATACAAAGTTCGACCTTATAAAGGTGAACGAAACCCTAAAAGGTAAATACTAGGTTGCGCATTATTAATTAAGAATTAATTAATAATGCACCTAAGAGATGCTTAAGCAACTAGAGTAAAAATGAAATAATACTCTAACACCCCCCCTTAAGCTGAACACAGGGAGAAAGCAGACCTACCAAGACTAAGAAAGCAAGAAAGGGTCCCGGCAACAAGGCCTAATCAGGTACCCAGTACAAGAAAATCTCTGTAAACCGGAGACAAAGAAGAAAACCCAGTGGGAAAAACCCCTCTCCAAAAAGAGATAGAAGGATGCAGAAAAGAAATGGCTCAAGAGACTCTCTCAAGACCATAAGTACAACCAGNCCCCCCATGAGAGAGGGATGAGACACCAAAGTCCCCCCAGAATGAAGAAACTCCTGGCACAATGGTAGATGCCTGATGTAGAATCCAAAAGGAGATCCTGAAGCGGCAAATGATATTCCTCCCCTTGGGAAGAAA
>MU227784.1:1495162-1506837 GCA_018584345.1 Thuja plicata | reverse complement strand
CTGGTTCAGGTATGAGATCATATAAATAAGGCAAAAAATTAAGCCACCTACAATGTGTAAGTATACCCTTTTCCCATGACTCATAATTACCCCGTTCTAGAATAACAACAGAAGGGTGAGGAGAGAAACCCATGATAACTCTTCTAAATGAAAACAAACTGAGAAATCTGACCTTATTCCATTTAGATCAAAACCTGGAGCAAGGAGGAGGGAAACAGAAGCTGCAACTTTGACGCTGAAAATAGGAACTCAAATGGCCAAATCAGAAAATAAGACTAGCACCATCACGTCCAGCTCGGAAACACCTTTCCGGCGATATTTCATTTTCTGAAAAACGATACCGGATGCCCAAGTTATGGCCAAAAAACCGCAGGTACCCCTAAAACACACCCTCTCTGCAAAAACACAGTCATGAGCATAAACTTGACGCCCGTATTGATGTCAAGGCCTGTCGGAGTGGCGCCGCCGGTGGTGGTGGTGGCCGGGCGGCGCAGCCGGCGGAGGTGGCGGCCGAGTGCGAAGGAGGCAGTGGGTGGGCCGGGCGCGGGCGGCGTCGGAGCGGCCGGGTGGCGGCGGCGGGCCCGGGCGGTGGAGGGGCGGTCGGAGGGCGGCGCGCGGGCGGCGCACTCTGGCAGCGCCCAAAAAAGCCTTAAAAAGGCATTTTTTTAAATTTTTTTTGAGTTTTTTCTCGATTTTCGAGCCGTACGGCCCTCGTAGGCTCGAAATTTTTTGCCTGTGCTCATGGAGGCTAAACTGGTCAAACTTTATATGATTTCGACTCTCCCGGGCCTTCTGAGCGTAATGGCAGAGTCTGTTTCTACTCAATCTGCTCCAGAAGATCGTGCCTCCTTAAAAGTGACAAAAAACCCCAAAAAAGGGTTGTGGCTGTCGTCTTCGAATCATGGCTTCAAAGACCTTCGATCAGGCAGCAACAGGGTGGCTCTAATACCATGTAGGATTTTGCAAACATGCAAATCCACAAACCTCGAATACACCTGCATGCAAGAACCTGATACAAAGTAGAAGCACAAAGACGAAAAAGCTGAAGAACTCAGAAGTTGCTCAGAAAGTGAGAGTGAAATTATAATCTGAATTAATTAAAGACAAATACAAAGTTTGAACTTATAAAGGTGAACGAAACCCTAAAAGGTAAATACTAGGTTGCGCATTATTAATTAATTAAGAATTAATTAATAATGCACCTAAGAGACGCTTAAGCAACTAGAGTAAAAATGAAATAATACTCTAACAGACTTCACCGAGCTTTGTCAACTCACCTACGAAGCATCAAATAAAACTTAGACATATTTTTGGTCGACATAGGATTGCCAAGTTCCCTAAGATGCTCCTGCATCTGAGCTGTTATTGTTGTTGTTTTTAAAGGAGTTATTGAAGAACAAAGAGTAGAGTAGAGAGAACCAAGAAGAAATTCAGCTACAACAGACCAGAACAGAACAATGTTACAATTTGGGAATTGAGGTAACACATATCGGAGCACATAGAGTCTGAACAACATTTATATTTGATGCATTTTTACAAACATTGTTAAGTTATTAATATTATTGTATTGAGAGCTTTAAATCCTAATACTGGGTAGATCTTAACTAATCTTATATTTGTACATCCTTTAACAGGTTACATCTCTAAGTGTAGAGTTTGTAAAATCCTTTAACCAGGTAGAACTAACAAGTCTTATATATACTCTTAACCGGGTAAGCTATCAAAAATAGGTAAACTTTGTGGCTCTAACCGAGCACCCTTTATACTGCACTTAGTGAAGGTTGTGGGTGTCATCCCCACCGCAGTTTTTATCCTCTAACCAAGGATTTTTGCATTACCAAAATCATGGTGTTATGAGTTCAATTGTTTAATATTTTGATGTTATGGTTTTATAAGCATTACATTACTTTTATTTAAAAGATATGAACTCGGTAATTATCAAGCAATAGTATATCGTTTAATCAATAATTGTGGTTAAAAAATTTTAGTGGTATTGTTTCACCCCTCCCCTCTAAGTCCCAACTTTCCATTAGTTATTCCAACATCTAAAATTAATGCAGGAGCCCATACTTGCTAAAAATGGGCCTAGCTAAATGAGAATTACATATTGATACAATTTTAGGATGGTATAATTTGTAAGATCAACATGAAAAGAGTGACACATGAGTGATTGTATGATGCATGCACGAGGGAGGTTAGAAATGATATTAACCATCATTAAGAAAATCTCCAATGCATTTCATAATATTACTTCTATTACTAAAGTCTCTAATGTATGTTGTAAGATTATTTCTAAAGGAGGTAAAAGCCAAAATTTGTGCATCCATATCAGTGGATTGGATATGACAAGTGTATGACACTTTTGGACATGACTAATTTTAATTGTTGGACCCTCATGGAATAAGGTTGTTGGAATTTGAGTCATAGACTTTTGGATCCAGTCTACTCATAGTTAGCTCATGTTTTCCAAAAATGATTTGCTCTTTCCTTCTTTGTTATTTTCCTATTTATTTGAGATGGTTGGATTAAGATGTACAACAAATTTTCATTAAAATGTTATGCTACCAAATTTTTTCAAGTAGGAAGATTAAGATCTTCATAACAAGGCTTTAAGACTACGATTGTATTGTAACATGTATTTTTATAGATTAACATATTGGTTTCATTCTTTGGAGTGTGCAAATTTTTACTTAAAATGATTTTTCCTTCTCTTTTATCTATTTTTCTTCATTCTTTTATTCAATTTGCTAATTTATACCCCATTATGTTTCCAAGATTTACTTAGATCTCAAATCTACTTTAATTTCTTCAAAGGGATAACACGGAAAACTATTGATGTCTTGATCTACTTTATGAGCATAGTTGTGCACATTTGTATTAATCATATTGGTTGGAAAAATTATATGATACTAGAAGTGCACACTGAGTTCATTTTTCCTTACATTTATTTACTTTAAAATGAAAGAAAGGACTTGTTATTTCCAGTTTACTTGAAACCTCAATTTCTACCTTTCCTATTGATATTGTGACCAGTATTTTTAGACACATCTATTTTCTTCTCAATTTTCTAGTAGCTAAATTTTTGAGTAAAATTCCTTTTGATGATAATTTCTCATCCCTCACAATATATTGTGTGATATAAATAAGCCAAACTCAAAGATATAAATTCAAAATAGATTATAAAAAATGAAGTTTATAAAATATAGAAAACTAGAGGAAATGATGAATATGACCACTTAAAAACAAAGAATGCAAGGGATTTATATATTTAAAGGGAATTTTGAAAGCCCTTCAATAAGAATAATGTGATTTTCATGCCTTTTGACTAGGAAAGGATAATTGAAATATATGTATTCAAAAAATATTGTCAAGTGGCTAGCACCCAACTGATAGGAAACATTGAACAAGTCAACCCACAACCAATTTTCCCTTGCTTCTCAAACTGATTATATTTGAAAGAAACTAGACCACTTGATGACTCTCAAGGGTGAGTAAGCTCATCATTATCTAGATGAACATAGTATGTGGTTTGATAGAATTGACTCAAAAAAAAAAAATCACATATGTTGACATTCAATATGATCCTCCTAAATGGAATAAAAGGAGGAAGGATCTATTTTCTTGTTTAAAAGGAAAGAATCCCTCATCATTGTTAACTTTTTCCTACAAGTAGAGGTAGAGAAAAATATGCAATTATGGAAGACAATGTATCTCAAAACACTAATTGTAGATAATCCTTATAGTCTTTTGTATACTTATACACAACTATCTGTCCATGAACATATTTTGGAAGCAAATAGTCATGGAAAATCTCCTCAATATAAAAAAAATAAAAATAAAAAGTGGGGGTGATTCTACAAAAAAATAAGTAATATTTATAGTAATGATGAATCCAAATAGATGTTTGAGTACCTAAATCAACTTGTTCTAGTAGAGTTGTGAGATTTTGATTGATACAACTCAACTTTATAAATAGTATACTACATATAGGAAATATAAATAAAGTAGTGCGATCTAATTCAATGCACTTTGAAAGCTAGTGATATTAAATACATATGATTAAAGTAAATTTTAAGTGCCATATATGCACGGTGTAGATTCCTCCAATAGAGTTCGGAGAGGATTTGAGAGAGCATATTCCTAGACTAACTTTCTTCTTACAATTAATTATCATTTTCTAGATGTGAGCTGAATAGTTGAGACTAAATTGTTAGTAGGCATAAGCTCACAAAGAAAAGCATATTAGCTAACTAAACTATTAAGTAACTTCAAAATAATACCTATCAAAAGCATATTAGCTAACTAAACTATTAAGTAACTTCAAAATAATACCTATCATCACCATTTTCAAAAAAATCGATGAACACTATTTATATTTATTATTTCAATTGGCCGCACTCAGAGAAAATCAGTTAGACCAGCAAAATATTATCTAATGTGACAATTTTCTATAATCGAAATGTCCATAAGTTCATACAAAGAGCCTATTAAAATAGTAAACTATCAATTGCATTTAACCAAACAAAGTCATTAAATCATTTAAATGAAAAAACAATAAACTTAAAAATTTAGACACAATAAACTTAAAAATTTAGACAAATCAGGGGACGCGGTTATCCTCCATGTAAAATGGATTGTTGACTCAATTTAAAAAATGGAAAACACAACATATTTTCATGAAATTTTCAGCATTTATTCTTCATGATCTACATATTTTGTGGTGGAAAACTACAAAAAAATTGCAAAAAAAACTGTATGTTTTCAGGAATCTGAAAAAAAAAAGTTTGACTCTTTTTAATCTTTGTACATTTTACATAGAGATTAGCAGCTGCCCAAATCAGATGGGTATATCTTATGTTGGTAAATTAGACTTAGGTTTGAAGTCCGGAGAATTCCCTGGGTTTTTGAACTGCTTATGTGTTTGGTTGATTCAATATACTTCCTGTTTAATAAAACAAAACTCTCTACTTTTTCCTTGTTCTTTTTAAATCTATTGAGCAATTCTCTCCGAAACGAAATCTGTCACCTCAAACTCTATTAAAGAAAACAATGAACAGTAAAAGCGAAGGCAAACAAATCTAAAAATTAAGGGCGTAGCTTTTTGTCGGCGCCCTTTATTATTAGCACTACGTGGGCATCGTATACAACTTTCTGGACGCGTTTGTTTTCAAATGTCTTCACCTAACAGCTCTTTCCCGCGTAGAAAGAATGGTAGATATAAGTCATGGTCGGCAGAAGAGTAAGATATAAAGGTGTCTTAGCTTGTGTTGCATACAGCTCGGAACAGATAAGAGTCATTACAGCTCTGCCAAAAGACGAAGAAGAGGAGGAAGAAGAAAGATAACAGGATTGTTGTAAAGATGGCTGGTCAAGGACCTGGTGGTGGAGGAAGAGGAGGAGGAGGACCTGGCTATGGTGGTGGTGGCGGTGGAGGGCCTGGGCATGGGGGATTTGGTGGTGGAGGAGGGCCTGGCTTTGGAGGAGGTGGTGGTGGAGGACCTGGATATGGAGAATTTGGCAGCGGTGGTGGAGGGGGAGGTGGTCCTGGTTTTGGTGGTGGCGGCCCTGGTGGTAGAGGTGGCTGGGGTGGCCCTGGTGGTGGTGGAGGTTGGGGTGGACATGGTGGTGGTGGAGGTGGCCCTGGTGGTGGAGGTGGTTTTGGCCAGCAAGGAGGAGGTGGAGGCTATGGTCAACAAGGTGGTGGTGGAAGTGGAGGCTATGGTCAACAAGGTGGCGGTGGAGGTGGCCCTGGATTTGGTGGTGGTGCAGGAGGTTTTGGTCAGCAAGGGGGTGGAGGAGGTTTTGGTCAGCAAGGTGGTGGTGGAGGTGGTTTCGGAGGACAAGGTGGTGGCGGAGGTGGTCCAGGAGGAGGCAGTTTCGGCGGTCAAGGTGGTGGCGGAGGTGGCCCAGGAGGAGGTGGTTTCGGAGGACATAATGGTGGCGGTGGTCAAGGAGGAGGTGGCTTTGGAGGACATGGTGGTGGTGGAGGTGGTCAAGGAGGAGGAGGTTTTGGTGGTGGTGGGTTTGGAGGACAAGGTGGAGGTGGTGGCAGCCGAGGAGAAGGTGGTGGAGGTGGTCGTGGAGGCGGTGGTGGTGGAGGTGGTCGAGGAGGACACTAAATGCTAAATTTTCTTAGATAAATGGTAATTTAACCGAATGTGTTTTTATATTTGTAATAAGTGATTTTTTTTTCCTAAGTAGGAGAATTTTACAGTGTAGACGTGCCTGTTTCTTTGTTATATATGAGAAATTAAGGGCTTACTTGCATATATTAAAGAATTCTAGCAAGGCTGATTTGTGAAGTAGAAAATTTTTCAAGTTTCATATTAATCTTATTTTAGTTCATTCAAAGCAGAATTTAGGTCGATAGTTAATAGAGAGCATGCTACCGTGGATGATAGTCATATAAAATTAGTCTTTTCCATTCATTTTTCCAACTGTTTCATGGTTTAGAATACGGAAAATGATAAAAATAAACCCATCAAGCTAATTTTCGGTTTCTTCAATCCTGTTTAATGAATTTATTAAACATAGATTAATGGATAATTTTAAAACCGAAATCATAAAATTAAATGAATTTTAATTAATTTTTTTCAATCTTATTTAATAAATTTACATTTTTTTCTTAGATAAGAATCAAATTCATATAATAAAAGTTATAAATAATTTTACTTTTCTTAAAAATTCATTGGATTCTTTTTTATTATCATTTGTAGTAATTTATAGAGTGTGAAGTTTTATCTTGTCATTTATTTTTATGAGGGATTCTTTTTTCTAGTGTCATTTGTTTTTTTATCATGTTATGTATGTTAGTTTGTAAAATTTAACAGTAGAATTAATATTTTAGATATTAGGTTGCTTGATAGTTGGAACAAAAACTTAAATTTATTTTAAAATCAATTAGTTGTGGATTTTTTTGAATATACATTAGAAAAGTGTTAAATATTATATAGACAATTAGATAGACAATGTTGTCTATATGGAAAAGAGATATGAAATCTAAAAACAAAAGGAAATGACTCTAATATGTAATTTGTCAAAAGAAACTAAAGAGAAGATAAAACACTTTAAATTAGTATAATATGTAAAACCACACAATTTTTTTTAGATTAAATAGGGATATTCTATTGGTGGCCTTGCTTGAAAGAATTAAACTTAAGTACAAAATTAACTAACAAGTGAACACAATGATATATAAATATTCAAAAACTTGTGAAATGTGTTGTCATGTTGGGGGTTGCACGAAAAAAACTATCTAACAAATGAGAAGAATAGATACCACCTAGAAGCAAAAATTTGTATAAATATGAACAACCATAAGAGAAAAAATAATCTAAGGGGTAGAGTATGTAATGAGTCTAGCCAACTAAGTTCATGAAAACATAATAAAAAAATAAAACAATAAAAATGCTAAGGTAGAGTTCAACAACATCGTAGCATCCTTGCCTTGATGTAACAAATGCATTTTAATACACCATCTCCTCTACTATATGGCTTCTTGTTCTAGAAAATGTATCAAAGGTTAAACACTGAATAATTGAGAATGATGTATCAAAGGTTAAACACTGAATAATTGAGAATGGTCTTTGTTTTTTTTTTGTTTTTTTTCTTATATATAGTTTTTATAGAAGAATATAATAGCACATGATTATTAGTTACATTTAAAAATTTGTAAGCATCAAACCCAACATAAATTTTCTCATGTTAGCACAAACTTCATGTTGTACAGAATTTATCTCTCCTAAATTAGTACCAAATGTTCCCTCTTCTTATGCCTTCGATAACATTAAATATTTAGACCCAATACCCATAGGAAGAAAACTATACATGAAATCAACATAATTCAAAATTGTCATTTGTAGGAAATAAACTATAAGTATGTTATTTGGAATCCCTAGCACGATTTAAGATGTGAAATATTTGAGCATCATAAATTTAAACTGAAGAGCCCTTCTTATGAAGGCTAGATTTCGTTAATATTGCTTTAACCAAACACAATGTTGTAGGAAAATTGTAATAAAAAATAGAGGCCAAATAACTATCCAATACCACTCTCTTGTATTATAGATTACTTCTTGTATAGTAGAAAATGGTGAGCAATACTAAGAGTAGAGATCACTCACCAAGGTTCCTATGGTATACATTAGGAATACAAACCCAACCCTTAAGTTCAAGTTTGATTAAAACAACCAAATGGATGAAGGGTGTTAATGCATAGCTCAAACAAAAGGGGAATTTGGTATTCCTTTTGAAGGATATTGATTATGGGATTATGGATTTGGAAAATGACTAATGTTTTGGTGAACAGATTTGTCTCCACTTTAATTAAACTCTATATTGAACCTATACATCTCTGAAGACAAACAATTCTACAACAGTTGGGTAAGCATGAGATAATGGCTTCTTTCTGAATTTTGCGAGGTACAACTCCCTCTCAAAAATATTCAATGAATTTTTCAAAATAAACACAAACAAATGTACTTTTGACTAGAAAGTACGCAAGGATCTCACAAATACTCCTAGGTATTGAGGTATTCTCCAGAAATTATGAATATAGAATTTAAGGCTATAGGAAATAAAATTTCCTTCAACTATCTAAAATTAAATTCCTATGAGACTAAAAAAACAAGAATTATCTAGAAAGATTGATAATCACCATGCATTAATGAATAACACAGAGCAAGAGATATACCAATTCAAAAAGTAATAAATACATCATGAGTTCAAATTCATAGATTTAAACTGAGCCTTGTATTAAAGTATTTATGCTTGTACATAACAACTTGTCTAAGACAAGTGCATATCACTGTATCTTCCCATTTAATTCCTTTCAAAACCAAAAAGCCAAAACAAGTGTGAAAAGCTTCTAAACTAAGTCTAATTCTAAAATTCTAACCCTTCAAATGTCATATGCTCCAGCATATATAGTTTTTCAATCCGGGAGGCCTCCCTGAAAACTCGGCCTCTCGGATAAACAAAAATATGAAACGGTTACAAACTAGTAACTAAAAAAAGTAATAGTTTTAAGGACTGCTGTCTCCCAAACAAAATAAATTAAAACATGAGATCATTGCACATTTTGGGCTACTTTTCCTCGGATGTGGCATCTCGAACCAACTTCCAGCTCCTGAAAGTGCTCAACAACTCTTGAGTTGGCTGAGAATGTAGACCCTTCAAACCAATCAACTTTTCTCGACATGCGTTCTTTTCCCACTTAAGCTCCCAGATTTTCTCCAATTGCCTGGGTAATTGCCCTCTGTTCAGGTACAACATGGATACCCAACGAGTTCACCACCTTGATGTCCTTCAACACATTGACGCACATTTCCCTGATTTCTTTCTTCATGACGCACATGCTTGAGACTGCGGTTTTAAATAAAGAACCCTTCCAGCCCAAGTTCTTTTTCAATATGAACATCATACAAGGATCTACCATCTTTATTGGATTTTCTGACAGGAATTTATCCACCCATACTCTTCTATCTCATGAACCTAAGACACGATAGCCGTGCATTTTTCTTCATCTGACTCCCAACCTGGAATTAAAGTCTGAATTTCCCCAAGCAACGCTTCTCCTTCTGCATAAGTGGTGATGAACTCATGTATAAAATTTTTCCTTTCTACTATTACATCGTCGACCCAGTTCTTCATTGGTTCTGTTAGGGTCCTATCCTACTGTATTTGTTTCAGCAATTGTTTACTGTCTGTTGAGTTTGGATCAAAGTCCCGTGGAGATTGGGCCAGAGGCAGTGTCCCAACATCACTGAGTGAGCCAAGAAATTTAGCCATTGTGATCATGATATGTTTAAGCTCTTATTTTTCCTTGCCACCCTTTTGAGATTGGCTGAGCATGTGGTTAGCCGAAAACTTGAACAAGTGGTCCCTAGTATCTCTGGTCAGTACACCAAATTCCATCTTCGTGACTTTGAAATATTCTACCTCAGGTTCCTGAATCCCTTCTTTTTGCTTAAAGGTTGTGATCTCAACAGTCACCTTCCTAGTAGCGGGGTCTGTGGTTAACCTTGCATTTCTCTTGACCTTTTTTTCCTTTTGGACATGAACAACATATTTAGTAACTATCTCCTTAACTGGTAAGGAAACATGCTTGAAACTGTGTTTTCTATTCACTGAATCTGTTAGCCAAGGAGGGACCGAGCTAGAAGCCAACTTGTTATCAAATGTTTTAGCAGGTGTTACATTCTCCTATTGAACATCAGGTTTATTAGTAGATACCTCATGATTCTTCTTATGGTGTTCAGGGGAGAAGGATATGTATTCATCGTTGATGTCAATATCAATAAAGCTAGAACCTGGAGAGTCCATTTGTGCACGACTCTGAGATCTGGTTCTCGACCTTGTCTGGGGTGTGGTAGGATGTCCACTTGAGGATACTTTCTTTTTAGATGAAGGAATATTACCTACATCAGTAATCAAGAGGGGTGTGTTAGAGGGATTAGGTAATACTTCAACTAGGACGAAGTTTGTATTAGTCTTCTTAAGGGATCTAATTGTTAGAATAACTTAGGGGGGGGTGAATCTGTTAGAGTAATCTTTAGTAATTACTCTTTAGTGCTTAAGTTTCACTTAGGCAGTTTCTATTTTGTTAGAGTTTCCCTTTTAGGGTTTCGGTATCATTTATAAGGAATCACCGCTTTGTAATTCATAAGGAGATTGTATTTTTGTAATTCATTTGTTGAATATAGAAGATTATTTCTGTCAACATGTTTTTGCAGTCTCTGGCCTATCGACCGCCATAGCCAGCTGTCTCTCTTCTGTCTTCATTCTTGTAGCAGTCTTTGCATGCAGGTGTTCTTGGGAAGATTTGCAGTTCAGAAAATCTAACATGGTATAGGAGCCCTCCTGCAGCCGGCTGTTCGTTCTCTGTTGAAGCACAGAGGGTTTGAAGTCTTCAGAGTTTTTTCTGACAGTTTACAGTGATTCTGGGGGGGTCTTTATTTTTTGGAGCTGTTTGAGCCGAAACAGACTCTGCCATTGCGTCCAGAAGGCCCGGGAGAGTCGAAATACATATAAATTTTGACCATTTTGGTTATAGGGGCCTCTGAGTGTTTTTTCGTGCCCTTCGAGGGCCGTACGACACGTATTTCGAGGAAAATCATTA
Source organism: Thuja plicata (assembly GCA_018584345.1). Classification (NCBI taxonomy): domain Eukaryota; kingdom Viridiplantae; phylum Streptophyta; class Pinopsida; order Cupressales; family Cupressaceae; genus Thuja; species Thuja plicata. The sequence goes on along the minus strand of MU227784.1, from coordinate 1,495,718 downwards.
AAAAAATGCATGTTTTTTAAGGTTTTTTGCGCTTAATAAAACACGCGCAGTGCATTTGAAATGGCACCGTCGCCGGGCCGCCACTGCACCACCGCGGCCCGGCCCCCGACGGCGCACCTCCCTCTGCGACACCGGCCCCTCCGGCCCCGCCGCCGCTTCGCGGCCCTCCCGCCTCCCCTGCTCTTTGCCACCTGCAGCGGCTCGGCCCTCCTCTCTGCCGAGCTCAGCGGCCTCCTCCGCACCCGGGCTCCGCCCTCCTCCGGTCTCTGTCACGCTGGCGCCACCCACTCCGGAACCTACCACTCGCCGCTCTGTGGCGCTCCTCTGCCCGGGCGGCGCGTTTTTCACAGCCCCCGCGGGCTTTGATTTCAGCCTGCGGTCATATGGTGATCCGGGGGCTTCGGCCCAGCCCCCTGAGCGTGCATGCGCCCAGGGGCCGGATTTTTTTTAGCCCCAGGGGCTTATTTTTTTTCTCTGAGGCCCTTTTTGACCCTACCTGTCTATTTTCGCTCTACAGGGAGGATACAGGGGTCTTTTTCTGACTTCCATATACCAT
>MU227784.1:1467535-1487628 GCA_018584345.1 Thuja plicata | reverse complement strand
TTTATTGACTGATTCTGGTGAACCAGAAGAATATGAAGAAGCAATGCAGGTGGATGCCAAACAACACTGGAAGCTGGGCATGAAAGAGGAGATGGACTCCTTGTTGAAAAATAAGACTTGGGACTTAGTCCCTTTACCTGAAGGAAAAAAAACCTTGCCTAAAAAATGGGTTTATAGGATGAAGGAGGAAGATGAAGGAAAGAAGAGGTATAAGGCCATACTTGTGGTAAAAGGTTTTGCATAGAAAAAGGGTATAGATTTTGATGAAAAATTCTCCCCTGTTGTAAAAATGAATTCAATTAGAACTGGACTAAGTCTCGTGGCTGTAGATGACTTGCATCTTGAACAACTAGATGTCAAAACAACTTTTCTCCATGGAGATTTGGAGGAGGAAATTTACATGCAGCAACCAGAGGGATATAAGGTCAAGGGTAAGGAGAATTTGGTGTGAAGGTTAAGGAAGAGTCTGTATGGCCTAAAGCAGGCACCCCACCAATGGTATTTAAAATTTGATAGTTTCGTGGCTGAACAAGGTTACCATAGATGTCATTCTGATCACTGTGTATATTTTAAGAGATTGGATAATGGGAGTTACATTATCTTGTTACTCTATGTTGATGACATGCTTGTTGTTGGGTCCAATATGCAAAACATAAATGAACTTAAACATAAATTAGCAAGGTCATTTTCTATGAAGAATTTGGGTGCTACTAAGCAAATCCTTGGTATGAGGATTACACGGGATAGGAAAAATAGAACTTTGAATTTGTCCCAAAGTGAGTATATAAAGAAGGTGTTGAAAATATTCAATATGCAGGATGTAAAAGCAGTCTGTACACCTTTGGCTAGTCATTTCAAATTGACTAAGGAAATGTGCCCAAAGGCATAGGAAGAGGTAGATAAAATGTCTAACATCCCATATTCATCAGTTGTTGGCAGTCTCATGTATGCAATGGTATGCACACGACTAGATATTGCTCATGCGGTGGGAGTTGTCAGTAGGTATATGAGCAATCCGGGTATGGAACATTGGAATGCTGTCAAATGGATTCTTGATATTTGAGAGGAACTACTACAAAGGCATTATGTTTCATAGGATCCAGTTCTTCTCTGAGTGGATTTATTGACTCTGATATGGCAGGATATATTGATACAAGGAGGAGTACTATAGGGTATGTTTTCACTATAGGGGGTACTGCAGTCAGTTGGATTTCTAGATTGCAGAAAGTTAATTCACTTTCAACTACTGAAGCTGAGTATGTAGCTTCTATGGACACTAGCAAGGAGATGATTTGGTTACAATGTTTCCTGGAGGAATTAGGTCAGAAGCAGGAAGATCACCCATTGTACAGTGATAGCTAGAGTGCCATTCATCTTGCAAAGAATTCTATTTTTCATTCAAGGAAAAAGCACATACAGCTCAGGTACCATTTTATAAGGTCTGTTTTGGAGGATGGCCAATTATGGCTTGAAAAGATTCACACAAGTGACAATCCTGCAAACATGTTCATGAAGGCAGTCCCCAAGGAGAAGTTGGTTTCTTGCTCAACTTCTATTAGGCTTCTTGACTAATGGTCATGGAGTTAATACACAACAAATTCTTTTATCTAGTGGGAGTTGCACGTACTACATTGTCGTCTAGTTTTAGTCTCCAAGTGGGAGATTGTTGATATTGTGGCGACTGATCATGTAGTGGGTGTTGATATTGTGTCCATTCTCATCTAGTTTCTGGGAGGTGAGGGGCGGTAGCCCCGAACCTCTGGCCGGCCCGAAGGGCCAAAATTTTTTTGTGCTTTTTCAGGAAAATGAAGACCGACATTGTAAAACCCTAAAATGGTCAATTTTAGAGGTTGCCCTAAAACACATGTTATAAGTGGCTGAGATGCATAATGCATTATAATGTTGGTGTACTATTTTGCTGGATAATAAGAAAGGTTGGACGGTTGTGTAGGTGGATGTAGCCCAGTTTTTGGGTGAACCACATTAAATCTATGTGTTATCTGTGTTTAGTTTCTTTCTTCTATTATTTCTGCATATAACTGTTTATTCTTATATTGTTCTGGTTTTGTCAAACCCTAACACTTTGTATGCAGCATAAGCAGGTATAATTTTGACTCCTAGTCTAGCAACGAGTGCAAAGGTTTCTCCATAGTTCTTATGCATACCCCTTGCATACTAATCTTGCTTTGTTCCTTGTGACTTCTCCATTCTCATTCAGCTTATTTCTGAATATCCATTTGGTACCGATGACATTTTTGTCATCTGGTCTAGGTAATATTGTCCATGTTTTGTTCTTCTCAATTTTCTCTATCTCTTCATTTATAGCACTGGCCCATTCTTCATTTTCAAGTGCAGTATTAGCAGATTTAGGCTCAAAATCACAAATTAAACAACTAGTGTTCAGTGACTTACTTCTCATTCTCATTCCAGCCTTTTTTTCTCCTATGATCTGGTTCTGTGGATGGTTTCTTCTGACATACTTGGGAAGTATTAGTTCACCTCCTTTTTCATCATTTTGATCATCATCTTGACCTTCATTCTGATCTCCATCACTCGGTACATCATCTTCAGCAATTTCCTGATTTTGGGTGTTTGCAGCCTGATGTTCGGGTGCATTGTTCTGTCACTCAGGAGTGATACACTATTTCTTGGGAAGAGTGTTAGGTTGTTTTTTGTAGAAAAACCCGTTGTAGTCTTCTGGTTCCTTTTTTCTTTCTTCATCATTTTTCTCTGTAAATTCATCTATTCTGAAATTTGCACTTTCAATGATTCTGTTAGAGGACTTTTTAAGACATTTATAAGCCTTGCTTTTGGTAGAATACCCTAAAAATATTCCTTCTTCACCTTTGGAGTCAAGCTTTCCATTTCTATCATCTTTCAAAATATAACATTGACTACCAAAAATCTGAAGTAACTTACATTAGGTGTGTATCCATACCATAGCTCATATGGTGTCTTTCTTCAATTGAACTATGTTCAATGTGTAGACATCAGTACTGACAGTTTCCCTCCAGAATGTTTGAGTGATGCCTTTCTCAATCATCAATGTTCTGGCACAATCAACAATTGATTTGTTCCTTCTCTCAGTAATTACATTCTGTTGTGGTGTTCTTGGTGTAGAAACATGTCTTTGAATTCCATGCTCATTAAAAAAGTTAGTGAATTCATAAAAAATAAATTCTCCTCCTCTATCTGATCTTAAGAATTTCAGTTCCTTACCACTTTGTTTTTCCACAATAGCTTTATATCATTTAAACATTTTGAATGCCTCTAATTTCTCTTTTAAAAACATAACTATCATCGTTCTAGAATAATCATCTACAAATAGAATAAAGTATCTATCTCCATAGTAGCTATTTGTTCTCATGGGTCCACATAGGTCAGTATGGACTAATTCTAGAATGACATTAGATGTGTAGGTTTTTCTCTTGAAACTAGACTTTGTCATTTTACCTTTTTGAAAATTCTTACACATGACATGGTTGGGCTTTGGCATTCTCGATAACCCTCTTACTTTCCTTTTATTGCTTATCCTAACCATGTTGTCAAAATTCACATGACATAACCTTTTATGCCACAACCATATGTCTTCATTTCTAGCCATTAAACAAGTGGTGTTAATATCATTTTTACCCTAATTTTTTTACATGCAGTATGAGAATCATAAACAGTAAAAAGGTTTCATGAAGATACATCTTTTTAATACTATTGTTCAGCTAATGAAAATGAAATACATTGCTATTAAATTCATATTATTAGATTACATTGTACTGTAAGTATGGATTAGATTCACATTTTCAAATTTATAATTGATCATTACATTGTGCATTCAAACTGAATCTAGTAAGGAAATGTTTCTTCCACATTACATCTTTCATATTGAGAACTTAGAGGAGATTGTAGAAAAGAAAGTGAGAGAGAAGCATGATGAGGTTTAGGGGTCCATGCATTTCCTTTGAGAGGTCTTCGGCATTCTGGAGTTGATTGTCTACCTTATCTAAGTCTTCACTTCCTTTGCATTTGTCTCTATTTGTCCTGCATCTTAGGTCTTCTTAGTGTCCTATCCTGTATCATGGAGAAAATATGTTAGATCCAAATTGGATCTAAGCAATACATGAAAACCTAAAAGAATCACACATCAATCAAACTTCTAGGACTACACATTTACCAATGACGTCATTGCAATGGAAAGGTACAAATCTACATTACAAGAATAGTAGCCTCAAAGAGACATATCTTTATGAAAACCCTTTTCTATATTTGAAAGATGCAGTGAGTGTCACAAGCCCGTGCTCAAACCTCACAAGATGAATTGTTGAAGAATGAAAGAATGCTAGGTGTTCATGAGTTCAGGAAAAAGAAGTATGCATGTACAGAAGAGCCAATTGCATTGGATTAAATTAAGAAATGCATATTTATAGTTCAAACACTGTTATCATTTGACAATAGTTCATCCTAATGCTATTATAAAGACTAGTATGTTTGAATGAGAGAGAAGCACAAAAAATAGTGATATACATTCTTGCAATTAAATGGAAGATAATATGCATGCTCAATAGTGATGTATTTTAAGACATGCATTACATATACAAGAATTGAACAATATAGTGTTTTCTTCAAAGAAAAATAAAAGCTTGTGGTACTATTATTAATCAAGAATGAAATCCAAATGATGTTTTCATAATACATGTCGAGTGCATTTTCAAAAGGATGTTCAAGAAAAAAATAAATGACAATGCTATTATTTATGTTTAGAAGATAGTGTACGTGATGGAAATAACAGTGTTTCTATGTTATTATCAAATGCCTATTCAAGAGTGGAAAATAAATGACAAGGCGATACGTATGTTGAAACAAACAATGTTATTATCTAATGTTGCCCAGGTACATGTTTAAATGAAATAATGCAGTGTTTTGTGAAAGAATGGAAATATAATAGTAGTATGGTTTTGCATGATTATATAATAGTGTATATGTGTATATTGAATTGCTATGTTTGTATGTTATTATTCATGTTGGAATAACATTATGTAATTTAAAATCAAGGTGCATATGTATAACAGAGTTGTGCAGATGAAAAGAAAAGATGCATATTCAATGGTCCAGCTTGATTTCAAAGTATTACTCATAGGACTCACGAGCCCGTGCTCAAACCTCATGAGTAATTCTTTCATAAGAGGTGATCACTATGTATTAATCTAATGCTTTTCATTTTGTAGTGTGAAACCATATAATGAAAACCCCATACATTATGCGCCAAAGATAGCATGGTTTCCACAAAATGTAACAATATCCAAACATAATAGCAACAAAATCTAAGCCACGACCTTAACATCCAGTGGTAAACATTCAAACATACAGTATTGACATTATGCATAGAGAGTAATATGGTTCTAACAGAGGATGATAGTATTCAAGCATAAACACAAATAAATATGAAGACATCATAATAAAAACTCAAAACAAAGATGCAAACATTACACAATGCTTCTATTGGGATTAATGGGAAGTATAAACTAAGAGGGGAGGGGTGAATCAATACCTGTATAACTTTTGTATCCCTTTTATCAATTAACCTTTGTAATCAATTGCATATCCATTCAATCTGATCTATACTATCTTGGTGTGAGTTATATCAATTCATAACATTAACATACATGTGAATCATTCATAGAAACATTCATGAAATTAATTGACACATAACACAAGATATGATATCACAGAAAACTCTTGTTAGGAAGTAAAAAATGCGGTGGGGATGACACCCAAAAAACTTCACTATCTGCAGATTGGAAGGGGCCGTGGGTTAAAGCTTACAATTTGATCACTTTTGATGATCTACCCTATTAGGAGTATCGGTGAAGACATGTTAAAGTCTACTTTGTTAAGAGATTTAGCAACACTGTTAAGTGTGCACTCGATTAATGGATTTGATGTTGGACTGTTAAATCCACCTTCCTTGAAAGAAATTTTAGACTTTGCTCCACTTGTTAGAATGATAGAAAATTAAAAAAATTGACCTAGTAAATGCAATCTCTTATTGCTAATATAGATCCAATTTATTTTACATGAAAAATATTATCACCTATTTGTGATTGATTAATACCTCTGATTATCGGTTTCCTCTGTTCTTGGTTCTGCTAACCAAATCCTCCTTTTGTTGTTTTGGTTCTTCAAAACTCTCAATCTAAATCCATATATGTGCTCATTCTGTTCTCCTCTCTCTTTTTCTCTTCTCACATCTGTACATAATGAATGATTGCATCATCTATTTATAGATGGATTGGCTTCATCAAGTTTTGATAAAAACAATGTTAACTCTAAGATCATATTTACAACTTATACCTAGATCTCCTAGTCTATGTGTTTTAAATCAATTAGACTGATTAAAACACTTACATTAATGTTTCTTGTCCCTAAAAAAATGGATTTAAAACAAATAAATATACTATAAATAAAATACACTTTCTTTATCTAACGTGGAAGTCAGATCCACTTTTTGCGGGCTGAAACTGACTTTCGGTGTTGTCTGTCGGTCATGCTTGACTGTCCTTCAGTTTTGTTCTATCGGTTGCATTGTATCTGTCTTGTCGGTCTACACTCTAACTTGCATATAGGGTTCCTCTGTCGGGTTCCACTTTATCTTTCTGCTTTGTGACTTTCGGTTTACACACTAAGTTGTGTTGTCGGTTTTCTCTGTACTTAGTCATCTTTGGTGATCTCTTAATTTGATCTTTGATTTTCTCTTTCCTATCTTTCGATGTAGGCTTATCGAAAGTATTGTTTGTATACTAATGGAAAATTAATGTCATCAATCTCCCCCATTTGACATTAGTATCAAAAACTGATATGTGCAAAATACTAACAAAATGTTAAGCATATACAACATATATAATCCTTAGTCATTTAATGACTCTCCCTACGTATATGCTAGTATAGCTGTACATATGATATCTTTTCTTTCTACATATCATTTTCCCCTTATGAATATACATATACATATCTATCTTTTTCCCATCTAAATGAATGTACATAACATTTTCCCTTTTCATTTTGTACTCATATCATTTCCCCCTTTATTTGATATTAAGGGCAAAGGTCATTTACCTTAGAGCTTATAAAAAATATGGGAATGTGAAGACTTCATGTCTTCCATCATTTTCTCCCATTTCTCTTTGAGGTTCTCCAGAGCCATGTGCTCGAGTGTAATCTTGGAGTGCATATCATAGATGTTGTCTGCAACAGACATCTCAGGAGTTCCTATCAGTTGCCTTGTAGAACTGATATGCTGTTGGAGCAGTGTTAGATTCGGTAGAAGTTGAGCTTGGAGCTTAGTTACTTCTTCCCTAAAATGTGTTTCAGCCTCCCATAGTTCCTTCCTTAACCTTTTTATTTCAATTATCTTCTCATAATGCAGCTTGCCTGCATTGTCTCCATCCGTGGTTAAGCTACTAGCACTGTTTGCTAGATCTGCATCTAGCTTTGCTATATTGTCACTATTCTCCTTAGTGAAATTCTCTATTGTGCTTAGTTGTTGAATCAAGGTTATAGCTTTAGATATGATAGGAGCTAATTCAGTGATGAATTCTTATAGCTTTACCTTGTTTACTGCCACTTCTTGGCTGATGTTCTCTATTAGCTTTTGTTGGTACTTCATTTTTTCTCTCTCCTCAATTTCCTTCTTAGCATCAATGTTATGAGTTGTGATTGCATCGGTGAGGGTAGCTAATTGATCAAGTATTGGCTTGTTTTGATCAATATCAACATCGAGCACTATTTGACATAGAATGTCCCATGTTTTCTCCAGTACCATGGAGTCCCTGTGCTATTTGTTCAACTTTTCCTGCAATGCCTTCCTTTGGCATATCTCTCCATATTCCTGTAATGCTTCAAAGTCAAGTGTAGAGGGGTCACACTTTGGTATTTCAATGATTTCATCCAATGTAACCTCTAACTTTCTCTTCTTCTTCTTCTTCTTCTTCTTCTTCTATGACATAGTTGAATGTAACACCATTACCAATTTCTTGGCCTTTTTTGTTGTGCTTGATGAAGTGACCTGTTGTGCTTCTTTCTGCTGCTTGGCGTCAGTTTCAGCTTGTCAGGTGTCTGCAGACATCTCCACATTCACCTTAACATTGTCAGTAGCACTCTTGTTTGTTTCCTCAGGAGTACCATCTTTTGGTTTGTCTCCTTCATTGGTGTCCTTTGCTTCATTAGTCTTGGTTTCTTCATTCTTGTCTTGAGTCTCTGCATCCTTTTCCTTTTCTCCTTTAGTAAGCTTGTTAGTGTCAGTTACATCTTGAGTATCTCCGATGTCTTTCTGACCATCAATGTTATCCTTGTTTGCTTCTTCTCCTGCATCCTTGGGAGCATCCTTCTCAGGTGATTTTCTTGTTTCTTGCATAATATTGATAGCTTGTATTAATATTGGCAATTTTCCTAGAATGTTCACCTATGCAGTATCAACTGTTGTGTCCCGCTCATCAATTTTTTCCTTTTTAGCAGTGATATCTTCATCCTTATTCACTTCCTCTGTTGGGTCACCGGTAATGTCAATGACATTAGTATCCACAATGTTGTCATTTGTGGTGTCTTCCCATGTTTCATCTACAACATCTACAGTCTTGTTTCTTGTTGTATCATCTTCCTCTTTATCTAACTCAATGGATGGGTCATCTTGAGTTGCCTTGTCGAATTCTTGTTGTTGAAGGTCTTTGTCGGGGCTTACCTCCTCAATAGGTCTATTCATAATCTTGCACCATTTCTTGTGGCTATCCTATTCAAGTTCAATTAACCTACCTTCAAGAAATCTATATGCCCTCTGATTTGGTGAGAACTCCTTCTTGTGCTTCTCCATCATTTCATCTATTTCTTCCTTCTTTGATTCATGTGGCATGAGAGAAACAAGTACTCTTTCTCTAATTTCTTTCTCATTCTTCAAAGCAAATGTCCACCTGGAGTATAATCTATCCAATAGTTCCCTTGGAGCATATTTACCTTCAAATTGCATTGGTACATATTTGAAGTTGTACATTTTAGCAATGATGGCGTCCTCAATTTTATTTTGATCTTCTTGATTTAATTTCAGCCATTTTCTAATGTTTGGATTTGTAATAGATCCAGAATTTGTAATATAAACACAAATGTCATCAATAGTTTCAGTTTCTTTTACCTTGACACTTTCTTCTTTAATAGCTTCATCCTACTCGGTGTCCTCTATATCCTTTCGAGTTCTTATGAATTTCCTTCCTTTCTTGTTCTGCCCTCTTTTTGGTGCGGGAGCTTTCCTCTTGTAAGTCCTGACCTTTCCTTTCTTTAGAGGTGAAGGAGTAGATTATTTTGATGTTTGGCTTCTTGTCCTAGAAGCAGCTATTGTCCTTGGTTTCTTGGATGGTGGAGGAGGTGGCGAATCTAACTCTGTTTCCTCAGAGTCATTCTTTTCTTCATCTTTACCGACAGATCCCTGTTCTTTGGTTTCCTCCTCTTGTTCAACTTCTTCATCTTGCTCAATGTCTTCCTCAGTTGTTGATAGAATCTTCTTGAGATTCTTTACCATCTTGTCCTTTTTATTGACTATCTTTTTGACAACTAGGCCTGATTCAATTCTTGTCTTGGCCTCTTCATATGTGCCAAACCTGGGTTGTTTCTTATCTAGTGGTTCATTGATCAAGGCATCAATTGCCTTAGTATCAAGATCAATGTTGATTTCATACACTAATGGTTGTAACTGTTATCCATATTTCCCTATTATGCAAATTTTGGTTACAGGTGGAGTAAAAATGAGGCTCCCACAAGGGTTGATCCCAGCCTGTGAAAATATTTAAGTTTTCTGGTCTTGGTTGTGTCTTCTGCATTTTTATAAGTCTCTGGTTTACCCCTTGTCCATGCAAAATAACCTAAATATGGAAAAAACCCTATGTGAATTTGGTATAAACCCTAGCTCAGCCAATGCCTTTTCTATTTTCTCATTACCTTTTCGGGATGAATTAAGTTCCTTTTAAGTCATGTGTAATTTTGCATTGCCTTTAGTATCTTAGTCGCATAAGGGAAACAACATATTCCATATTGTCTAGCAATCACAAGACTGCCTTTGTCGCTAAGTCTCCTAAAGAAAAAGAATATCCTCTCAGGTTATTGAGACTTAGCGCTAATCGTTCGATCAATTTTTGATCTTACATTAGTCGCGAAGTCTCCTAATGTAACCCTCAGTTAACAAAATGATCAGAGACCTCGTGACTTAGTGTATTTCTGACTCCAGATGTGACTTGAGTTTAAAGATTTGTTAAGTTAAAACCCTTCAGTCACATAGTCTCGTGAACTAACCATGATCAGACAAAGTGTTTTGAGATTACGAGACTCCTTAGTCGCTGGGTCTCTGAATGAACCATGGTTAAAAGATGAGTAAAAGTTGAGTGAAGGTCTGATGTCAGTGCAAAGGTAATCTCTGTGCAACTTAGAAAAGATCCAACGGTTGGCGTTATGGATTGAAGACAAGATGCAGTTTGGTTAATGTATGTACCATTGCACCATGGTTCCATGTGTCCCTGGTCAAATATACTCAGCCGTGTTGTCGATGGATGAAATTAGGGTTGCAGAGATTTAAGTTCAAAGATATGATTGTAGCTGTAGATGCAGTTGAAGATCTCCTAGTTGTCATTGAGTCTCATGATGTAACCAAGGTTAAGTGAAATGTTTGGAGATTATGAGACTGCTTATGTTGCCAAGTCTTGAGAGGGAACCAATAAATTTTGGAGACTTAGCGACACAATGGAAAGATGGTAGCTTGGGTTAAAGACAAAGATAACAACGAATATAAGATGGAGATTGATGGTTGTGTTTTAAAAAAAAAGGTAAAGGGTTTTTGAGCCGTTGATAGGGTCATCTCACACCAACTATAATCGTTGCTTATTCAAATATTTAAAATTTAAAAGATCTAATTCTCAGAGTTCATGGCGGTGGCGTGATTTCTTAGGAAACAATGAGATGGTTGAGTCGACTTCTCAAGGCTGTATTTATGGTGACAGGGAAGATTTCAAAGACATATCAGATCATTTTAGATAGTTCCTGATGCATTTATGAGCATAAATTAACATAATTAGGGTTTTTTATTATTCTATCACAAATGTATTAAATCCCTAATTTTAGGAATCAGACTATTTCCTTGAGCCTGCGTGCTAGGAGGAACATGTATATAAGTTAGTTTTCAAGATTTTTAGCTTAGATTTTTCTAGTTGATGTAAAAATTATTTGAGGCATTTTCTCTTGCCCTCTGGTTTTCGACAGTTGTAACTTCTCATTGATGCTTAGATATTGCAAGGTTTTTTGTGACATTCTTTCTGTCCTTAACCTTTCTTGTCTAAATTTCTCTTATTGAATTAGAGTGTATTGAATGTTTTCAGAGACATCTTGGGGTTCTTCAGCCTTCTTTCTTTCTCCAATTTATGTGTACTATTGTGGATGATTTGATTTGAATGAGTTTGTGGATATTATTCAATCCCTTATCACTCTGTCTCATTCCCGTGCCTAGTTGTAGGAGTGAATGTTTGCTTGTAGGTTGTAGTTTGCGTCTACTTTGGGTAGGAAGGTTGTTGCTTGTGAAAATATTTCTTTCCTTGCATAGTTTTTTCTCCTTTCAGACCTCTTTATGAAATATTTATGCAAACCTATTCAGGAAGTTGTGTTCTCCTAGATCTAAGTTTGTATGTTGATCTCACTCACTATGTTGTGATTCGTGTTATCTTTTGGTGCATCACCTTAGTAGGATAAATTTTCTTTCAATTATTTCCTTTTCAAGCATTCCTTCTATCCCTTTTCCTATCCAGTTTACTTTCATGCACAAAGAGAAAATTAGGTGATTATCTAAGAGGAACCGACCTAGAATCCAAAGATCTCATTTCAGTTAGCAAAGGTCCCACACCTAGAAATGATTCCCATGTTATACTAGATTATCAAGACTATGAGAGCTTGACCTAGGGTGCAAATTTAGTGTATAACAGTTCTAGCATGCCTGGTGGGACCATAAAGGAAATTCATTTTAAAAATATTATGCTATCTTTGATATACTAATTGCATAGTAAAAACTTGGAAGAGGTTTCATTTTGAAAGTATATCTGGAGACTCCATTGGTGAAGAATAGAAGATCTAGTCCTGTTCAAATTTTATGAGAAAATTTGAGACAAGAAGCTCAAAATATTCTGAGTTCTTACAGCTTCCCTTAACAAGAAAATATAAAGGAAGATCATCTCAAAGAACATCCCCTGCAAGGAGGGTACAGTCTACACCACCTGATACTTCAGAGAGGAGACCTTTTCCTTTTCATTTAAAAAGAAGAGGAAGATCTCTAACTAGAGAGCTACAAGAAGATTCAGATCTACCCCTCAATACCACTCACACAGTTGCTACTCAACAAATCACAGCTCCTGCAATCGATAGGCAATTTGATTTTTCACCCTTCAATCAAGGAAGCCCCTTGAAATTTTCTCAACATCATGATGTGCCCTTGGTAGCACTCAAAAGTCTACATGATTTCATAGGTGAAGGAAAAACAACAACTTTTGAACATATAAGAGATGTGACTACTATCTGTAGTATACATAATATCACAAAGGAAGATGTGGCTACTAAGCTATTAGCAGTCTCTTTCAAAGGTAAGGCCTTAGAATGGTTTAGAACTCTAGCTGTCGGTTTTATTAATTCATGGGATAGATTAGGTGATGCATTAAGTAAATACTTTGAGGATAAATTAGATAATCTATCTTTGGTTGAGAAACTAACAACCATAAAGAGAGATCCTCAAGAGAAAATGACAGACTTTAATAATAGATTCCTCAAGACATGGAATAAAATCCCAGTCTCAGTAAGGCCATCAGCTAACCATTCTTTCCTATACTTCTTGAAAAGTTTGAATGATCAAATATCTATCATGATCCAATCCATGGGAGGTACCTTGTTGCCTCAAGCTTTTGACATAGCAGTAAGGGCTGAAAATTGCTTAAGCCAGGCAGTCACGATAACCAGAAGGCCACCCATGCCCATTTTTCCTAACCTCTAGCCCACTGCACCTCTGCAAATACCTCCATTCACCCCTATACCCACCATAGTAGCACCTCAGGCTAGTACGAGCGGTGAGGAGTTAAAGGCAGGTTTATCTCAAGAACTACATGAAGTGAAAAAATTGATGCAAACCATGAGTAATGAGATGACCAATTTGAAAAGGCAGAATCAAGAGGTTAGGCCACCTTATCAACAATAGAATCAAGGTCCTAATCAGCAGTATCAAAATCAAGGACGGTCTTATTAGAAAAGTAGGCCACCATATCAAGGGAATTACCAAGGTCAAAGGAAGAACTACAATCAAAGGTCATTCCAACCTTATAATCCAGTGCCCCTTAATTTTGCAAATCCAGTCAGGGATGTGGTCCCAAGTCAAAAAAATCTTGCTATAGAGATGGAATGGTGTTATCCTTGCAATCAGTCCCATAATCAGACAAAATGCTTAAATGGAGTAGTGCATCAAGAACTCATGGTGCAGAATGCCTCAAATGTACAATCAGAGGCCTCTTCTAGCGGGTCAATGCCCCAACAAGATATGCATTATGATGAGACTGCTCTTTTCAATTTGGAGGAACAAGATTTCAATGGAGTGAATAATGAGTCTCCAATTGTTGCCAACACTAGATCTAAAAGAAGAGCTCAAGACATGGAGCAAACAGGAGATGGGGCTAAATCTTCTACATCTACATAATCTTCAAGTTTGTTTACTCCTATCATATTGAGGAAGGCTCACACCATTCTAGTCAAAGAGGGCCAATCTCCCAAGGAGATCAAGCCTATCATAGTAAAGACACACCACAAAGTGCACACAACAGTACCCTTCAATATTGTGGACAATATGAAGAAATTAAATGTCACTATGTCCATGTGGGACTCCTTGGCTATCCCGAGACAACCTGAGATCTTGATGAAGGCCATGATTAAGGAGGTAATTATTCCACAACCTGCAAAAGGATTTTCTAAGCCAGTGTTGGTTAACACTAATCAAAAGGAAGAGGCTCCAAGAAAGAACTCCAAGGCAAGTGCCATACAAGGTAGGAACTTAAAACCACCTCCCTTCTATGTATCTTTAATCATTGGAAAATTCTTAGTACATAATTGCATGGTAGATAGTGGGGCTACTAGCTCTGTCATTCCCAAAAGGGTAGCTGATCAATTGGGACTTAAATATGAACCCTTCCAAAAGAAAGTGACCCAACTTAATGGTTCCTCAGTAAATACCATAGGCGTAGAAAAAGATACAAGCCTAATCCTTCATGCAAGTCCCAATTTCTCTATCCTCCTTGACATATATCATAGACCTCCCTGCCCTATTTTCCATATGTTTATCAAGGGAGTTCACAGCCAAGATAGGAGGCTATCTTTCATCTGATTGGTCTCACATGCTTTTCCATACTAGATATGGAACCAAGGTTACTATCAAGTCTGAATCATTGGCAGCACACCATATAGAACCTTATCTGTCTAATGTAATCAATACAAGCTACCTTGCACTTGACAGTAATGATTTCTCAATCATCCAAAAAAAAACACTAAAATAGAAGGTATCCCATACATCTATCTAGATGAATTGGAATTAGAGAGAGGATCTAAGGCCCAAGCCAACATTATTTGGGATGCTAGTTTTGGAAACTATTTGTTACAAGAGCATGAATCCATAGAGCCAAATCTTTTTAAACCAAACACTGAACCAGAAGATCAAAGAAATCAAGTCTGGGAGCTATTATTTGATGGTGCTAGAAGCAGACATAGGTCTGGTGGTGGTATTATGTTAGTCTCTCCTAATGGGGAGAAGTATTATACATCCTTTAGGTTCAGTTTCTCTTGCACTAGCAACACTGCTGAATATGAGAGCCTAGTGAATGGATTGGAATGGGCAAGAAAGAGAGGGATCAGAGCCCTAAAAGTATATAGTGATAGTGAGCTGGTTGTCAGCCAAGTAAGAGGGATAAGTGCAACTAAAAGTGATATAATGAGGGTGTACAAGCATCGAGTTTGGGATGCAATTGAAGATTTCCATGCTTTCAATATTGTTGCAATCCTTAGGAAATTAAATCAGAATGC
The DNA here is from genome assembly GCA_018584345.1 of Thuja plicata. NCBI lineage: Eukaryota > Viridiplantae > Streptophyta > Pinopsida > Cupressales > Cupressaceae > Thuja > Thuja plicata. The sequence goes on along the minus strand of MU227784.1, from coordinate 1,472,511 downwards.
AAATAGATTAGCTACTGTAGGATCTCAGTATGAAATTCCTAATAGAATTTCAAAATAAAAAGACCATAAACATATCAAAATAGTTGTTAGACCTTCTAATCCTAATAATAATGTCAATTGGCAAGTGTTTGACAATGATGAGCAAATTATGCAGTTCTTATTTGAGGAGGATGTCTTCTCAGAACATAACCAAGGTAGACTAATGAAGAACTATGGTGACCAAGTGGTGCAACTCAGATCAAATAAAATGCCCAAAGGTCTTGTCACCTTAGAAGCTATTTTCAATAAATATGATCAAGTTAAAAGGAGTAAAGCTGGCCTGGTAGTCCAACAAGAACATTGTGTTGAACTAGAGTTGGAGCCAGGTAAAAGTCTATAATTTGGGAAGGTAAATATTGATTCAGAAAGGCAGGCCTATACCCAATTATTTCAAGAGTTTAGTGATATATTTGCATGGAAATATGAAGACCTCAAGGGGTTTAATCTATCCCTTGCTCAACATACCATTGAATTAGAGCCAAATTCCAAACCAATCAGGTAAAAGCAAAGGCCTGTCAATCCCAAGCTTGAGCCACTCATGCATAAAGAGGTGCTCAAATTAATTGAAAGTGGGATTATCTACCCCATAAAGCATACTAGTTGGATTTCCAACCTTGTGCCTGTCAAAAAATAATAATGGGGAATTAAGGCTATGTGTTGACTTTAGGGACCTTAACAGGGAATCCCTTAAGGATCACCATCCATTTCCATCTATGGAGAAAATCCTACAACATGTCTCTAGATCAGAACACTTCTCTCTACTAGATGGCTATTTAGGATATAATCAGATCCTAGTTCATGAAGAAAATCAGTATAAGACGACATTTACAACAAAGTAGGGAACCATGACTTATCAAAAGATGCCCTTTGGCTTGTCAAATGCAGGATCTACTTTTCAAAAGGCAATGGATATGGCCTTTAAAATCCTCATGTACAAGTTTGTACTAGTTTATTTAGATGATATAACTATCTATTCTAAACATGCAACAGACCACATTGAACATCTGAGGAAGATATTTGAAAGGTGTAGAGAGTTTTGGATTTCCCTTAATCCCAAGAAATGTGTGTTTGCAGTCCATGAAGGGAAACTGTTGGGATATGTTGTATCCAAAAAAGGAATTACAATAGACCCTGAGAGGATTGTGGCTATTCTAGATCTACCCCTACCACATCATAAGAAAGGTCTTCAATATTTCATAGGAAGGATTAACTTTGTTAGGTGTTTCCTGCACAATATTGTAGATTTACTAAAGCCTTTGACAACTATGTTAAAGAAAAATTCAACTTTTATCTGGAGCAAAGAAGGGAAAGCTAATTTCTAGGCTATCAAAGAAGCCTCAACAGAGGCTCCTGCCCTGTTGAACTCAAATTTTAGTAATAATTTTATCCTTTATGCTTATGGAGGTTCTGATGCTATATCTGCAATGTTGACTCAAGAAAACCCAAAAGGATTGGAGCAACCTATTGCTTTCTTTAGCAAAGGTTTAGAAGAATATGAACAAAGGTATTCCTTTGTAGAAAAACATGTTCTTGCTATAGTCAAAATCCTAAAGAAGTTCAAACATCTCTTAACCCACAACAAAGTGCAACTAAGGGTCACTTATCCAAGTGTCAAAGAGTTCTTTCTTTCTAGAGACCCGAATGAAAAAGAGCTGGTTGGATTACCAAAGTCATGGAATATGACATTGATGTCCAAATCACTAAATTGGTTAGAGGGAGAGGCTTATGTGAGCAACTAACAAAGGATGATACCTTAAGAGAACAACAGTAAGAGAATGCATCTCTAGTTGTGCATTCGACAGAAGATCATGCCAAGGAAGCAGATTGGTTGCCTAACATGATTCATTTCTTGAAAATAGGGGAATGCCCCATAGATCTAGATTCACCAAAAAGAAGGTACTATATATTATAATCCATTCCCTTTGTGCTGATAAATGAAATTATTTTTAGAAAGGACCACAATCGTGTCCTTTTGAGATGCATTGATTCTGAAAAGATAAAAAATGTCCTATTTGAATTTCATGATGGACCTTCTGGAGGTCATTTCTCTCCTAGGACTACTATTTTTAAGATCATGAGGGCTGGATACTATTGGCCATCTATCTTCAAGGATAGTCATGATTATGTAAGAAAATGCATCAAGTGTGCCATGTTTGCAGGAAAAGAAAAGCTTGTAGCCTTGCCCCTTCAGCCCATCAGAACAGAACAACCTTTCATGAGATGAGGCATAGATTTCATTGGCATGATTAATCCTCCATCTAGTGCAAGACATAAATGGATAATTACTGCAATGGATTATTTCACTAGATGGACATAGGCAAGTGCATTGAAGGAAGCAAATGAGAATGTTGTCCTAATTTTTTATGATGATATAATTCACAGATTTGGTGTCCCTGACTCCATTATTTTAGACAATGCACTAGCTTTCATAGGCCTCAAAGTCTCAGAGTGGGCAATTAGACATGGTGTTTATTTCAACACAAGTTCAAACTATTACCCTCAGGGGAATGGTTTGGGAGAATCAACCAATAAGAGCTTGATTAGGGTAATCAAGAAGACATTACAAGATAACCAAAGAGATTGGCACACCAAATTGTAATCTTCCTTATGGTTAGAAAGAATTACCCCAAAAAAGATCATTGGGAATTCTCCATACATGTTGGTATATGGAAGAGAAGCTCCATTTCAACTAAATTGCCAGCCTTGGACTTAGCTACTCAGTATGTCTTGTTTGAAGAAGGAGATCCTTTGCAGATTAGGTATGCTCAGATTATGGAATTAGAAGAACACAAAGATAAATCCATGAGAGATATGGAATTCCATCAAATGCAAACAAAGAAAAGTTTTGATAAAAGATCTAGGGATAGGAATTTCAAAGTTGGGGATGTAGTCCTCAAATGGGATGAATTCAAGACCAAGCCTGGCAGGCATACAGAGTTTGATTCCTTTTGGGGTGGACCATTTGTAATCACTGAGTGCAAGGAACATAATGATTTTCAGCTATCAACTCTTGAAAGAGTTGCCTTTCCCATTTCTATGAATGGATTCCATTTGAAGCCTTGTTTTGAGGTTTTTCCTTCCTTGTAAATATTTGTGAATAAGTTTCCCTATTTTCTTTTCTTTCTTTCATGCTTTCCAAGAAGTGCTCATGCACAGTTTGTCCCTCCTCCTGGTTTCAATCCTATTCCTATCCCAAGTTTTTATGCTCATGCTAACTCCTATGCCCAATGGATGTCAAAAGGCTACTAGTTCTCAATGTCTAGCAGGCTAACATCCAACAGATATTGCCAAAATGTTATCCAAATTTCCCTATTATGCAAATTTTGGCTACAGGTGGAGTAAAAATGAGGCTCCTACAAGGGTTGAGGCCAGCCTGTGAAAATATTTAAGTTTTTTGGTCTTGGTTGTGTCTTCTGCATTTTTCTAAGTCTCTAGTTTACCCCTTGTCCATGCAAAATAACCTAAATATGAAAAAAAACCCTATGTGAATTTGGTATAAACCCTAGCTCAGCCAATGCCTTTTCTATTTTCTCATTACCTTTTCGGGATGAATTAAGTTCCATTTAAGTCATGTGCACTTTTTCATTGCCTTTAGTCTCTTAGTCACGTAAGGGAAACAACATATTCCATATTGGCTAGCGATTATGAGACTGCCTTTGTCGCTAAGCATCCCAAAGAAAAGGAATATCCTCTCAGGTTATTGAGACTTAGCGCTGATCGTTCAATCAAGTTTTGATCTTACGGTAGTCAAAAATCCTCTTGATGTAACCCTCAATTAATAAAATGATCGGAGACCTCGCGAATTAGTGTATTTCTGACTCCAGATGTGACTTGAGTTTGAAGACGAGTTAAGTTATAACCCTTTAGTCGCATAGTCTCATGAAATAACTAAACCGCCTCACAATAGGTGTGGAATAATCATGCTCAAGGCCTTTCTTAGGAATAGTTTATTCAATCTAAGGACTACTTCTCCCACTATGAGGTGCATTTAACTTGTCAACCCAGGGACGTATACTTGAAATGGTCGGCACAGTATGTTCACTAGGTTCCTTAGAGAGTCATTATGCTTATGCTGCAGGAAGGTAAGAAATGCATAAAAGAAACCTACACCAGTGCTGTAGGACTAGAATACACTTATCTCCTTACTGAAATGAATGCTAGAAATTGCAAACTCTACTTAAACCTATACTTTCAACCCAGAACATCCATTATAACTATTCTTACAGATGCTGCAGGAAGAAACTACAACTTCTATATGAAATACTGAAAATACTGGAAATGCTAGAAATAAATCTACTCTACTCTAATCTATTCCACCTCCCAAGTGGGCCCCCTTGGTTGGTTTCTGCTAATCTACTAACACAGAACATAAACCAAGAATCACTTCATTGTATTTCAAAAATGCATTACATAAGAACAATACATGAAACTTAAAATAACTTGCTGTAAGATATAATAGTTTTCTTCCAAAAACTTTTTCTTTTCCTAACTCTTCTAACTACAAACCATCGGTCCAATCCCTATAAATAGAGGATCAAACACTTATTACAAAATAGAAAATAAACTATCTTTCTGAAAACATGTCGGAGAAGAAGATGGAAACACAATAGCCTGCAGTGTGGGTAATAAAGTTTGGGTAACCAGTTCACATAATGAAGTGCAGAGGGAATATAGCAGCACTACATCCCCGCATCCTAGAATAGTGGCTCCTCCATTGTAGCATCCGTGTCTCCTGGTGCTGTGATGATCAGTCCACCGTAGCTGGTCCTCAACAGTCTTCCTTGAATGTTGTCGACCACTCCCGAGCCGCTCCTTCCTTGACAAGTTAGTTGTGATGCAGAAATATTCATGCAACAAGCTTAATCAAATTAAATCTAGATATTAGAACATATATTCTGATGGTTATATGAAATACTGCACTATATGTATAATATTGG
>MU227784.1:1444747-1467485 GCA_018584345.1 Thuja plicata | reverse complement strand
TTAGAACATATATTCTGATGGTTATATGAAATACTGCACTATATGTATAATATTGGAAAAATATGTCACAAATATCTACCCATGGTTTATCAGTTCTAACTGGACTTTATCACAAGTTTTAACTGGCGAGGTTCACAAATGTCTTGACAGAAATTAGAACATAGTATTTAAAATTATACAAAATAAAGGCAATAATTTGGGCTCATCATCCGCCCCTTGGTTAATCAAATGCTTGTCCTCAAGCATTGCATCTTCTGGCAATTGACCTAAAGTCACCAACTTCAGTTCTTCCTCACCTCTAGCTCTTGAAGGAGTAGTAGAATCCTCTTGTTCTTTCCCAAACTTCCCTTCTGTGATCCTCATGCAACCTGTCAAGCCTAGTAGTGTTGATGCCATACAGGGACCAAAGGAGCAAGGGTGGCTGTGTTGTGAATGAACACCAGAGCTCCTGCCTGATTTGCCCACCCAACCCCATGTATTTTGGTGCTCGATGTATGGCTTCTTCAAGGTTAATGGGGCTGTGTGGCTCTGACCTTTTGAATGCCTCTGATAATCTGCCCCACCTACTTCTGGCACCGGTTAAGGCTCTTTGGAAGACAAAATAAGACATGTTGTCATATTCTTCATACACATCTGTTCTAAGCTTGAAAAATTTATCTCTTATTTCCTTTTTAACATTCCCATATGTCAGTTTGAACCAATCCCTCAGGAATTTTTCTGGTTGACTACTTTCTACTCTTAATGGAAGGGGTTTTGATTTTTCCAGTTCTCTGTAATTCTCCAGTTGTCTATCATAGTTGGCCTCATTGTGCATCCAAGGAATTAGGGCCCCTAGGTGTATATCCCCTATGTAAAGTAGGGGGTTCCATTCATTCTCTGTAGGGATGATGAAATTATGCACATACAACTCACAGAGTAAGTTTTGTTGCCATGATGGAAGGGTCTGGTATAAACCATAAAATTCCTAGGCTGATTTGAAGTCTATGTTTACATCCTTGAGGGTCATCATCAACTAGAATAAGAGGAATTGTTCTTTTAGACAAATGGTATAGACCCTAGGTGGCGGTCTACAAGCAATTATCTGGTCAGTTAGCTTAAGGGCATGTTCCATCCTTTATTTCTATCTTTCCAACTGATCTTTTAATTCTGCAATTTCCTCTCCTTGTTCTGCTATTACTTTCTGAAATTTCTTTTTCTCTTCTCCCCATAGAGTGGTTTTCAACACATGCTTATTATATAACTGGAAGAGAAGCATTTGCAGAGTAATCAGACCACTCTTTTTATCTTGGCTATTCTTCCTCCTTTGTTCCCTCCATGACTGCTCTAAGAAATTTATTAACCAATTTTGCTTATAGGAAACTAGGGAAGTTTCTATGCAAGCTAGCTGGTGAGTTATAGGGGTTTCTTCTTCACGGTTCGAAACATCCCGATGACTAGCTCCTGGTTCATTTTGACATACATTTGGCTCAGTTTCACACTTCTCATCTAGATTTTGAGAAATTTCTAGAATCTCAAACTAGCTGGGACAATCATCCAGAACAATATGAATAGGAGTTTCCTCCTTAAATTTTTTGGGGGAAGCAGACTGGCTTTCGGTGGGTACTTTGGGAATCTTCCCTCTCATCCTAGAGCTTCTTCTTACAAGAGTTTCCTCAACTTCTACAACCTTTTCCTTACTAACCCTCTTTGGTTTCTTTGCTACAGGAGTAGTGGCTGTAGGAATAGTTACTACAGGAACTGACTTCATTTTCTTCCCTCTCGAGACTGTAGGGTTTCGTGGCTCAGTTGAAGGAATTGAAGTTTCTCCCTCTAACTTCCATTTTCCTTTAGTTCAGGTGGAAGTAGGTACATTACTCATATGAGTGGGTAAAGGCATAGTTTCTTGTAAATTTTTGGTTTCTGCCCCTTGGGTAACTTGCTCAACAGCTGGGTCAATAGGGAATGCATTATCTTGGCTAATTTTCACATTAGGGGAAATTTGAGGCTACAGGGTTTTATGTCAGAAAAATTCTGCCCATGTCAGAGGAGAGACGTCCCTAAGAGATTTCTCTATGAGCAATTTAATTAGGGCATGGTGAGTAACAGAATTTTCATTTCCTTTCTGGGTTTCCTCAGCACTAATGCATAGCATATTAAACAAGAAATTGGGGGCATTCATTGGAATATTATACCTTACATAACTAAGCAACTTAAAATGATGCACGTGCAAATTAGAAAATCTTCCTTCACAGGTAAAATACCTGATAATATGCGTGGCCAACTCAAAATATGGCAGAGGAATGGACATTCTTTTGCACCCCTATTTAGTAATCTCCAGAGGAGGGTCACCTGGTAGGGTAAACTGGGCCCTAGCTGACCTGGCATTGTGCACATTAGGGTAGTGTTCCCCTACTACTGGCAGCCTAGTTACTTCTGCTATTCGTTCCTCTGTGGCAACGACTATCAACCCCCACACTGTTGCTTGGCCTTCATCAAATGTGTTTGCAAATTCTATTGCTACTTCTTCATCAAACTCCATCAATTTCAAGAAATATCCCAGCCATCCACATGCATTAAATCTTCTTATTGCCTCGACATCAGAAAATAAAATACCATGAACTACTGGTTCATGCTGCTGCAATTGGCCTCCCATTTGTGCTTACCAAATTCAACCTCTACTCTGTTCTTGACAATTACCTTCTTCTCTTTTGAATTTCATACTACCTCTTGTAAAACCACGGACCCTTTTCACATTCTTCTGGTATTCTCTGTATGAACAAAATGAATTATAGATATTCATGTGAGAGTTATCTCATGATTTTAATTCTGGGTCACATCTAGTCTGACAATTAGGGGTTTATTTAGGAATAAAGGTATGACACTTGACACTTGTGTGATGCGACAACTGGATTTTAATTAAGACAAGGCCAAAGTATAGATTTGAGGATCTTAACAAGTAAATAGAAATGACATTTAGGAATGAGTACACTTCCCTGCCCCCTAAAAAACATTGACAAGTGTCCTCACTTGTCAGACTCGACAGGAGGTACGGAACTGGCTTCAAGCTGTAATGATACATTTATGGCAGTATTAGATATAACCAAAGAAATATATGTGCTAAAAATGGAAATAAATTTGAAAAGCCCATACTTGTCAATTCATCATTTCACATGCCAGCAAAAGGTGGCGAGAGTGGAATGACGGCAATGACATGCGTCAGCGCACGATCTCTTTATGGAAAGCATAGAAAAATGATGATGTGGAAGGTGGGTGGATGGAAGATTAAGGAATGAAATGAGTTGAAAAAGAAGAATGTAGAAAGTGAATGGAGAATTGAACTTTATGTAAACATAAATATTTTATTATGGTCATGCTTCGAAGGAATTATTATTGAAGAGCCGCAGGAAGAAGGTTGGCACCCTCTACTGCAGGAAGTGTTACTTGTTGATCCTTTAAAACTAGTTGGTTGAATTGTTGCAGGAAGTCTTCTTTCGTCTGTGGCTGGTGATACAACTTTAGTCGATGTCCATTGACTAATAGCTTGAAGTGTACTGGGTCAATTGTGGTCAACTGGACTGCTCCATTTGTAAATACATGGCTTATTTCATATGGACCCAGCCATCATGTTTGTAGCTTGCCTGGTATTTCTTGGAATCTGGAATCATACAACAATGCCCAATCTCCAACTTGGAACTGCTTACTCTTAATATGGGAGTCATGCCACTATTTCCTTTGCTTTTGGACAATTTTCTTATGCTGTAGGGTAGACTTACGCATTTCATCCAAAGAATTGAGATGTAGTAAGCGCTCTCTCTATGCTGCAGGAAGATCAATATTTAGCTCTAGCGCTATTCTTAATGTCTTGTGTTCAAATTCAATGGGTAGCATTGCTGCTTTACCATATAATAGTTCGAATGGAGTGAAACCTGTGGTAGTCTTCCATGCTGTTCTATATGCCCAGACAGCTTTTGATAGTCTGTTGCTCCAATCTCGGTCATGGAAATGAACTGTCTTTGTTAAGATTGCTTCTATCTCTGGATTGGTAACTTCTGCTTGTCCATTGGCTTGAGGGTGATAAGGGCTTGACTTCTGATGTCTTATATTATATTCCTTCATGAGCTCTATTATTAGATTGGAAGTGAATTGAGTACCTTGATCAGTAACAAGTTCTCTTGGCACGCCATATCTAGTAAAAATTTCTTCATACAAAAATTCAGCAACTTTATGATCCCTGGCATGCTTCATTGCTCTTACTTCGACCCATTTTGTTAGGTAATCAGTGCACACCAAGATGTATGACTTCCCATTGGATGGAGGGTCTATTGGACCAATAAAGTCCATACCCCATTTATCAAATGGTGTTACCACCACTTGTGGGTTTAAGGGCATTTCATCTGATTTTGTTGGTCGGCCCATTCGCTGACATTTGTCACATTTCCTTGTATAACTGGTTGCATCTTTGTGTAGTGTAGGCCATTACTAGCCAGTTGTTAGAATATTTAGTACTATCTTTTTGGCTGCAAAGTGTCCCCCACATGGTTCATTATGACATGCATGCAGAATGTCATATGTTTCATCTTCTCTCACACATCTATCATGACTTGGTCAGGTCCAGTGTAAAATAATGTGTTATCAATCCAAGAGAAATGGAAGCTTTTCTCTACTAGCAGCCTCTTATCCTTATAAGAGAAATGTGTGGGCATTTTTTTAGCTGCTAGGTAATTAGCTATATCAACATACCATGGATTTTGGATAGCATACCATGGATTAAATGCTCATCTGGAAATGCATCATCTATCAAAGTAGTATCTTCTTCAGCATGGTGAATTCTGGATAGATTATTGGCTACCACGTTTTCTTTCCCTGGCTTGTCAATGATTATTATATCAAATTCTTGAAAAAGAAGAAGCCATTTTTCTAACCTGCCTGTGATGGCAGGTTTGTTCATGAGATACCTAATTGCTGCATGGTCAGTATGAACAAAGATGGGATAACCAGTTACATAATGGAAAAATTTGTTCAGAGCATAAACTACTGCTAGCATTTCTTTTTCAGTCATTGTATAGTTTAACTCTGGGCCATGGAGACTCTTACTGATATAATAGATTGCATTTTCAAGGTTTTTAGAATTTTGTCCTAGGACAACACCTACGACATAGTCTGAAGCATCTGTATGTATGTGAAATGGAAAAGTCCAGTCAGGACCCCTAAGTACTGGTGCAGTTATCAAAAGTGACTTGAGCTGCAGGAAGGATTCATCACATTCTTTTGTCCAAGCAAATTCAGCTTCTTTGGTAAGTAAGGTGTATAGAGGACTAGCTATTTGACTAAAGTTTTGGATAAACCTCCTATAATAGCCAACATGACCTAGGAAAGATCTGACATATTTTTTCTTAGTGGGAATAGGGAGTGTGAGAATTACCTCTATCTTCGCAGGGTCTACCTAGATTCTAGCTTTAGAGATAAAATGTCCCAACACCACGCCTTCCTGCATCATCATAAAGCACTTTTCACTTTTGAGAGATAGGTTGTTTTCCTCACATCTGATTAGTACATTCTCCAAGCTCTTTAGGGCTTCCTCAAATGTGACACCGAATGTAGTGAAGTCGTCCATGTAGATTTCCATGCAATCATGTGATATATCAGCAAAGATGCTGATCACAGCTCTCTGAAAGGTAGCAGGTGCATTGCATAAGCCAAATGGTAATACTGAATAAGCATATGTTCCCCAAGGGCATGTGAATGTGGTCTTCTCCTGATCTTCGGGGGCAATGCTTATCTGATTGTAACCACTGTATCCATCTAGAAAGGAGAAATATTTCTTTCCAGCCAAATTATCCAAGACCTGGTCAATAAAAGGTAAAGGAAAGTGATCCTTCTTTGTGGTATTATTTAATTCTTTGTAATCCACACATATTTGCCACTTACCTCCTTTCTTAGGTACAATGACCAATGGTGATACCCACTTGCTATCAGAGATTGGATAGATGAATCCTGCATCTAACAACTTCTGCAACTCAGTTTTGACTATTTCTCTTAGTGCGAGATTTATTCTCCTCTGAGGTTGACAAAGTGGCAAGCTTCCATCACTGATGTAGATTCTATGGGTGTAGATTTTAGGGTTTAGTCCTTCCACATCCCCATAATCCCATGCAAAGGATTTTTCATGTTGGCTGAGGAGCTTGGTTAACAATGCCAACTGTGATTGGGACAACTTATTATTTACATGGAGGTTATGACTAGGGGAAAGTTCCACTGTTGTTGTTAGCTCTGCCATTAACACTTTGGGCACTGGACTTCTAGCTATTTCACTTGTCAGTAATTGATCAATTATCTCAGGGGTTGCTGGAAACACACAGTCCTCATAGGTACATAGCTATAAAATAGAACTCTCTGAAACATCTTTAGCCACAACACATTCATTGGTAAGAATGCTCTGTATCACATCATCTTCCTCTTGCATCTTTAAAAAAGATTTCCTATGCAACATCATGAGCTGGGCTACTGAATTCAGCTCTTCCTCTTCATCCCCTAAGTTTGGCCAAATAGGTTCTCCCAAGTCTAGCTGGGGTTGGGCAGGTGGATATAAGGCTAGCTTCCTTATGGCTTGACCATTTGAAATTGTCATACTACCTGATCTGCAATTAATTTTGGCATCAGTGGTGGCTAGCTAGGGTCTTCCCAAGATTACAGGATAGCCAACAAAGTTTACTTTAGGGGATAGGATAAGAAAATCAGCAGGATACTCCCATGAATCTAAGGTAACTACCACATCCTCTATGAGACCATTTGGAGTAACAGTTGAACTATCAGCAAGTTGTAACACTGTGGGTGTTGTTCTTAAGCCTTCTATGCTTAGCCTATACATTGTATCCTTAGTCATCATATTTATTGCTGCTCCCAAATCAACTAAAGCATTTTTCACAGTCTGTCCATTTATTATCAGGTTGACTATTGGGCTGCCAGGATCTGAATACTTTGGTATTACCACCTTGCCTAACATGATATCCACTAATTTCCCTACAACATGGACTATTTGAGGGTCTTTCTTCTCCTGTCCTGACTTCTTAAGGCATGCTTCCTTAATAGCCTTTCCATAAAGAGGTATATCTTTGATAGCTTGGAACATAGAGATTTGGATGTTCATATTTTTCAGCTGCTCAATAATATCAAATGTTTTTTCCTCTTGGGATATAGGTTTTTCCTTGTTTAGCCTATGTGGAAAGGGTGGATTTATTGGAGTGTGGACAATAGTTCTGCTGGGTATATCAGTTGGCTGGCTGGTATTCGGTAGTGTGGCTTCTGGAAGTAGTGTTGTAGGAGTGTCTACAACTTCCATGATAATAGGATATTTAGGTGTAGGCAAAGTAGTACCAGACCTCAAATGGATATCAGCTATCTCTAGTGAATAATTAGGGCACTGTTGAGTGTCAGTAGTGTATGTTTGTTGCTGCTGCTATTTGTTGTTTGGATTTGGCTGAAGTTGAGCAGGCAATTGGGTTGGCTTTGGATTAGCATTAGTTGCTGCAGGAGGTGGCATTATTGCAGGTGGTTGCACTGGAGGTGGTAATTGTGGATAGCTATAATTTTGGTTAGGCCACTGTGGAGGCCCCCTCCATTGATTAGTTTTCTGCCAATTTCCTTGCGGTGGTTGCCATTGATTCTGCTGATTAGGCCACTGGTTGTTTTGCTGATTAGGCCACTGGTTATTTTTTTGGTTAGGCCACTGGTTATTTTACCACTATTTATTTTGTTGGTTAGGCCACTGGGGTTGAGAGTACTGAGAAGTGTTCTGATAACTTTGGTTTTGCCATTGATTATTGTTAGAATTTGAAAATTTTAGAGGATCTTGTGGCATACCTTGTCATGAAGCCCATGGTCGACATTGAGAAATGAAGAACACTTGATCATTGTCTCCATCTATCTTCATGTAGTCAGTTGGAAAATGTTGATTTTCCAAGTTTGCTACCAGCTTACATCCGCAATCTTTCTTTTGTTTGTAGCAGTGTGGACAGTATTCAGCCAATTGTGATTCAGCTTCTGCATGTTTCTTCTTGGCAGTCATGGTGTAAAGATGTGTAGCTACATCATTTATGATGTCTTGCTTGAAATTCGTGAGCAAATTAAATATCTCCAGCTTTGAAACGTTCGAATTAAGCCCTTTTGTGACTGTGGGCCGATATTGTTAGAGTAATCACTTATTAATTAAATCATGTTGATTTAATTAGTTAAGTTATTTTATTACTCTTTAGTGCTTAAGCTTTCTCTTAGGTGCATTAATAATTAATTATTTTATTAATTATTAATATGCAAACCTAGCTTTTACCTTTTAGGGTTTTGTTCACCTTTATAGGTTGAACCTTGTAATTCTTTTTTCATTAATTCAGATTATAATTTTGCTCTCATATTTTGAGCAACTTCTGAGTTCTTCATCTTTTTCCTTCTTTATGCTTTCTTCCTGTAACAGGTATATTTTATGCAGATGTTCTTGGGTGTAATCGGATCAATATTTCTCAGATCCTTCATGGTATCAGAGCCCCTCTACTACTGCTTGTTCTAGAGTGTTTAAAGCGTGTTTTTCGAAGGAGAAAATCTTAGCTTTCTCAAGTTTTTTGTCTTCAATCCATGGGTGACATTTTTTTTGAAGCATTTTCAGCCCAAACAGACCTCACCATTGCGTCCAGAAGGCCTGGGAAAGTAAAATTTCATATAAAGTTTGTCCATTTTGGACACAGTTGAAATTTGGGCCCTATTTTTGCATTCAAAGCTCTTGGCACATTTTTCAAGGCAAAAATCTACCTCAATTTTCGTGGCATCTTGATTTCTCTGCTGCCTCATTTTCTATGCCACCTCATTTTCCATGCCATCTCGATTTCTATGCCATCTCAATTTCTGTGCCACCTCAATTTCCATGCATAGAGAAGAGAGAAAATGGCTGTCATTTTTTTTAATATTTTTTAAAAAAATGTAAAGTTGTTTTAATGTTTTTTTCTTTAATAAAAAAAAAACATGTTGTTTTGTGTTTTTTTTTATATATAAAAAAATATACATATTTTTTTAATTATTTTTTTTCAAAAAAATAATTGCTATTTTTTTAATTTTTTTTTTCAAAAAAACAATTGCTGTTTTTTTTTCAAAAAAACAATTGCTATTTTTTTTAATTGTTTTTTTTCATAAAAAAAAATTGTTGTTTTTTATTATTTTTTTCATTAAAAAAATGATATATTTTTTCTGCCAAATTTGGTGGGAATTTTGGAGGCAGTCCAGATTTGGAGGGTTTCGCCAGTTTAGCCAGGTTTCGCCATTTTTGGCTGAGGTTTCTTCTGGTTCATTTGGTTTTTGACCTACTGACGTTGTTTTTTCTCTATCTAGAGCATACGGAGGTATTTTTCTAACTTCTTTATATCGTCAGAAAGCGCTTTCCGATGATGGAGGTTAGGCTTTTGGGTTCTACCGTTTTGATAGGTTTATTTCTGTCAAAGTTTGATGTTTCGTTTTGCCTTCTAGGAGCTATATCTTGCTCATCTGGACTCTATTTTTGGCAAACCAGACATCCTCAGAAAACTGGTTCAGTGAGTTTTTCAGTTGCAGGGGTCTTTTATCTAGATTCTTCTCTAGGTTCTTTCTCCTCTGAGTTTTTCTCTTTTACACTCTGGTGGAATACTTGGGTTCTACAGGTCCTGGGATCTCTTCTTCTGTTCTTCTGGCTCACTCTTCTTTCTGACTTCTGAGCATTGTATGCTTCTCTTCTGTAGCATTCTCTTTTCTGTAAACGCACTGAGATAAAGTGCCTGCTTTTGCATATCTGATATTTTGAGCACCTTGTGTTTGTTTGTACTCGCACTCAATTATAAAGTGCCATGGGGGGTTATGATGTTTTGCCTTTTGTGCTCATCCACCTTTGTCAAGTGAGCATACCTTCCATGACATTAGCCCATGCTGTGTGTCTGTGATACCACCCTTTATCTTGTGCTTCTACTTCTATTGCACTATTGGTGTTCCTGATTCTTCTTCCTGCAGATGTTTCTGGCATTGCATTTCAGTGTTCCTGTCACCCCTCTCCCTATTCAGCATTATGGGGGGGTTCACCTGTTGGTTCTATTGCTTCCTTGGTTCGGTTGAGTGATCTACGTATTCTAGTTTTGTTCCTATGTACTAGGCGGATGCAGTGGCTAGGCACCTATGCATTCCAGTGAGATGGATCATCTACTATATAGACACTCGTTCATTCCTACTTTTGGAGGTCACCTCTTTGATTGATCAGCTCTTCAAACTTTGTCTTCTCTTCCTGGTCATGCACTATTTCAGTGGGGGTTCTAGCAGTTACTTCTGATAGTGTTTGTAGCTTCATACTTTGGAAATGCTTCTTGCTCTTTCTTGTTCCTTTCTTTGGGACTTTCCCTAGACTGGAGGCTTTGTTTCTTTCATCTAGTTCATCTCTTTTTGGGGTAGAGTTTTTCCCACTAGGTTTTCCCTATTTCCCTGCTTTACAAAGATTTTTTTGTACTTGGGTACCTGATCAGGCCTTGTTGTCGAGACTCATCTTTCCTTCTTTCATAGCTGTGCTAGGTTAGCTTACCTCCTAAGCTTTTCTTAAGGGGGGGTGTTAGAATAATCACTTATTAATTAAATCATGTTGATTTAATTAGTTAAGTTATTTTATTACTCTTTAGTGCTTAAGCTTTCTCTTAGGTGCATTAATAATTAATTATTTTACTAATTATTAATGTGCAAACCTAGCTTTTACCTTATAGGGTTTTGTTCACCTTTATAGGTTGAACCTTGTAATTCTTTTTTCATTAATTCAGATTATAATTTCGCTCTCACATTTTGAGCAACTTCTGAGTTCTTCATCTTTTTCCTTCTTGATGCTTTCTTCCTGTAACAGATATTTTGCATGCAGATGTTCTTGGGTGTAATCAGATCAATATTTCTCAGATCCTTCAGGTATCCTCTGCCTTTCTTCATAGTTGACCTTCAGTAGTTGAGATAGATTTTCTTGAGGTCATCCCAAGAGGATTGGGATATGTCTCCACTAGCCATCAAGTCTAATGCTTCCAGACAATTATCGTTTACCCCTCTTAAGAAGACTAGTTTCTGTGAATCCTCTGTCAGTACATGCTATGGGTTCTTCTGCATTGTGTACAAGAAACGTGAAACATAGTCCTCCAATGTTTCATCCTCCTTTTGAGACATCCTAAAGATATCATCTCCTTTTGGGTCACTCCACTTGCAATAATCTTTGTATTTCTACAGAAATAATGTCTGCATCTTATCCCAGGTACCTACTGCATTGGCTTCTAAGCCCATGAACCATCATAAGGCTGACTCTTTTAGTGTTGCAGGAACAAATTGAGCTTATGGATATCGGTATTATAGTCAAAGCTTCAACAGAGTATGTCAAACTCAAACAAGAAAGTGTCAGGATCCTTTGTTATAAGACCATAAAACTTTGGAAGAGCAGCTGTAGGTATATTTTTGAGATTATAATTGTTTATAAGGCTTGGGAGAGGAAATGGGAAAGTAGGGTGTGCCATTACTGGGGGTATTTGATTGTGGGGTTGCTACTGGAAAAGGAGCATTAGCTATGGGATTGTTAACAACAGGTTGATTTGGGCTGAAATTATCTAGAAAGCTGGCCAAGACTTCAACAAAAGGCCAAAGACCGCTTATATCAAATGGTTCTGCTCTGGAGGAAGATGCTGCAGGAAATTCAGGACTTACATCTTCAAAGGGTAACTCAACTTCTTCAACTTCCTTGTTCAAATTAGCAGACTCTAATAGGAGAAATCTGCCATATTCATCTTGTCGCCTTTCTCTTTGATGCATGCAATTGAATTCTTCACGCTTGTGAAGAAATTTTTAGGAATACAAATCTAAGAACTAATTAGGAATGAAAAATGACTCAAGGCCTTTCTTAGGAATAGTTTATTCAATCTAAGGACTACTTCTCCCACTATGAGGTGCATTTAACTTGTCTACCTAGGGACGTATACTTGAAATGGTCGACACAGTATGTGCACTAGGTTCCTTAGAGAGTCATTATGCTTATGCTGCAAGAAGGTAAGAAATGCATAAAGAAACCTACACTAGTGCTGCAGGAAAAGAATACACTTATCTCCTTACTGAAATGAATGCTAGAAATTGCAAACTCTACTTAAACCTATACTTTCAACCCAGAACATCCATTATAACTATTCTTGCAGATGCTGCAAGAAAATTTACAAAGTACAATGCTGTAGGAAGAAACTGTAACTTCTATCTGAAATATTGAAAATACTGGAAATGCTAGAAATAAATCTACTCTACTCTAATCTATTCCACCTCCCAAGTGGGCCCCCTTGGTTGGTTTTTTCTAATCTACTAACACAGAACGTAAACCAAGAATCACTTCATTGTATTTCAAAAATGCATTACATAAGAACAATACATGAAACTTAAAATAACTTGCTGTAAGATATAACAGTTTTCTTCCAAAAAAAATTTCTTTTCCTAACTCTTCTAACTAAAAACCATTAGTCCAATCCCTATAAATAGAGGATCGAACACTTATTACAAAATAGAAAAGAAACTATCTTGCTGAAAACATGCCGGAGAAGATGGAAATGCAACAGCCCGTGGTGTGGGTAATAAAGTTTGGGCGACCAGTTCACATAATGAAGTGCAAAGGGAATATAGAAGCACTACATCCCCGCATCCTAGAATAGTGGCTCCTCCATTGTAGCAGCCGTGTCTCCTGGTGCTGTGATGATCACTCCACCGTAGTTGTTCCTCAACAGTATTTCTTGAATGCTGTCGACCACTCTCTAGCCGCTTCCTTCCTTGACAAGTTAGTTGTGATGCAGAAATATTCATGCAACAAGCTTAATCAAATTAAATCTAGATATTAGAACATATATTCTGATGGTTATATGAAATACTGCACTATATGTATAATATTGGCAAAATATGTCACAAATATCTACCCATGGTTTATCAGTTTTAACTGGACTTTATCACAAGTTTTAACTGGCTAGGTTCACAAATGTTTTGACAGAAATTAGAATAGAGTATTTAAAATTATACAAAATAAAGGCAATAATTTGGCCTCATCAATAACCATGATTAGATAAAGTGTTTCAAGATTACGAGACTCCTCATTCACTGGGTCTTTGAATGAACCATCGTTAAAAGATGAGTCAAAGATGAGTGAAGGTCTAATGTCAGTGCAAAGGTAATCTCTATGCAACTTAGAAAAGATCCAATGGCTGGCATTATGGCTTGAAGACAAGATGTATTTTTTTTAATGTATGATCCATTGTGCTATGGTTCCACGTGTCCCTGGTCAGATATACTCAGTTGCATCATCGCGGGATGAAATTAGGGTTGCAGATATTTAAGTTCAAAGATATTATTGTATCCGTAGATGCAGTTGAAGATCTCTCAGTTGTCACTGAGTCTCATGATGTAATTGAGGTTAATTGAAATGTTCTGAGATCACGAGACTTCTCATGTCACCAAGTCTCAAGAGGGAACCATGAAAGTCTGGAGACTCAGTGACGCAATGGAAAGATGGTAGCCTGGGTTAAAGATAAAGATAACAACGAATATAAGATGGAGATTGATGGCTGTGTTTTAAACAGAAAGGTCAAGGATTTTTGAGCTGTTGATAAGGTCATCTCGCACCACCTATGATCGTTTCTTATTCAAATATTTAAAATTCAAAAGATCTAATTCTCAGAGTTCATGGCGGTGGCACGATTTCTCAGGAAACAGATAGCAAGATGGTCGATTCGAATTCTCAGTGCTGCATTTATGGCAACAGGGAATTTTTCAAAGACATATAAGATCATTTCAAATATTTCATGATGCATTTATGAGCAAAAATTGACAGAATAGGGTTTTTGATTATTCTATCACAAATGTATTAAAACCCTAATTTTAGGAATCAGATTGTTTCCTTGAGCCTGCGTGCGAGGAGGAACATGTATATAAGTTAGTTTTCAAGCTTTTTAGCTTAGATTTTTCTAGTTGATGTAAAAATTATTTGAGGCATTTTCTCTTGCCATCTGGTTTTCAGCAGTTGTAACTTCTCATTGATGTTTAGATATTGCAAGGTTTTTCATGACATTCTTTCTATCCTTAACCTTTCTTGTCTGAATTTCTCTTATTGAATTAGAGTGTATTGAATGTTTTTAGAGACATCTTGGGGTTCCTAAGCCTTCTTTCTTTCCACAATTTATGTGTACTATTGTGGATGATTTGATTTGAATGAGTTTGTGGATATTCTTCAATCCCTTATCACTCTGTCTCATTCCTGTGCCTAGTTGTAGGAATGAATGTTTTTTTGCAGGTTTTAGTTTGCGTCTACTTTGGGTAGGAAGGATGTTTCTTGTGAAAATCTTTCTTTCTTTGCATATGTTTTTCTCCTTTCAGACCTCTCTATGAAATATTTATGCAAACCTATTAAGGAAGTTGTGTTCTCCTAGATCTAAGTTTGTATGCTGATCTCACTCGCTGTGCTGTGATTCATGTTATCTTTCGGTGCATCACCTTAGTAGGATAATTTTTATTTCAATTATTTCCTTTTAAAGCATTCATTCTATCCCTTTTCCTATCCAGTTTACTTTCATGCACAAAGAGAAAATTAGGTGATTATCCAAGAGGAACCGACCTAGAATTCGGAGGTCTCATTTCAGTTAGCAAAGGTCACACACCTAGAAATGATTCCCATGTTATACTAGATTATCAAGACTACAAGAGCTTGACCTAGGGTGAAAATTTAGTGTATAACAGTAACCATGTTGTCCTTGGTACAACAGACTTAATGTATGTATTTTATGTATCAACCATGAAGCATATCTCATCCTTATATTGTTCAATGAGTTGCTCAGGGATTCTTACCCTCTTTTGCATTCGGTCTTTGAATACATTGAAGTATTCATCCATGACAGTTTCAAAGTTATCACCCAGTGTAGCTATGTGCTCACTGATCTACATGGTGACCGGTTTGGTGCTTTCCCATTTAACATCTCCAACCAACAGGAATGTTTTTTGAAAATAAAAGAAGATACACATTATTAGTGAGCCAAACTTACAAGTGTTTGACTTCGCATTCCTGATTCTCTTTAAGTTGTCCTTCAAATGATTCAAGAGTAGCTCAGATAAGTCCAGTTGTGTACCCTTCTTCACAATTTTGAATGTTGTGTCCACTGCACCTGATGCTATGCTATTTAATTTGCTTTCCTGGAAGAATTTATAGCCCAAAACACATGCACTGAACTTGATCTTATCATTGGTTATTATTGTAACTTTTAATCCTCTGCCATCCCATTTGGCTCCTGTCATTTTCTTGGTTTTGGCCTTCGTTAGATGCTTCAGTACCTTTACTTTATCGGTTATGGGGTAACTGGTGACCGCATGGATGACATCTCAGGTTATTGCCTTTGGTTCATCCAACCATAACTTGTTGTTATGCATTCTGCTCAACACTAACTGAATCCATTCAGTTTTGAAGACTTTTGGGAACATTAGGGCATTGGTGAGCCCTTTCAATTCAATGTGTTTATGTTCTTCCTTGAGTGTTCCATCATCATTGCACAACTTATTGTAGGCTTCTTCAACCTCTGAACTTCCTATTTATGCTATTTTGCAATGTATGAAAGATCTAACATCTTCAACCAGTAAAACCCTAGCTAGAATGCATAAAAATGCACCAACATAGTCGGGTTGTGAGGCAACCTCAGGATAGATGTTATAGTTGGGTTCCTCACATGCCATGTTTTTTATGAGCTTGAACTCATTCTTCTTTGCATTCTAAGATTTCAAGGTTCTTGAAGTCGAGGCCATATTCAGAAATTTAGGGCTTCTGCGTAATGCGTAAAAACAGAGTTGTTAGTCTCAAAGAACTTACTATTTGTGCTTGCAAATATTCTTGAACTAATTTGGAGTGCTGGTGGTTGAGTCATGATCGCTCTATAGCTTGGTTACTTTCTGCTCAAAAATTGCCTTTGGTTGCTCTGCTCTGGGTGTCATGACAAATGAGTTGTTCTGATGCCCTATTTATAGCCGTTGCCCTAAAATGTGGGCCATAAATGCTCACCAACTCTTCAGTAAATGAAGACTGAGTTCATTGGCAAAGACATCACTTCCTTCAGTGACACTTACAATGTTTTGGAGCAGTTGATGTTCACTTTTCTTTGACCGACAGGTTTTGGTATCACTGACAACTTGTTCATTTGCTTGTTTACTAACAAGGCTCGGTTTATACTTAGCAAATTTTTCTTTTAACCGATGCTTCTTGGTAAATGTAGGCAATCTTAGCTTTGAGTGTATACCGACGGGTTTTGGTATATATGCCTGAAAGCATAGTTATCACATATTTTAACAAGTAATACCATGACGCATCTTTAATTATGCTAATTTGGCATTATATCAACATATTATGGAATTGATGTAAAGTAATAGCTCTGGGTAATGCAGTTCCATACTTACTTGTTCTGCTTAGGTGGTGTTGGTGATGTCACCGGATCCATTGGATGGGGTGTCACCATTTGCATTGCTCGTTCCATCTTCATCATTGATTGAATCTTTTCTCCATGTTTTTTCTCTAGCCCTCTAGATATCTTCAATGGTGTTTCCATTGGGATATGTGCTTGTCTCTGTCATTCGGTCTCTGTAGTCTTTCTTGTGATGACCAAATTTATGACAGTGTAAGCATGCCATTCCAGGGTTAGTCCAGCCTCTAGAATTTCCAGTCCATTGTCTCATACAATTTTTAGCAATGTGACCATATCTTCCACATTCTGTACAATTTGTCCAAGTATTATAGTCCCATACATACTGATTACCGACTCTCTTTAGTTGATAGGGAGTTTCTTGACCTTTAGGCTTCCATGCTTGTCTTTTCTATTTACAACATTCAAGAGTTGCATGCCCATTCATTTTTCATGTAGGACAATATTTGTCGATGTAGGTTTCCTTCTTTGGTTGTTTCATCTCAGACTTACATTCATATGCGTTATGTCCTTTCTTGTTACATTTATAATAGAATCCTATGAATGAAGATGTAGATTTAGGAATACCTTTCATTTTGCCTCTGCATACATTTGATGTATGACCTTGCTTTCCATAGTGATTTCATGTAAGCTTTCTTAGTCTTAGATTTTCATAGATATTCTTTAGATTAGATTGATTTGATGATTCTCCATTTTCGGTAAAATCTAGACCGTTGTTGTTGTTGACTCTTTGTTGTCCTTCAAGAAAATCATTCATTCTTTTATTGCTTTCTTCAACCTTTTTGATAATTTCATTATGTTTTTGCTGAATTCTTATTTCATGCTTTAACTTTTCATTCTCATCCCTCAATTCACCGATAGCTTCTATTCTTTCAACAAGTTCAACATTTATTCTGTTTGCCTCTTGACTCATAAGAATAATCTGATTTGTTATCTCATGGTGATGCTCTATAAGTCTTTGTATTTCAAACTCCTTTTCTTGTAGCTTTTCTATGATCTTTCTCCTATCATCAATAGCTAGTGTTCTTTCTTTCTCAGCCTGCCTAGCATTGTTCATGACATCAATCATCCTTACCATCTATGTCTCTTGACCAATTTGTAGAGATTTAACTTGTCCAGCCAGATATAGATTGATTTCAGTTAGGCTTGTGATGATTTCTTCTAATGTATCTGATGCTTTGCTTGTGGTTGAGCTTGAAGACTCAAAGAAATATGGTATCTCTTCCTCATGATAATCTATCTCATTACAACGAGATGCCATATTATTTCTTTCATCCAAGAACTGTCTCATGTTGATTCTAGCTTCTTTATACTATTCATAGAACATCAAAATTTTAATCTTTTTGTTCTCAATATTTTTATCAAGTCTGTACTTCTCCATTGTATGATCTTTTCTCTTAAGCCTTTAAGATTTCCAAGAAGAGACTTATCTTTGATACCAATTGTTGGGATTAATGGGAAGTATGTACTGAGAGGGGAGGGGTGAATCAATACCTCTAAAACTTTTGTATCCCTTTTACCAATTAACCTTTGTAATCAATTTCATATCCATTCAATCTGATCTATACTACCTTGATGTGAGTTATATCAATTCATAACATTAACATACATGTGAATCATTCATATAAATATTCATGAAAGTAATTGACACATAACACAAGATATGATATTGCAGAAAACTCTTGTTAGGAAGTAAAAACTGCGGTGGGGATGGTACCCACAAAACTTCACTATCTACAGATTGGAAGGGGCCGATTAAGGCTTACAATTGATCACTTCTGATGATCTACCCTGTTAGGAGTATTGGTGGAGACCTGTTAAAGTATACTCTATTAAGAGCTTTAACAACACTGTTAAGTGTGCACTTGGTTAAGAGATTTGATGTTGGACTATTAAATCCACCTTCCTTGAAAGGATTTTTACACTTTGCTCCACTTGTTAGAATGATAGAAAATTACAAATTGACCTGGTAAATGAAATCGCCTATTGCTGAAATAGATCCAATTTAGTTTACATGAAAAATATTATCACCTAATTTTGATTGATTAATACCTCTGATTATCGGTTTCCTCTGTTCTTGGTTCTACTAACCAAGTCCTCCTTTTGCTATTTTGGTTCTTCCAAACTCTCAATCTAAATCCATAATTGTGCTTGTTCTATTCTCCTCTCTCTTTTTCTCTTCTCACATCTGTACATAATGAATGATTGCATCATCTATTTATAGATGAATTGACTTCATTGAGTTTTGATAAAAACAATGCTAACTCTAAGATCAGGTTTACAACTTATACCTAGATCTCCTAGTCTATGTGTTTTAAATCAGTTAGACTGATTAAAACACTTACATTAATGTTTCTTGTTCCTAAAGAAATGGATTTAAAACAAATAAATATCCTATAAATAGAATACACTTTCTTTATCAGACATGGAAGTCAGATCCACTTTTTGCAGGCTACAACTGACTTTTGGTGCTATCTGTCGGTCATGCTTGTTTGTCCTTCAGTTTTGTTCTGTCAGTTGCACTGTATCTGTCTTGTCGGTCTGCACTGTAACTTGCATATCGGGTTCCTCTGTCGGGTTCCACTTTATCTTTCTACTTTGTGATTTTTAGTTTACACACTAAGTTGGGTCGTCAGTCTTCTCTGTACTTAGTAATCTTTGGTGATCTCTTAATATGATCTTCGGTTTGCTCTTTCCTGTCTTTTGGTGCAGGCTTACTGAAAGTATTGTTTGTATACTAATGGAAAATTAATGTCATCAGCTTCCAGTTTAATAGAGAGTGATACAGTGGAGATAGAAGCTATGTGGGTGTTCAACAAAAAGGGCTCGAGCTGAGAAAAAAATACCTTATGTCAATGTTCTAAGTCAAAATCATGGAGAAAAGGCGACAATAGATGTGATGGAGATAACAGTGAAAAGTAATGACAAAACCTAGAATTATTTTCTACAAAAGATGGATAACTAGATCAAGAAAACCCCATAATCATTTACAATGAGCATGGTAGAAGCATTAAATCATTGTAAACATCAACTAGAGTTAGCTCAAGTGTTAAAAACTATGTAATACAATGATGTCTCCAACAACATATCAAAATAAGATAGAGTGTAAACATGACAAAAAGAGTAACTTATCTATAAGTTACGTGTAGAGAAGCCGTGGTTGGAGCCCAAGCTCATGAAGATGCATGGAGAGAATCATATTCTATGGCATGAAACTCTGGTTCAAACAAGAGCCCGCGATGGAGAGAGCCTGAGCTCTCTGTTCTTCACAGAAAACTCGAAGTCAAAGCATGCAATGAGTCTGAAATCTGTTAACTCGAGTTCCATAAACATGAAGAGCCCGAGCTCTTCCAACTTCATTACATTTACCCACTGCCAGTTGGATCCTGAGCTCCATGAAACTCAATGATGCAGACAGAGATGCAAAAAAGATAGAGATGAAGCTATTTTCTAGCCCAAAGATCAGAGAAAAGCCCAAAGATTGACAACACAATTGCCACATCACAGTGTCGACTTCCAGAATTGACAATCCAAACACAGAGAAACAACATGAGCCAAGAACAGTGCCACAATCTCAGCATGGCGGTGCCATAACAGTAGGGTTTCAAAACCCTAGCATCTTTCCAAATGCAAAAAGACCAAATGAGATGCGAAGACAATGCCTATGCCAATTTTTTGTAAATTTGGAATCCGTTGTTAGAGATGAAGTTAATGCTTGACAGACTATAGTGCACGATAACTCAACCTCATGCCATGATGGATGGATATCTTTTGAATCGAGATTGGTCATTTTGACTGTAATAGTGTTGTCGATGTTTAGGCATAGTTAGGGTTGTGATGGATGGAGTTAACATTGTGTGTATGGGTGATGTTAGGGTTTTTTTGTAATTTTGATATGTTGGCATTATATTTTGTAAAGAAGATGTAAATTTTTCAAATGCCAACATTAGGGGCTGGATTTAGGGCATCAATTATGCCTTAGAATTAGGGTTTTTGCTGATTTGGAGAGAGCTTTGGAGGGAATTTCATTTTAGAAATACCCATGAGGGGGTATATAGCTGAGCCTCTTTCTCAGTTTTGGGGGTTTAGAATTTAGAAGAAATGTGGTTTAGGGAGCTTTTTGTTCCTTTACACCTTTTTCATGGATTTTGTAGCCATCAGTTCATGTCTTATACAGATTGTGTTCAAGTGAATGGACATATTCCTTGGCATATTTTGTACTTTCTCATGTAACTATTTTGCAGATTTTGAAGATAATAAAGCTTGTCCCCATTATTCATACACTTTTCTATGTTTCTATTATCAGTCCTTTCAAAATTTCTTCATTTAAGTGTAATGTATTTTACAGCATAGATTAGAGAATTAATCTAATTCCTATTCTAGGTGGTGAAGTATAACCTTTTGCAGAAGCTGCATATTTGTTGGTAGAATTGTCACTATTTGTGGCACAAACCCAAATAGTGAAGTTTAGGTCAGCCTATGTATTGAGTAGTGAATGTTATTGTAGATCTCAGTAATGTATGTCCTATAGGTGCTGGTTTAAATTTATAACAAATCTAAATTAAAGCTTTGGTGTATCACCTTTTTAGTTCATTTTATTCAGTTTTAGTTATCTTTTCTCCTTTTCACCAATCATAAATCAGTAATAGGTGATATCCCAAATCAAATAGGAACCGACCTAGAATCTAGAGATTCCTTCTTAATCAAAGTCCACCCACAAATCAGGAAGGTTTCCATTGTTACCATGAGATATTAGTATGCCCTAATACTTGAGTTAGGGTGATATTTTTTGGCCTTAACAATCATCAAGATAGAATAGGTTACCTTTTTTCTGTTCACTAGTTCTGATCAACCTTCCTGATTCATTGAAGATATTTTCCTTTTTATTCTCAAATGCAAATCAGTGACCTGTGTTATTCAGTTGTGAAACACTAAATAGATTATAGTTAAGTCCTTTTACCCAGTATGCATTTTCACATCTGATCAAATTATTCAACATTATGGTTCCTTTACCTTCAACCGGCCAAGGTGAATCATTACCCATTCTTACTGATCCACCATTATAATACTCAAAAGTTTCAAAAATTTCCTTATCTCTAGTCATGTGGTGAGTACAACCACTATCAATAATCCAGACATAATTTTTATTAACCTTAGATATGAGTGCAGTCTCAACATACCTTTCTTATTTGTCTGAATCATCCTTCATAGAAACAAATACCACCTTAATATCTTCATCATATTTGGTGTTAGTATTGTCAACTTTGTTCTCAGCCAGGTAACAAACTTTCTTCCCTTTGTCCTTGTAGTCTCGGTTGTCTCTTCTGTCAGATTGTCGGTTGCTTTGGTAATCTCTGTCATCACCTCTGTCAAACTTCTTTTCATATGGTCTGTCACTATCATTATTTTTGTCTTAGATTTAATTTTGTTAGGACATCTAGCAACAAAGTGTCCAATCTCTTTACAATTAAAACATACAAGTGGTAATTTACCTTTGTATCTACCTTTGCCTCTCTGCAATCTTCTAGCCATTAGTGCTTCAATATCATCAAGATCTTGGTCATCACTATCACTTTCACTATCATTTATCATAGTGTGTTTATAACTTGACTTACTTATTTTCAAAGAAGATTTGATTGCAGACTCAATGGATGGTAAGACACTGTTGTCAAAGTTATTCATCTCAAATGAAATAAGTCTACCAACCAAACTATTTAGAGTGACATTGTTGTTTTCTACTGCTCTCATTTCTTGTATAACATATACTCCAATAGCATAAACACACAATAAGGTTCTGAGAATTTTTCTTACCACTATTTCTTCTTCAAGTACACCTCCAACTCCTCGGATAGCATTGACTACTTCTTTAATTCTATAGCTATATTGAGTGATGTTTTCTCCTTCTTTCATTCTTAGGTCATAAAACCTACCTCTTAGGCTTGCCTTAGCTCTTAGCACATTTGCATCTCCTCCATGTACTAGCTTCAATTTTTCCCACATTTTCTTTGCAATGGTACATGTTTTGACATTTTCAAATTCAACATCAGAGAGTGAGGAAGCAAGTTATATCATAATAGAATTGTGTTCATTCTTTTCTCTTAATTGATCAAGTGTGTGAGGTCCTGTAGGCAACACATATTCAGTATCCAAGTATTGAGTAACATCATTTCCAATACCTAATAGGTGGATTCTTATCCTGCTTTGCTTTCCCTTTCTAATCACACAAGCTTTGATATCAATTGTTAGAATAACTGAGAGGGCGC
>MU227784.1:1389538-1444697 GCA_018584345.1 Thuja plicata | reverse complement strand
CGCAAGGGGGGGGGGGGGTGATTCCATGGCCTCAATAATTAATCCAATAAATCAACCCAAAAAAATTTATACCACAAATATAAGCCTCTAGTTATGTTCAGTCCTACAAGATGAATGCCTTTAAACAATATTATCAAATAAATATTGCTTAGAATTTACTGTTAACCTTCTTCTTAAGCTTTATCGAATAGCAGTCTTTCCTTTATTGAAATACATTAAATAACTTAGTGTTTACCGATCAATCCTGTTTTAGTAATGTGTAAAGAAAAACATCAAAGAAATGAACCATACACACATTTGACACTTGGATTTTTAACGTGGAAACCCTATTAAGGGAAAAACCACTTGGGACCGGTAACCCAAAATTTTCACTCTTCTGAAGTGAGCTCGATGAAGAGCCAACCCTGTTAAAGGTTACAAACACACTGTTAAGTGCGACCTTGTTAGAGGATTTAAATATAATAGTTTGTTACTTGATATATGGCATTTCACTATGCTATCTTCATGAGAAAATTTTTGATACTCTTTGGGATGTATCTCAATATATAAAGGATAGTTAAATCCTTCTCGGTTAAGAGACTTTATGATCCAATGGTTAAACTGAAATAGTAAATGATCTATTCATAAATACAACTAAACTTTGCAGATGTTCACATTTATTGTACACTCATAATACCTTTCTGATCAATGTTTCTCTTTAATACCTTTGCTCCACTTCTTTCTACTCGGTGATGTTGTTGCTTCTCTGTTGCGCGGTGTTTGCAGAAATCTTTAGCTCTGTTCTTCAGCTTGTTTGATCAAGTTTGTATGAAGACTTATTTCTTCACAAGAATTATCTTCAGCATCTTCTTTTCTATTCACCCACCAATTCATAATGAAATAGCTTGTCTCTTTTATAGACATTGTTTCACCATTTCTAGGTCTTCATCTTTCTTGTTCTTGACGTGATATGGAAATCTCGCCATTCTTGCTTTAATGCATGCTTTAGTTTTATCTCGTAGATTTATATTAGACAACTGGAATAAAACTATCTTTAAAACTCTAGCTTGTCTCTATCTTTTAACTAGTCGATGAAAACAAAGTAATCAATCAATTAACTCCATGTTTAGCTACTACTAGCTAAGTCTTTTGTCATTTCTAAACTTCAGTTCTGATCGGTGTTTAACTACTTGTTTGCTCGGTCTTAACTTCAGTTTTCCTCTGACATCTCTGTCCGTCGGGCAACACTGTGACTTTTAGTTCTGCTCGGATATCTCTTTGGTTCTGATCGGTAATGCTTGCTCGAGTAACTTTCTTGGTTATCATTATGAATCTTCTCTCCAAGTTCTTTATCTGTCGGGGTGCACTGTCCGTCGGTGTTTGTTGTCACTTGATGTATATTGAACTTTTATGCATTACTGATAACATAACCTTTATTTCTTTGGTTATTTGAAGTCTTTGACAATATGAATATGACCAATTAGATTATATCAAGTTGACATCAATAAAAATACAATACATTAATTGATTTAATGTCTTGGATTAACTTTCTGCATCTCGATGATCATCAACTTAACAACTTCAAACATTCAATCAGCTATAGTTCATCAATAATTTTTGTCTTTTCCCGCCTTCTCTTCTTCAACCAGACATATTTGAATGCTAAAATGGACCTAGCCCTCAATTTAATGTTCTTGTCTTCTTCTCTCATCCAGTCTATGTCTGGAATATCCTCTGTGTTTGAACTGTCATAACTAGGTTCAAGAATTTCAGAATTATCTTCATCTAGGTCGTCTATGTTGAACTTCAACTACAGGATTTTGATCTGGGAAATCGACACCCTAGAACAATCCCTCTTCATCTCCAATGTCTTCCTATAAATCTTCAATATGCGGGTTTGGTTTTGGCTGGCTATTAAGACTAAGGACTTGCCTTGCGAAACCTTTGTTATCGATCCCTCTCCTTGGTTCATAAAATTGCATGTGGAAATTCACTAGGTTACTGCCTATTACTGAGGAATCGATCATGTTCTTGCATGTCATGGCTGAAAGTTTTATTGGGAACATAGAGTCCCATATTTCCTTTTGAAGATTATTTTTATCACTGTGAACATCTGCCTGCAAACCTCTACTAAGATAAATCACTCAAATGTGAACCTCGACAATCTAAGGGGATCTTCATCAAAACCTCCCACTCTAACATATGTAAACCGCTGAAACTGAGTATAGAAACCACCATAATTATGAACTATTTTATGTGCCTTTGAATAAATTCTCTTCCTTGGGGTTCCAATTAGCTGATAACATAATTTTCCAAGAAAAACATTATGAACCCTTTTGTAGTCCTCTAGGACTCTGTCTCTTCTCAAGAAGGGGAAATATTCAAAGATACTTATGTCTTCACTCTAGGGTTCATGGGGAATTCCTACAAGATCTTGAGTACGTGCAAGACAATAAATTAGGTATGAGGACATGTAGAATTTTTCCTTCATTTCCTGTGCTTTCTTGAGTTGGTCTCTTAATGATCCTATGATTATCTCGGCCCAGTCCAGACTCTGCTTCCCTTCCAAAACAATCTCTATGAAATGATACATCCAATCTTTGAAAATGAGCACTTGTTGGACAACCCTCTCACTCTATGCAACAAGATGATTATTTCATGTTTGTGAGGCTTCATATGGTCTTTGGTCAATAAATTGGGAAATCTGGACCCTCCTCTATAGTTTGACTCAGTCCACTTACGAGCAATGTTACTACATTTTTTGTCACTTCTTTCTCAAATATAAGCAAGCGATTGGGTTGGGGTAAAGCTGACAAAAGCCTCATCGGGAAGCTTGAAAACTGACAATATTGTCTCTTTGGTTATAGACAAGAGACTCTGACCTTCATTATTCAACACACACCTAGACTTGACATCATAGTGACTTATACACTTCTGAATTAGTTCAGGGATTATTACAGCTGGGAGAAAAGCTGCAGCTTGAAGAAACCCACCAGAAATGAGCTCTAAAGTATGTTGTTTAATCTATAGAATCCTTCAAATTTTTAACCATTCTCTCTACTTCAACCCCCAACAAATTGGTGTATGTGATCACCGACGCTCGATACTCTAGATTCATGGTATTTATGAAGAAATGCATGTTGGACTTCATTTTCCCTCCCCAAAACAAATAAAAGAATTTCAATCCTTT
Organism: Thuja plicata; assembly: GCA_018584345.1. Classification (NCBI taxonomy): domain Eukaryota; kingdom Viridiplantae; phylum Streptophyta; class Pinopsida; order Cupressales; family Cupressaceae; genus Thuja; species Thuja plicata. Next base: position 1,441,528 of record MU227784.1, on the reverse strand, counting down.
GAAATCACACTATAATGCAGAAAATAGGATACAAAAGGATGCTTTTCAGCATTTACATGTGCTCTTCCGACTTAGGGAAACAAAAAACTCTATCTTTCGCAGTCGAGACTCCACAATCTTGCTTTGAAAAGAAATAAGCAAAATGACATACTTTTAAAGAATTCTCATACCGTAGAGTACAGATGAAAAGAGGGACATTAATTATGACATGACATCTAGAGTGGAGTGAATATGACAAAGTGACATATGGCTGCTACTTCACTTCGTAAAACTATCTAAGTCACCATTAATTTCCATTTAACGTAACTACATCACTCATGCTGAGGTAAAATCTGCTTTAATTCTTATTGCCAACTCAGAATTCCCCCGTGGTTACCATCTTCTCAAGGCTAACCATACCATTATTCTGATGATTACTGCACTGACATGTTGCATCACTCATCATATTAGTTGTCACATTAATCCTCAGATTTTTGTTACTTCCTTTGAACTTATTTGAACTACTTCAAACCGAGGTTCGAAGAGGTTCAAAGTGGTTCATTGCCGCATGGTGATGTATGCAGGGGTCCCACCTGGAATTACCACCATTAGACAAAAATATTTTTATTGAACCACTTTGAAATACTTTGAACCAAGGTTGAAGGAGGTTCAAAGTGGTTCATGAAGGATCAAGAACTACCAACATTTGGTGGAAGGGAGCCGACTAAAACAAGACAAGTTTGAAAAATTGTGGCGATTAACTCAAGGAGTAAAATCAACATTTAAAAACCCATTGATGCAAGCATTGAAAAAGGAGGAAACTGGACAATGATTAAAAATATCAAAGAGTCAAGGACACTTTTAACATGGTGACTCAAATAGACCCTAACACTGGCTTTGTATGGGGGACTGCATATTGCCAAATATGTAGAGAACTCTGGATTACTGGTTTCACAAAACAAAAGGGGAGAAGAGAAATAAGAGACACACGCAACTACACCTAAAGAAAGTGGGAAAAAATAACTATTATGTACAGGGGAAACTCAGAACAATGTTACAACTTGAACAATTTGAGGTCTTGCCTGTTATAAGTGAAGGGAAGATTAATACCATTTGGGTAGGATAGATGGAAAGCATTAGAACTAATTGCTTCTAAAATAATGAATGAGCCTTTCCAAAAAGATTTGAACTTTCCATCAGATCCCTTAGGCGCCCTCTTTTTATCTCATAACATAACTTCATCTCCTTCCATGAATTTACGTGTACGAGATCTCATGTCAAAAATTTATTTGACTTTCAGTTGATACTCTGTAATGTGATCCACCAAGTCATTTCTCTCCTCCTCCAACTTATTCAGGTACATGATGCGCTTCTCTAGAGAACTTTGAAAAAAATGATCTTCGATCATTGATTGTGGCTGGGTTGTAGACAATTCCAGGGGTAAGGATACATGAGCTCCTACCCCATACACAAGCTCAAAAGGAGCCATGCTAATGGCTCTTATAGGGGTAGTCCTATCATCCCATAATATTTCATGCAACTTCTTATGCCAATCGTGAAGATTATCACCCAACAATTTCTTCATTATAGCTATAAGGTTCTTATTGCTAGATTCTTCTTGGCTATTTCCTTGTGGGAAATAGTCCGATGAGTGGGCTAAGGATATTCCATGCTCATTATAAAAAGCCGAGATCTCTTCTAAAGAAATATATTTTGTATTATCTGCTACCACCTTGACTGGTATCCCAAGCCTAATAAAAATATGGTTCAACTGAAAATCACAGGAAACTTGAGAATCTGCCTTTTTAGTAGGAACTGCTTCCACCCATTTTGGGACCAAACCCTAAATTAGGAGGGTTTCACAGAGAAACATAGTCCAAGTAATGAAAATTTTGAATAACTTTTAGATCCAATGATCCCAACACTTCAAAAAAAATCTAAATGAAAGTAAATTAAATTCATAACCTTCCCCGATCAATCAGAATCTTCTCCCAATCCATACATGCTTAAAGACAATGAAAATAACAATAAATCTGATTCAGTTTTATGCATTAATCATTCAATCTTCTATACATTGTCTTCCAAACTATTTGAAATGGTTGAGCTAAAGATTATATGATTCGCCTCAATGGTTCATAACCATATTTTGAAATTTAGAGGTTTTGGGGAAGAAGTTTCACTTTTGCAAGAAAATGTTGTCAAAATGCAAAATTGCATTTTTGACAACTTTTGCATAATTGCAAGAAAAGTTATAATGCTTAGACAACTTGACCCTCCTTGACATAGGAGTGGATTTAAATTATTAAAAAAATGAACATGACTCCTATAGGACCTAAAATACCTAAGGACTCAATCCTATATTCCCTTGGTTTATAGTGCACCTACCCATGTCGTAGAGTTCAACAAATGGGGAAACTTATTTCAAAGCTTTTCAAAATGAAATTTAAAAGAAAAAGAAGGACATCTCAAATGTCCCAACATAATCCTTTACTTTCCTGATAAGAGGTGGTTTATCTTGCATCATAAGGCCTCCACCCTCGCCTCTCTTCACATCTCTACCTCCACCTACACCTCTCCTCCCATCTCTCCCCACATCTCTACCACCATCTCGAGAAAGGATTCTCTAAAAAGTCAGCCTTGGGAAAGGATTCTCTAACAAGTGCTCTCAGTACTCATTTGTGACTCCAACATCTATCACATATGCAAGATAGTCCTAGGTCACTAGAGTAATCTCATGATACTCCTTCTCTACAATCTCAAACTGAATCCTAGGATGCTATGCTACCTCAACCTCGTAGGATCTCACATAAGCCTCCATATCCTATGCTATTCCGTCTACTCATCCATATGGTCATAGTACTTGGGTAACAATAACCCTCTCTACCACATATTGAGTACTCCTTAGGACTCTACCCATAATATAAATGACATCTCTCGGCGGTCACTTCTCCATTCCGAATAGTTTAAGTAGGGTCAACATATCACAACACTCCAGTAATCAATAACTCATCTCCAATACTCCAACTTCCCCAAGTGGGGATGCATGATGAATCCTTAATACATATAGAAATATGGCTCTCTTGGATATCTATCCCTCTCAACCATGGGCCTAGTAATATGGATGTTCTCCCATGCCCAAATATGTAGAAGTATGACTCCTATTGAGATGCTCTTATTATACCTGTACACCACCTGTATAACACATGGTACAAGTGAGAAATTATACATAATCCCCAAGAAAAGTGGCGAGGCCTCTCAAGCATATCCTCTAGTAATCTTCCCCAAACACACTAAAATCCTTGAAGAATCCCATATGGCACAAGTATACCACCAATAAGACTGGCTAGAACTGAAGGCAACGGTGCATAGGACCTCCAGGTATAATCCCAAGTGATAGATCGATGAATAATAGTATCATCATCAAAGACCCTCCTTAATGCATCTATCTCATCTGTTGGATGATGATCAAAGTAGACTACACCTCCCATAATTAGAATACTCAAGATCCTATACACATCCTCTAGAGTGACTATAATCTCACCAGCCAACATATAAAAGGTGTTATGCTCTAAATTCTATTTCTCGACAAGTGCAGTGAGAAAACCCCTATTCACCTGATAGTAAAGCATCTCAAGTAATATGACTAATCAAGATCTCCTGATAGTAGTACAATCATCATCTGATACATGACTTATCATACTCAAGAGTCTTTGGTATATATACACTCTAGGAGGTAACTAATCCCAAGTCAATCTACATTAAAGAACAAACATCAAACCATAAATAAAAAAGAAAGCTTAAATAATATGAGCAATAGATTACATCATAACATGATCAACAATAAAATAGAATCTATTTCAAACATAGATTGAATAATAATCGACATCGACATCAAGAAAATATGAAAAACTATACAAAAAATGACTAAAGACAACCAAATGCCCGAATATGATCCAGGATTGAGTGGTATACAAAGTAGGGCATATAATTGAAGAAACAAAATAGGGATCAAAATGAGACAAAATATGAATCGTAAACTAGATACGATCTAGAATCAGGTAGAAAATGATCAAAGATGGAAAATGAGGGGAAATCAAACAGGAAACAGTCCAGGAATCTAAAGGATATGAATAAGTGGGTTCACTTGATATGACTCAAGACCTAACAAGAAATGACTAAGAATACCATAAATGACTCATGCTTATACTAGATACGACTCAGGATAAAATTGAATACAACTAAACACCATAAGCGCATGACAAAGGAAGAAAACCATACAAACAATGCAATCAATTGATGAACAAAAGCGATCGAAAGGTCGACATACTAGTGCAGGGTAATTAGAAGGTTGATGATGCCTCTGAACAAGCTCAAATCTATTTTTCTCCATGAGAAATTCCATGTCTTTTGTAAGAGAACTCTCTAATTCACCAATGGTAAAAAGTCAAAATTATGGGTAAAATGTAAAATATTGCCTATATTAACCCTTAATTTGGTAATTAGGTCACATTTTTTGTGCCCATTTTTCATCAAAATTAATCCAAAAATCAAATGTTCATCAAAATTTTATGACATCATCATCAGGATATCAAATGTCGTTAAATCCATCCAAAATAGATTCCACATCAAGTGAACATTCATCAAACTTCATCAACTAAAATCAACTAGGTCAATATAAAGTCAAACTCATTTCAAACTACTTGGGGATCAATTCCTAATCATACAAAATATATTTTTACTTAATCAAATCCTTCAAATCTCCTCATTATATTTTGATTTTTCTCCCGAGGGGGCACAATCAACATATTCACACATCTTTAGTAAGGTTCATAATCAAGGAACGTGATGGACATAATTGTAAGAATTTTTGAAAGAAGAGCATCAAATCAATTCAAACTATCAAATTTTATTATTAAATTAAAATCATTCTTGAAATCATGGGATCATCAATGGAATTTCATCAAATATTCTTCACCAATCGAATCATTAGTCATCAAAATGGATCCTAGAATCAATAGATTATCAATCGAATCAAGTTATCAAATTATAGATTACATCAAATAGAACTAAACCACATCACTAAGGGAATATCAACTTCATCAAGATTGATATAAATTGATGGTCTCAGATCAAAGTCTCAGTGAGCCATTAATCTCATCAGATTCATATCAAATCATTTGGTCTTTTTGGTATCAGTTATTCCATCATCATTGAATCGATAGTGGCACATCAATATATCAGGAACCATATAAAATTAATAACGTTCTCATCAAGAAATCATCATCATCATCATCAGATAATCAATTTCATCATTATCCATATCAAGTTGGTTGTCTAAATCAAAATTGTTGAAGCGAGTAATTTCTTCAGGACCCATATCAAATTACTCGTTCTCATCATCATCAATATCTTCATCTGACGGTAATCAATTTCATCAAGACCCATATCAAATTGGTTATTTGTTCTACATTAAAATATTGAGTATTCTTTTGGAAGGTAATTAATTTCATCAAGACTTATATCAAATTGGTTATGTTGGCCTCAATTAAGAAATCAACTTATCAAGTATCACATCAAAGGCCGACTCAAGTCAAACATCATCATGTCATGAGAAGTTCTATTAAGATCCATATAACACAGTTCACTTTTAACTATCTGACATATGACATCAAAGATCCATCATCTTATTAGTTCAACATCAAACAGAGGCACCATCTGATGTTCTTTGAATCAACTTGTTGCCCGCACACAAATTCAAGGTGGGGGGGGGGAATGTAATCACCCAAAAATGGTCATGATAAATCACTAAAATTACTAATTTTCAATAAATTTATCCAATTAAATCAAAGTAACCTTAAACCCTAATTATGTGATTAAGTTCAATCAATTTAATTACACAATTATCCTAAGAAATTGATGTTCTCACATTTAATTAAATAGAGAGAAAAAATCCCATCACATGGCTAGAGGTATTAATATGCTTGACTTGATTAAATATCCCATTAATATTCCCTCTAATACATATGTCACATGACACACAAGGATTTAAAAGGGAATTTCTACATAGCAAAGTCAACCAATGAGAGAAAAGTGCATGGGTCAATCACATGCCTTTTCCATCTCAACCATTCAATTAAAATTTGATCAATCTTGACCATTCAATTTAAATCAATTTATTTTTCATCATGATAAATCTATATAATCAACTAAATTCAAACCATTTGGGATCTAGATCATTTGCAAGTAGGTCATGATAGTTTGAGTTATTAGTCAATTGTGCATTTCAGAGCTCATTTTTAGGAGAATTGCATTCATTTACATCATTTTGACTTTAATTCATCTCAGATTTGATCATGTAGTTGCATCTTTGCATAAATTTAGTATCAATTCTAGGATCATCTAGCACAATTCATCACAATTTCATCATATATCTTCATCAATTTGATCCAAATTTGTATAATTAGGCGCATTTCATGAGAGAATATTCTCTTTTATGATTGTCTCTTCAATTATATTACTATACTTTCTGAGAGCAAATAGATAATCTGATGAATCTTCAGAACTAGGAAGCAATACGATGGTTTCTAATGACTTTTCTTTGTGTATTTGATTTGATTTATATATACTAACTCATGGATCTAATGCTCTATTGAAGTGTTGTGTTTGCAAACACACACACACACACACACACACACACACACACACACACACACACACACACACACACACACACATTAAGGATAATAGAGTATAAAAAATATACTACTTGGAATATAAAATATTGGTTACCTTATTATTTCCCACAAAGTTTCTTATTCATGACATCACTTTCTCTCATGATAGTCTCTCTCTATAAAACAAAATGATGTCTTGCAATCAAAACTAAATAAATGATCGAAAGATCCTATTGAGATGTGGTTTTCCCCTATAGAGGTGGGTTTTCCTTTTATGGTTATGATGTGGGTGTGGATCATATTTATTCTTCATCTTTCTTGTGTTCTATTGAGGTGGATATTTTCTTTTGGAAATAGGTTAATTGTTACTCTATGCGGTCTTCTCTCAATTGTAGGTACTTGAGTGTGGGGTTGAATTGGGTTTTGGTCTTCATTTTGTCTCCTCCTTTGTTGCTCCTATCAAGGTGGAATACTCTCCTATCGAGGTGGATAGGAGTTTCATAAGAGAGGTTTGGATTGATTGGTGGGATATCTTAGCTAGCAATTGCAAATTAGATTCAGGAGTCATTTCAAAAAACCAATATGAAGGTTTGGGGATCCTCTCAAAATCCTATGGTCCTCTACTTTGTTTAGGAGGTTTATTTTTGCTAGTGAGTGTTACTTTTTTTCATCTTCTTACTAGAGGAAATTAAGGTTATGAGAGCCTTCTTAAAATTCATTGCTTAGGTTAAGGGAATCTGTGAAAACCCTTGGATCACGCTTGAGGCTAAGGGAGCCTATAAAAACTGTGTATTTAATTGTGAGGCTTCGACTTGTTGTAGTTGGAGCTTGTGGTTTGTACAATTATTTCTTTCTATGCTAATGATAATTAGTTGTTTGAGAGTTGTTGTTTTGTAATTTTCTATCTTTTGTAGCCGTTCGATCTTTCAGTTTCATATCCTTGTCAAAATCTTCTTGTAAGGGGTTTCATGGCCCCTTCAAAACTTGTTTTACTCTAATAAAAAACAAATAATATGACTAATGAAGCATCATATAACTGGAATCATTATTGAATCAATTATTAAAATCATATTCAAAATAATTTATGTTTAACATAATACAAATTAATTGAGATTAATTATAAAATTTTGAACTTAATATAATTAGTCATAAAGACGTTCATATCATTTTTCACATTATTAGCACAATAACCAAATATATATTGTCAAAATTTATATAAATATCCTTTAAAAAGATCTAATTAACGTAAATTATAAAAAATATTAAAGTACTACAGTTGAATATTGTAATTCAATGTATTTAGATATTTACGGAAAAACATGTTTATGAATATAAGAAATAAGATTCAAAGTCATTCTTTCAACTTTAATTTGTTTGAATTTAATGCATTTATATTTTATTGCTAACTATTAAAAAATAGAAACATAATTTATAACACAATAATTTCTTTTTATCCACTTAACATTTATTTAAATACATGGCTGAATACATCATCTAAACTCAAACTTATTTATTTATTTAAATGATATGAATTGCTCTACATAATAGATTAACATATATATTTACATGTAGACGTGTTTTATTTCTTACAATATCACACGTTTAAGTAATTCTAGTTGATTCCTTTGAATTTCCCATTGTTAGCTTCTAGTGGTCTTATAATAATCTTATGACTGCTCGGAAAGCGCGTGGATAACCTTTTTTCTCTCTGAATCTTATCTGCGAAAACGATCAACGCTGTAATACAGCAATTCATAAAGTTGAAGGTGTAGATATTTGTGCGTGCCTGCTAGAAGTGCTACGTGGGTATAATTTAGTGCTATACGAGGCGGTTTCTTCAAATATCTGCACCTAACAGCTCACTCCTGCTTTGAAAGAATGGTAGATATGGAGGGAAGGTCGGCAGGAAAGAAAGATATATATATGTGTATCATAGATTTATGAGTATTGCTTACATTCTTGTTTAGATAGAGTTTTCACAGCTATATCAGAGAAAGAAGAAGAAGAGTAAGAGTTCAAGGAGAGTTGTGGTAAAGATGGCTGGACATGGACCTGGCGGCGGCGGTGGTGGTGGCGGTGGAGGACCAGGTGGTGGTGGAGGAGGTGGTATAGGAGGAATTTTCGGACGGTTTTTCGGAGGTCGTGGTGGTGGTGGTGGTGGCGGCGGTGGCGGCAACCAAGGAGGAGGTGGTGGAGGTAATTTTGGAGGTCAAAGTGGTGGTGGAGGCGGTCAAGGAGGTGGTGGCGGAGGTGGTCAAGGAGGTGGAGGTGGCCGAGGAGGAGGCAATGGTGGAGGTGGTCGTGGAGGTGGAGGAGGTGGCCAAGGAGGAGGTGGTGGTGGTCGTGGAGGACACTGATGAATTCTAATTGATGGTACTTTAGTGAAAACGTTTGTATAGTACCCTAGTATAGACATACCTCAATCTCTTATATAAGAGAATTTAAGGGGCATAAAAAATTTCGTTTGTAAGTTTGATATAATGTGTGAAATAAAAAGAGTGCAAATATTATTTGTTGTATTATACCAAATGACAATTATGTTATTTATGTATAAAACAATAAGTAATCAGCCAAACTCTTAAAAATGTCAATAATTATTTATCTTTGAAGGAATGGTAATAAGTTTTTTATCGAAGGAATGACAATGATATAAAATAAGTTGTTTTGTATTTTCTTATAAGTTTTATGATAATGCTGAGCAAAAAAACCCTTAGACACTACTATTATTTTTCATTGTAATTTTGTTTGTGAGAATTTTGTAATAGGTATGTAAATCTTATGTCATGTTATGATAGGAAGTTTTGTTTTTCATTATAATAAGGAAGGAATTACAATTTTTGTTGTATGTATGGTATGATAGTTTTTGTTAAATTTTAAATTTGAATTTAATTATTTTAGATGTGTGTTTGAGAGCAAATATTTAACACATTTAGATTTACATTTTTTTTAGAGGGTTTCATTTTAAATTTAGATTATTTTAATAATTCATTGGTAACAAGAGCACAAATTTAACTTTATGTTTTCTTGATTTAGAGTTGAGGAGAGGAGTATCTATTGTGAAATTTTGAATGGATAGATTGTGAAATCAAATAACATTCTATCATTCTCACAAGTGACTTGAATCATTAAGTAAATATCCTTTGTTAAATTAAACATATTTTGAAAATAACAAAGTATATAAAAATATTATATATTCACAAAGTTTGACACTCATAACTATCATTTAAAAAAAGTTTACTATTAAATTACACAAATATCATTTATATAGAACAAGTATATAAACTTTCCAAAAAATAATAATATAATACATATAGATATGTAAAAAAATTAGAAAAAATTAATTTATAAACTATCACCAAAACTTATAATATATAAAATTTATTTGAAGTGAAAATTTAATATGTTTATACTTTATTAAAATAGTAATATGTAAAAAAAAAATACAATATTCATATTAAGAAATAGTAATGAAAACAAACATAAAAGATACACTTATTTAATTCTTAATAGATATTTTTTTTGATTCCTAAAATGTTATTATAAAGATAATAATATGCTAGATGAGTAAATGTTGTTCTCTCATAATTCTTTGAAATTTTCCTCTTTTTCTTATTGTATCTCTATGATTTCTTACAAGTAGACTACATTATACACACACACACACACACACACACACACATTCTTATTTACATTTCACTATTCATTTAAATAAAAGTTAATGCTTCATTATGATACAATTTTAATAAAAGTTAATGCTTTATTATAATACAATTTTTTTTTATTGTTAATTAATTCTTATTTAAATGTCGAAGTGGTTCTATTCTTCTTCAATTCTTATTGATCAGATCAAGGTAATTCACTTTTCCCAGATTTTCCTTATTAATTTTTTCAGATTCTTTTGGATACAACATTTTAATTTTCTTGATATGTTCCTTTTAAGTTCATGATTCTTGTGACCCTCTTTTGTTCTCTTTCAACTTGTACCACACAACTAAATATATTTCTACTTAGATTTTAGAATGTAAGTATAACATGGATTGTTCTTATAGATGAAGGTTTAACCCTTCAAATTATTTACAACAATCACTTGAACAAAGGTAAATAAATATTGGAAGAATTACATCCTACTATAAGATATTCTATTATAAGATGTTGTGTTAGCAGTCTCATACATTTTTGGAAAATAATCTCTCCATTATCATGAACTTGTTCGAAGAATTCTATTATCTTTGTTATTAAATGAAGAAGATATATTGTTACATATATTTTTATTAATTTTATAAGGTCTGTAATTTTCTCCCTTGGCCTCAGATATAGAGGAGATCTTGTTATGTGTGTGAATAATTTTTATGGTTAGAAAAACTATCCAAATGCTAGTAGAGCTAAAGTAATGTGTGAGCATTGTCAATGGTTTTTACTATATTTTTCCCTAAAAGTGATCAAGAAATCAAGTGGGCACACTTAAATTATTTTACATGAAAATAAAATAAAATAAAAATAAAAATTAAATTAGGAAAATTTTCTGATGCATTATGTTAGTTTTTTCTTTCATGTAATTTAAGGAGAATTATAATTATAATTTTATAACATGTTTTATGTAGTCTTAATTTTTTATTTTTGTAATAGCTTCTTTATCTAAATAATACTTATTTTATCAAATCATCTCGATAGTTAAAATTTGAAATAAGGTGTGAATTATAGTTTTATTTTGGTAAAGGAGTAAAAGCACAAAGTTGTGTCAAGTTTCAAGATATCTTATTTGCACAGCTAAATTTGAGTATTTCTAACAAGTTACAACAAGTTCAAGTGCCACTAGCAGTTCAGAAAATAGAGTATGAAGCCGACTTCAGATTTTTATTAGCATATAATATTTTGTTTTGTAATGGCCATGCACCTTTTGTAATATGTTTGTAATTATGTCTTTAACACTCTTGTAAACATGCTTAAGACAATTCATTTGGAAGCATTGTGTATGCTATTTTTGGGTCGACTAAGGTCTTGTTTTTGGGCACAAAGTGAAACCAATACAATACAAGAAAGTAAGAAATTACTAGAAAAATATACAGAAGTAAAGGTTACTGAGAATCTTGCAGAAGCTAGAGCAGAATCATCTAAAGATGAACACAATATAGTCAACCAAACTTGTTATTCCTGTAAAAAGCATGGAAATTTGGCAAGAGATTGTAAAGAGGCAAGACCATTCAATGGCTATTGTTATTCTTGTAATAAATTTGGTCATAGGGCTATACATTGCAGATCTAGTCAAAGAAATCAATCACAACAGAACCAAAGAAATCTGACTCAATACAATAAGAGAAATCAACCTTAGAGAAAATATCAGAACATTACATGTCAGATATGTAACTATAATGGACACACAGCCAAGCAGTGCAACATGGTAAACAATATCAATAGACCTCCAATCATTTGTCACTCATGTAACAAAGCTGGACATATCTTAAGGTTTTGCAGATCCAGAAAACAAAGACAAGAAAAGCCTAAAGGATCATTATTTGAAGAATCTAGAGAAGTCAAGTTTGTAAAAGCTACAGAAGATTCAGGTAAAATACGAATTTAAGTAAAGAAAGATGATGATGTTAACAAGGTAGTAGATGCATCCATAGTGGACGCGACTTCTACTTCTGGTTAGATAACCTTCATGGTCATAGGGGAGCTATTCAAGCTCTAAACCCCTACGTGGCTAGTGTACTCACCTTTGAGTATGTGCCTATGGATTCATGTATTTGGTGACAAGTTGAGATAGTATGCATGGATGCACAACTTGTACTTCAACAAAAGAAAAGATTAAAATTCTCAATAAAAACTGTGTTACGACAACAAGCATTAAATGCAGTAACTTATATATACGTCAGTAAAAGATCTTATATCTTCACTTTGCATTCAAGATTGAGCATTTAGAGAGCATAGGAGAAGTTAGCATCGAAGTGTTGAAGGATAACCATTGGTTGGCTAGAAAAACAAGTTGAAGTTGAAACAAAACCCTAGCACAGATGCGTCATTTCAGAACTCCATCAAAACACTACTTAAGCAATCAACAAGTAAGTATGGAAACCCCTGTAGTATTTGACATCACCGAAAGGAAAAGATTCATGTTTAAAAAGCATCCATTCATGTCAGTGCTAGATGATGTAGAAGGGGCATTCTCCAAGACTTTGTTAGGAGTCGTGCATGAAGAGGACATACACACTTACATCTACTATAAGAAGGAGTCTATGGGTGACAACAACATAACAACGCTCATGGAATCAATGGTGAAACCAGATTACTCATTCAAGGATAAATACTCACATCTCACTGATAACCCTATTTTTGAGTATACAAATGCGCATGAGTTCTATGAACCAGAATGGCTTAAAATTCTACTCAGTAGGATTCATGATGATCTTTTTTTGGATTGGTGAAGTTCCTGTCTGCATTATTGCTAACCTCATTCATGAGATGACTGGACTCTCTAAGGTTGGACCTATTCTTCCTACTGGAAAGGATGTAAAGAAACAGGTTGAGTAGGCATGCTTATCTAGAAGTGATAGGTGCGGGATGACTGTTGATCCCATTCTGGAAGAAGACATTAAACTTATCACCATGATACTTGGTTACAAGATTCAACACACAAGCAGACTTAATAGGGTATCTACAACTACAGTTCTGGCAGCAATAAGGATGGCAAGAGATAACAAACAATATAATCTTTGTGAGATATTGCACGCACAACTAATTGAGAACATTAAAGCTATCAAGCATGATAGGAGAAAAATATTCAGATTTGGCTCATTGATTATCTACTTATACTTCCACATTGTTGGTAAGGTCTCTAATCTTTACCTAGATAGGAGAAAACCCACTATGTCTCAAATTTCATTAAAAGCTACATCAGAAGAAGTGTTAAGGACTCTATGGATATGGAGATCAAGAAATTTAGGATCAAGATGTAGAAGAGGTTTAGAATACCGAATAAGATAGTTGAAAAATACAAGGACACCATATGCTTCATGGTGGAAACTAACTGTACTTGCATAGAAGCAGTTGAGCCAAGAACCAAATGGATTCATCCACTTGGTTATGAAGTAGAAGAACATGTTTTAGAAGGATATGCACAAGTTTTTTTATCTGCGCCTAAAGATCCAAAAGAGCCTAGATGGGGCGCATATAGAGAGAAGACAAATCAAGTTGATTCTATCTTATACAGTGCAGATAATAAGAGGAAGGCATTGATGATTACATCCAAAATCCTGAAAGTTCATGGTGTCACACAAGAAGACCTAGATAAAGCTAGGGAAGCTAAAATTGCAAGAGAACTTAAGAAAACACCTGTAGAAGCCAAAATAGAGAAATTAGATGATATCCACAAGAAGAAAATGAAGAAGTTTGATGAAGGTACATCTGCGCCCTCTACAACTATTGACCTGGAATCCTCTCCACCTTCAGTACCAAGCAAATTGACTAGAAGAAGGAAGCAAGTTCCCATAAGCCACCCATCCTCAAGGACAACACTAAGCAAAGTAAAGAATAATCAAGCCCCTTCGGAGGTAGGATTCAGACCTAGTCTTGAGATCTTAAGGAACATAATTATTCATGAGGGAAGACTAGATTCAATTATGAATGTCTATGACAAGTACCAAGAGATAGATAAATTAGAAATACATTCTATGATTATCTCTCATATGATCAAGTTTAAAAGGTTAGTTTTGGAACTCAAGACAACCATTCCAGAGAAAGTATGGAACATACTAGACTTATTGAAAAGACAAGCAATGGAAGAAGATATGAGGATTAGAGAAGAAACATTAGACAATCTTCTCCCTATTTTCTCACATGATGAGAAGGAAATACTGTTAGATTTGGTAAAGCCTCATCTAAGAACCAAAACAAGAACTCTTCACATAATGAACAAAGAGTATGAGTTGGTTGGAAAAGAGACTGAAAGAGAATTCGGGCAAGTGTTTTTGGACAGACACATGTATCCATCAACAACACCTACAACTAAAGTGACTCCAGTTCCTTCTAAACAAGAAAAAGAACCAAAGACTCTTAATGTGCCTATGACAGGTCCCCAAGATTATGCGCCCAAAGTTCCATCACCCTCTGACACAGTCAAAAATTCAGACGAAACCATTGTGATAAATGATGTTAAGATAACAATGGCAACTTCAGATAATGACTTAAACAAATTTGAAAAAGCATTTTTCAGCATTGAAGAAGTAGAGAAGGTATGCATTGATAATACACCCTTGCAGCAAGATGAAGTTATTTCCAAAGATCCAACATATTTGGATAATGAGGAAGATAATGAATCTAATGAACCACCCTCTATGGAGATCCTAGTGAAAAGTGAATATATGGATGTTAGTCAAAATGCTATATTCACTCCATCTATCAAACCATCAGTATCATTTTTGTCAAGTTTGACCCCTGACTCAGCAAACCTAGATGCATGGGGAGAAGAAGACTTGATCAAAATCAGTGTATTAGCCATGGAGAAAGCCAAAGAAAAACAAGTTATGAGAAATCCTCTCTTTCTAGAGTCAGTAAACATTTTGAATAAACTAGTGCCAATAAAAAAGAAATTGGAAAATATTCAGTTAGTTGATGATGTTGATAGCATCTTGACTTACTTCAAAGAAAACTTCACAAGTTTAATAGATTGGATGAACTGATAAAGAACTTCTCACTAGATCTTAACTCATTGAAGATTGGTCAAACAATTCTGAAAGAGTTAGCAGCAAAAGGTAGGAAGGTGATAGCTAACTGTATGGACATAGGCAAATTCACTTCTGAGGACATAAAGAAGATTGAGGAAGTAGACATCTTGGTTGAAAACATCAGGAAATTAGTTGAAACATCCTCGCAAGATATCAACATATGCAAAAACATCTATCAAGGGAAGACAAACAAGATTGAAAAAGCCAAGATAGAGATCAAAAAGATAAGGAATAGACAAACCCAACTAAGAAATGCACTTGTGCCCTCCTTAGCTGTATTAAATAAGAACATCATATAGATAGATGCAACTATTGTCACATATGATCAAGGCCCCTGCATGGATTTGACAAAAATAGAGAAGCTCACATATGCATTATGCGCCCATCTTCAGACTATTGATGCACTCAAGGCATTATGGCAACAAGAAATCAAGAATCTTCAGATTGCATACCCAGATGTATACTTAGAGTAAGTACTTAGAGACTTTACTTTTTGGCACCTTTTTCATTAATGTTAAAGTGGGAGTAGTGTATATAAAGGAGTATGAAAAATATAGCCGAAGGTATGATGTACAGTAAACTTACAGTTTTTTGTTGTTAAGTCAAAGTATATGTAACTTGGCCACATTCCTTTGTTGCCATTAATGAAAAAGGGGGAGATTGTTGGCAAGTTGGCACTTAGGGTTTATATGACTAATTTTGTGTTTTCATTATGGCAACAAAGTCATATGAATTTTTGACAAGTAAGTTCACAAACTTTGAAGATCAAAATTTGGCTAACTATAGAAGACATAATAGAACAAAGATATGTAGTTGATTAGAGCACCAGCGCACATGTGTACAATCGAGTTAGAGTATGCGCCTTTATACTTAAGCTTTATGATATTTTATTAATCTTAATCTATACACGCATGGTAAGATATAACAGTACAAACAAGTTACAACAAGTTCAAGTGCCACTAGCAGTTCAGAAAATAGAGTATGAAGTCGACTTTAGATTTTGATTAGCGTATAATATTTTGTTTTGTAATGGCCATGCACCTATTGTAATAAGTTTTTAATTATGTCTTTAACACTCATCTAAACACACTTAAGCCAATTTATTTGGAAGCGTTGTGTATGTTGTTTTTGGGCTGACTAAGGTCTTGTTTTTGGTTGCGTCTATTCAGGCATGTATATATACTTAACATGCAATTTTTTATGAGGTGTGAGAGTGTAAAATATGTAGAAAATATATCCAGAAGAACAACACAAAAAAATAGTATGAGATAGAGCTCTTTGAGAGATTAGAGCATCAACACTTAAATGGAATTGATCAGACAACCGTGTCATAACTATAGTTCATCTTTTGATATAGTGTATATCTATTATCTGAAGGTTGTATCCTTCATCCTATTGGGAAGTGAGCTCTGGTAGTGAGCCATTCACCTTTAACATGGTTTTTGTAAATAATTCTAACAGGGTCATTGTACTTGCATTGTAAAGACTGCTCCTAATAGGGCAAAGGAACTCTAACAAGTTCATAAGACTAGTAAAATCATTTGTGTGTACTAATTCCCATAGGGGTTTTCCTCTGATCAAGGTTTCCCCGTAAACATATCTTGTGTTATTGTGTTATGTTTCATTTGTTATCTATTTGATTTAAGTTTCAAGTTGCTAAAATTAAGATAAGTGACAAACACTGATTCATCCCCCCCTCAGTGCTTCTAACAATATATGATGGGGTAGATAGTCAGGCGAGTGTGGATGGTTCGACATCCCATTCATGTGTACATTTTGGGAGAAGATGTTAGGCATCCAATAATGAGGATATGGCCCTCACAGATGATCTATTGTCAATGGTGTATGATACAAATCTTACACATGTTTGTTTAATTTTTTATTTTGACATGTTATTTTAATTAATTACCTAAATCTGTTAAAAGTAAATAAATTTTTATTTATAGAAGAATATAAATTGATATATGAATATTATGCATTACAGGGTGCAATTGGTGGTATGAGCACACTAAGGAGTGCTCGTTCTAGTAGACATGGATGGGTAGCTCAAACACTTGAGGTAATGTTTTATAAATATTCATAAAATAGAATAATACGTTGTTTTCAAAATATCATATCTTAATAATTTTTTATGGTGGTAACTTAGTGTGGTCAAAGAATTAATGTATGTTTGTTTTCTATTTCTTTATGGTCAAATAATTTTTTCTAATGTAATTCAACTCAAGGAATTCATAAAAGGATGGTACTCCCTCAAGGAATTAGGTTGAATGCAAAGGCTTCAACATAGATCCCTGGCTTTTGGACAAGTTCACTTCCTTGTCCAGCCATCATGACTCAAACTGATTTAAACTCCTGCCCTCCATCCTTTGACTCAATTAAACACTTTCTAAAATCATAAATAGAATCATACCCCAACCAATCACTTATTGGCTTCTGAATCAACCTTGAACATCATCTGGAACATCCAACCATCATTCTTTTACTCTTATTTCTTGTTCAAAATCATGAATACAATCTCTAATTGTTCACTGATTGTGAATGTCCTCAATCCTTCAATACACCTCCATGGCCTTGTGAATATTCCTAACATATAACTTCTAAAACACCCTAAGAACCCCTCAACTTATCACAAGGTCCTTATCCTATCACTCAAAGCATATTCACTTGCTAGTGCAGTAAACTCTACTCTCTGGCATTTCACTGTCATACTAGGACAGTCCCCATATATTAGTCCATATCTTCACCATAGAAAATAACCCATCTAAACCCTAGGTTCATAAGCACCCCAAATATTTTCATCACTTCCCATACTACCTATTATCAACCTAAAAGCACTCCAAATCCCCCCATGCTAAGGGTAAACACGCTAAAACATACTCACTGCCAGGCTACAATAGTCCTATTACCTGCTACAAAATTGGTCCTAACATCTAACCTCCACGAATACAATCTGGACCATCCTTCTCTAATTGTGACTACTAAATTGTTATAGAATAGTCTTGTGTGTGAAAGAAGAGAATTTTTTTATATTGTAATAATGTTTCATAAAATTTGTTTATAAACTTGTGATAATAGAGCTGTGGAGGATAAGCATTTTTTGAATTCAAGTGAATCATAATATTGATTGTAAAATATTGCTTATATATTTATTTGGTGTTTTATAGGGCTTTTCAGGGGCTCAAATTTGTGAGATTGATGATGTCACTCTTTCTGTGATTGACTTTGGCTTACAGAGCTATGTGGTATCATATTTTGCACACCTCTTGTTTATAGTTTTAATTGAACCCATGTAGTATCATATTATTTCTCTTATGTTAATTTTGTTTTTGTTACCCTACCCCACCAAGCTCGAGGTCATTAGGAAAGAGGAAGAAATGATCGGGGACATTGAAACAAAAAAAGGTAATTAAGTCCAATTTAAGTATATTTATTGAAATGTATTATGAACATTTCAATATAGTCTATATTGATGAATGCACTTGACTTGTTTATTGCATACATGTAGAATCCATTGGTTTTAACTGAACTAATGAATGCCCTAGACACTGCTGATGTTCGGGAGAGGGAGGAGGTAACATGTTTTCATAATTTCTTTCAATTGTATTCTTGTTTGTTCAAAATATTATAGAAATCATGTTCCTCTTTTAGTATGTCATTTGCTATGACTTTTCATACAAGAATTGCTTATAGCTTCCTTAGATGAGGTGAACCCTTCTCCAATTCTTAGGGATCCCTTGCATAGCACAGGAGATCCAACTGCAGTATGCATTTTCTTTTTAGTCCATGCATTTTTAATTTTTTAGTATTTCTTGTTTATAACATGTATTTTGTATTATTTATTTTTTTTGTTATAGGACCCTTCACCACTGCCCGTCCTTCCTCTACCTCACCATTTTTCTAGGAATCCCTCTCACCCATGACGGAGCCCATTTTTTATTATCATTGAGCCCAAGCATAAGAGATCCAACCGAGGCTTCAGTATGTATTTGTATTATCTAGTGTATACATTATTTGCATTATCTAGTATTTCTTGACTATAACATATTTTCTATTTTACCATACAGGAAAAGGTCCAAACTGATTCATCAATGGTTTATACTCCCTCTGGCACAAGAGTTCCAACTCATGTTGTGGTATGCATTTTCTTTTTAGTCCATGCATTTTTTCATTTTTTTTCATTTCTTGTTTATAACATGTATTTTTTATTATTTATTTTTCCTATTATATGACCCTTCACCACTGCCCATCCTTCCTCTACCTTTCCATTTTCCTAGGAGTCCCTCTCACCCACGATGGAGCCCATTTCATTTATCATTCAGACCAAGCATAGGAGAAAGAGATGAGGTAATCAATAATTCAACTGTCAACAAATTACAACCCAATATTTATTTATTTTGATATTATTTTGAGATAAGATATCTGTCTTAGCATTTGAATTTTTCTTGTGTAGAGACTTAGTGACCCAAGTGCTGCTGTGAAGAAGCTCAATTTTGATGATCCACCAGAGTCATAGATATATCGATAAATTGTATAGATCTAGTTGTGGTCATTGAATGACCAAATTATATATATATGTGTGTGTGTGTGTGTCTGTGTGTGTGTGTGTGACATTTGTACTATGCCTTAAGTGTATTCTTGTTTCACACGACTTGTGTGTGTGTGTGTGTGTGTGACATTTGTACTATGCCTTAAGTGTATTCTTGTTTCACACGACTTGTGTATATGCATGTGTGTTTCTATAAATTAATGTACTTGTGTGTGTACTTCATGTATATTCATGTATATCATTCATAACCTAAATTCATGTGTACAACATATGTGAATGACTTAAGTGAATTCATGTTTATGCTTCATAATGTATGTACTACATGTTTGGTCCAAGACATAAGCAATTTTATGATTTAAGCGAATCAATGCTTGATGTGTTACATTGTATTTAGGTGTATCTTTCAAGATCTATATGTATGCACTCCATGACTTAAGTGAATTTATGTTTGTTGTTGTAATTTTTTTGTGACTGAAATATAGAGTATGAGATTTTGGTTTTTGTTCTAGGACAGTGGATGTAGGGATGTTTTATCCGATTTTGAGCCCCTCAAGTAACTTTAAACATATAAGTTCCTTGGGTACACCTGGGAAGTTATAGGGGTCTTTGGTGCAGGGCACCCAAGAAACACTAGTCATGGATAGGAATCTTCATGGGTTCATCTCCACATATTTGTAATCATGGTTAGATCCTAGAGATCAATCGTTCATTTTGATTAGATTGGTCTCATTGTAAAGTCAATCCATCTAAGGTGTCTTTATAAACCTAAGGTTGATTAGACTCATGACCTATGATCAGATAAGTAGGTTTTATGTTTTTTGTCTAATAAAGGTCCTACTATAGGATCTAAGGGTCTTCAAATTCCTTTTAATAAGTCTAGAGGTCCTAATAGCAATATTTTGCAACATTGTCAAAAGTTGCACAAATATTGTTGAGCAAATTTTATAAGTTGCTATGAAAAATTTTCATTATTGTTGTTTGAAACCGTTTGTCATGGGATAAAACCATCAGCTCCATCAGCTCCACTTGGATGGGTAAATTCTAGGGGAGACCTTTTTTCACTTGCAAAGCATCAAGAACATTTGGGTGCAAGTCAGACCCAAATGTTTCGAAGGTGCACTAAACCAAATCAGGCAGCAATTTTTGGAGAACCATACCTCAAATCTCATGAGAGATATCAAAGATCTATGAAGTGCACAAGGACCATCTTGGGAAGGCCCACAAGCATGTGGCTCTATTCTGGGATATTACACTTGAATTCCATTTGGCGACCCGATCTCGGTTGGTGCAAAATGTTGCATTGTTGCTTAGTTGAAATGTTTTCTCAATGGTACATCTTTCAAAATGTTTGTCACGGGATCAAACCATTAGCTCCATCAACTCTAGTTGTCTAGGTAAACTCTAGGGGAGACCTTTTTTCTCTTGCAAAACATGAAGAATGTTTCGACGCAAGTCGGACCCAAGTGTTCACAAGGTGCACTAAGTGAGATTGGGAAGCGAGTTTTGGAGAGCCATAACTCAGACCTCGTAAGAGATATCAGAGATCCATGAAGTGCACAAGGACCATCTTGGGAAGGCATACAAGTACATAGCTCAGTTCTGGGAGATTCCACTTGGATTCCATTTGGCAACCCGATCTCGGTTGGTGTAAAAAGTTGCATTGTTGCTTAGTTGAAAGTTGCTCAATGGTGCATCTTTCAAACCATTCATCATGGGACAAAACCGTCAGCTCCATCAGCTCCATTTGGCCCGATAAATGCTAGGGGAGACCTTTTTTTTTCTTGCAAAGCATCAAGAATGTTCAGGTGCAAGTTAGACCCAAGTGTTCCCAAGGTGCACTAAGCCAAATTGGGCAGTGATTTTTGGAGAGCCATATCTCAAACCTCATGAGAGATATAAGAGATCTGTGAAGTGCACAAGGACCATCTTTTGAAGACCTAAAATCATGTGGTTAAGTTTTTGGAGATTCCACTCGAAATCTATTTGGTGACCCGATCTCGGTTGGTTCAAAAAGTTGCATTGTTGCCCAAATGAAAGTTGCTCAATGGTGCATCTTTCAAACCGTTCATTGTGGGACAAAACTGTCAGCTCCATCAGCTCTAGTTGGCTAGGTAAAAACTAGGGGAGACCTTTTTTCACTTGCGAAGCATTAAGAACGTTCAGGCACAAGTCAGACCCAAGTGTTTGCAAGGTGCACTAAACCAAATTGGGCAACAATTTTTGGAGAGCTGTATCTCAGACCTCATGAGAGATATCAGAGATCTATGAAGTGCACAAGGACCATATTGGGAAGGTCTAAAATCTTGTGTATCAATTTTGAGAGATTCCAATCAGCTTCTATTTGGTGACCCGATCTCGGTTGGTGCAAAAAGTTGCATTGTTACTCAGTTGAAAGTTGCTCAATGGTGCATCTTTCAAACCATTTGTCATGGGACCAAACCGTCAGTTCCATCAACTCCAATTGGCTAGGTAAATGCTATGGGAGGCCTTTTTTTTCTTGCAAAGCATCAAGAACATTCTGGCACAAGTTGGACCAAAGTGTTCCCAAGGTGCACTAAGCCAAATTGGGTAGCAATTTTTGGAGAGCCATATCTCAGACCTCGTGAGAGATATCAGAGATCTATGAAGTGCACAAGGACGATCTTAGGAATCCCTACAATCATGTCACTCAGTTCTGGGAGATTCCACTCAGATTCCATTTGGAGAGAGAGAGAGAGAGTAAAATACATAATTTTTACTTCTTCATACCCCGATCGGGTTTTGAAGAAGTGAAAATTGTGCATTTTAATCTAAAGAACCCAATCGGGTTATGGAGGAGTTCTAAACATATTTTTTTCTTTTCAGAACCCGATCGGGTTATGGAGGAGTTCAAAACATATTTTGTGCTTTTCAGAACCCAATCGGGTTATTTGATATTTAGAAACGCGATCGGGTTATGGCTTGAGAAGAGGCTTGGAAAACAACCCAAACGGTTGGAGGCTCATTTTCCCTCCATTCTTTTCTTTTAGACATTTTTTCATCTTCTTCTACTTGATGAATTCTTGAATTTATCTTCATTAGGTTTGTAATTTCTCAACAGGGTAGCTCTATAATTTTCACCATAATCTCATATGTCTTCTTAGATTTCTATCCAGATAAAGTTTTCTATTTTTGGACAACATTAGCATAGTAAACTTTTATTTTCTTTACCAGTGTCTTAACAGTCCTCACAGACATATGTCTACCATTTTTAAAATAACATTTGATATACTTAACCAAATTACAAATAAATTACATATTATTCTTCTACACTTGATTCTATACACTTTTAAATCAAAAGTTTTCATTTTTGATTATTTTGATGCAAGTTATGCCCAACGCACGAACAGGTACCAATATTTCAGGATGTGGTCACTTCAAAAACTCACAGGAATAAAATACTCATTGGAAAATTACAAAAAAATACACAACTTATAGATCTCACTCTTACCTATCATCCTACCAAAGAGATTTGAAAAATACTGAATATAACTATATCTTTTGTATAGCGCACAGAAACAACTATGTTATGTTTTTCTAAAAAAAATCAGGAATAAGTTTTTGTGTGCGCGAGGTTTGTCCCTCTTAATCTTATCCATTTAAAAAAAAAATTAGTATTTTAGAAACTAGATTTAGAGTACTACTTTTTATTTTTTTACACATCTTCTTATTTTGAGTACATGACCCTCAAACACCTATTCCAAGTTCAGGTTTACCCGATTTCAAAAAAAATGTGTCCACTTATACCCCCCTTTTTGGTTCACAACTTGGTTCACATACCTAACATATCATCCTAGTATACCCCATTAGACTACATGAGACCCAAAAAGAATATCATCCATACACCTATAGATAGAGAGAGTTGATTCATTATGAGTCGATATATTTAGTGGGTCATTGGTGGAGAACTCTAGATGTGTTGCATGGGTTTGACTGGACTCCTTATGCAAGTTGTATTTCATGGGGACATCAAGTCCAACAGTAGGAGGATTACATAGAGAATGTCTGGGAGGATTTCTTCTACCTAGTTTTTGCACAGACATACTGTTTCTTGATTGGTAGGATATCCTACATGATAGCATGGTACATGTCATCCTAAGTTACTAGATAGTTTGGCTGAGTGCAGGATGCAGTGTCAAATTAATTCCCTCATCCACTAGTGACCCACAAGATGAGTACACTATGGGGGATTAGATTATATCTTCAGAGAGCCAATGCATCATGCCTTGGGATGGCACTATCGGTATGACAGTAGGGTCAAGATCTGAGGAGGGATGCATGGGTGAATTGTAGGATTAAGTAATACTGAGAGAAGGGTGAATTAGTAATACGACACTTTATTAAAAAAATAAAAAAAAAAACTTAACCAATAAATTACTAAAGTAAGAAGAACAAACACATAAAGTAGACAACACATAAGACCATAATTTGTTAACAAGGAAATCTGGTCTAAGGGAGAAGCCTGGTGGTGATGATATTGACAAATGATGCACTAAGAGTATAATGTCTTTGTTAGGAGACCTAGCCCTATTAGGATCTAAATATTACATTTAGTACATATCCTTGTCAAAAGATAGAAACCCTGTTAGGGGTTTACAATGAGCTCACTACTCTTACAATGCAAAACTATCAATCACAATGATTTATCAAAATTCAAATTGTAAGAGCATCTTCTATGCTCAAGTAGTCCTAGTTTGGGCTCCCTAAATCCTCTATTTAAATCAAACATCACAATGCATCTATCTTTTCCAAACACATCTTCGCATCTCAAAACATCTTCACATATATACTAGATCTCATAACTTTCCATTCGTCTTCCAATTACATCACAAAATGTGTCCAACATTGAATCAAAATTAGTCTTCTCCTTTGTTTTCTTCTCTTCAATTTTATTTTCTTCTTTATTCTCTTCTTATTTCTTCTCCACTTTAGTCCTCCAACTTTAAGGAGGAAAGTTTTTTTTAGAGGACATTGTCCTTCTCACATGAATCTCTTCTCCCTCCATTTTATAAGTCATGCTTGTTCTATGTGATGTCCTCTTAGGTGGTGTAGGAGTGGTATCAGGTACATCGACCATAGTAGGAGGTTAAACAATAACCTCTACAACTTCAGGAGGTGGAAGGGATGCAAGAGCAGTACTCGCCAATCCAGAAGCCTCTTTTGTCATCTTCTTCCTAACCTCTTTAATCTCATCTATGTTTATACCTGCCTTCTCTACAATAATGTCAACCATTTTCTCAATTTTTGTTTTCCTTGTTTCTCTAGTTTGTTCATCTTTGATTTTGGAAAACTTTTCTTCATAGGTGCCCCATCTTTCTTCTAAAGAATCAATATCAAAAGATAGAACATGTTCTACTTGCGTGGTAAGAAAATCTACACTAACCTCATAACCCACAGGGTAACTCCATTTATTGCTTCTTTCAACTTCCTCGAAGCATACACAATTAGTTTCAACCATGAAACATATTGTGTCCTTGTATTTCTCAACTAATTCCTCTAGAATTCTCATTCTTTCCTTCCTTTATCTTTTTATAATTTTAAACATTGCGAAGAGTTCACCATCCACCCATGTACTATTTTTTTCTTCTATAACTATTAGCTACTTGAATACCAATAGGTTCACTATCTTTCCATGCCCTAGGGCGCATTCCTGGAAACTTTTGAACTTTATGAATATAGATATGTATCAATAGTGATCCAAACCTAAATTCTTTTGATTTATCTTGCTTAATCTACTTAACATTCTCCAAGAATTGTTGTCTTAGTACTTCACACAGGTTGTATTTCACATTCTCCTTCGCCATCTTATAAGCCATCATATTAACACCCTCAAAAACTAAATTAGGTCGGCTATTGTAGTAAAGTTTGTATCCCCAATGGTGCAGGAGCACTTAGGATAAACTCTAAGCTAGTTTCAATTTTGGCTTGTACTAACCTTATCCAAGTTAGTAGTGTTTAATTTTGACCTTAGAAGGTCTTGCATGTTTGTTCCTAGGTGGATCAGACTAGGCTCAATCCAACCTAGATGTTTAATGCTTTGATAGTGTTTTAATGATAGATTAGGCCTAAGATGGGAAAATAGGTATTAAAGCATTTAAGGCTTGGGAAAGGGTGGAAATATGCCTAAATTAGTTCCTAGAATGTTTTGACATCATTCTAGGTCAGTTAGAGACCCTTAGCATTAATTTTTCTCAAAGTTGTAAAAGTTGTCACAATGTTGCTTGACAACATTTTAGCAACTTTTAATGTTGCATGACAACAATTAAAAGAATTGGATTCTCTTCGAAGCATAATTATGGGTAGTTTCCATAATGACCTACAATCAAGGGTAAGGCATATTAAGACACCTAGGATCACATTTCCTAAGGCAGAGAGAGAAGTAATATAATTTTTTAATGTGAATAGAAGCTCAGAGTTTTGGCTTTCAGTGATAGTTGACTTGCATTGAGTTTAAGTGTGATTATATGGACTGAACTATGAGAGTTAGTGTTGGATCTGTGTAGTAGTATTCTTTCTAAGTATTTTATATTCAGTAGTGTAGTTGATTTTAGTTCATTATCTTAGCTTTTAAAATTGTTTTTTAGATAGCTTAGTTGCTGGTGTAGTTTAGATAGTTTTTGGTTTTATGGCTCCCCCACAGTTCTCCACCATGAAAATCATCATGGCCTTGAGGAATATGGTAGGGGAGTCATTGAATTTTTTTTTTATGGAAGGAGGATCTCATAAGAGAAAGCATTCTATTTATGGGATCATTTCCTAGGAAAGATTAGTGTGCCCAGCTAGGTGCATGATAGAGACAAGTTGGTTTGCATTTGTAGGGAAAAGAGAAGAAGCATAGAACCAAGCATGGATTTAGAGAGGTAGAGGTCCTGCAGACACCTAGCAGTGAGATTAGGAATTGGGAAATCCATTTAGGTAGATTTCCAAGCAGAAATCAGAGGACTGCACATTTATAGCCCAATTAGTGCTATTAGCCCTACATTTCATGAATCCACTGTACAGATGCCTTAGGAACGTAAGACCACAAAAATATTCAAGGTGTTGAAAAAGGGTATCTGAATATTAAGTTATTTTTTGGGTTATTTGGAAGCTTTAAGAAAGAATTGGGAAAAACACTCTATTTAGGGCTAGTAGACCAATTAGGTCTATTAGGATGAAACCTTAGTCAATCTTGAACTTGATTGAGGAAGCCTTAATGACCTATTTAAATGGGATCATTGGGAAGAAAAATAGTTGTTCTAATGATGATTACACACCTTGCAACACTTATGATGACAATGTGGTGAAGTTGCACTTGGAGACATCCAAGGAGTGAAGAATTGAAGTACGCTTAAGGATAGTTACCCCTCAAGGTGAAGCACAAGGAAACCAACTCATAGAGTTGAGTTAGTGAAGTATTAGGCCAGTAGAGAAAAGACTTGTAAGGTCCTAGAAGTGAGTTTAGGATCTTGAGAAGGCTAGGATAGATTGAGTCCTAGATAGTGTTTTTGCAAGCACACCTTGGAGTGTATCTATTAGATTGGTATCAGAGCCAATCAGATTTGGCTTGTGGTGAATGGTCCAACTAGAAGAGTCAGTAGGAGAGTCTACAATGGTGAAAAATGAAGAGTTGGAAAAGAAGGTAGATGAGAAAGAAGAACATAATAGATTTCTCAGAGAGAGATTGGCCCAATTTGAACCTAAAGTGGACCAAGTAGATGAAAAGACTGAGGAAGTGAAGGATAAGGTTAATTGGAAAAGTAAGGAGATTGCCTTAGATGATGAGGTCCTTGAAGATGACCTTGTCCTCACTGAAGAATTATTATTAAAGGCACTAAAGGATTTGAGTGGTAAGACATTGGAAAGATTTCCTATCTTCACTGGAAAGATGGAACCAAAGATAGTCCTAGATTGGATAGAAGGACCAGAAAATCACTTTGAATGTGATTACATAACAAAATATCAAAAGATAAAGGTAGCTAAGGAAAGAATTAGAGGGTCTTAACTCACTTGGTGGAAGTTTATCCAAGATGAAAGAGAGAAGGAAGGAAAGAAGCCCATTGCCACATGGAAGGCTACGGTAAAAAATTAGAGATGCATATGTACCTGAAGACTATGGGATTCAGTTACATAAAAGGATACAAAGTCTGAGACAAAAAGACTTTGATGTGAACTATTATACTGAAGAGTTTCAAAGGCTATGCATGAGGTTTTGAGTTGTAGAAGATGAGAAGGTGAAGGTAAGCTAGATACCTTAATGGTGTCAAGTGGACTATACAAGATGCAATGAGTCTCTTGACTCCCGATACTATTCAGAAGTGCCACCAAATTGCAATCAAAGTAGAAGAGAAGCTAAGGATGAAGCAAGAATCAAGCACCGCCAAAGGTAGAGGAAAAGGAAGAGACAGTAGAGGATAGAGAGTTGGATATGGTGGTAGAATTTCTAAGACAAAGGCTCAAGGAGAGACCAAACTTATTGAGAAACAAGAAGGAAGTTGAAATAGAGGAAACTCCAATAGAGGAAGTAACTCTAATAGAAATTGGAGAAGAAGAAACAATGGTCAAGGTAGAGGTTCTTACTTTTCCACTATGAAGTGTTACCACTGCAACCAAATGGGACACCCTACATATAGGTTTCCACAGAAAGGCTCTACTTCTCATGGAAATGACAAGAGGGTAAACTTTGTTCAAGAGGAATCTAGTGGAGGAGGAAAACACCCTGAGGTACCCTTAGAGTCTGAAGAAGGAGAGAACTTGATGATGAGAAGAACATTAATCAAGGAGACAGTAAAAGAGGAACCAAGCTAGAGAAGGTCAGTGTTTAGAGTGAAATGAAAAATGATGGGAAAAGTTTGTAGAGTCATCATAGACTCAGGGTCTACTGACAATATAGTGTCAAAAGAGGCAATTATCAAGTTAAAGATGAAGAGAATACCCCATAGAAACCCATACAAATTTACTTGGTTGAACAAAGGACAACATGTCCTTGTCAATGAACAAGCATGGGTAGAATTTTCAATTGGGAGCTATAAAGACAAAGTTTTGTGTGACATCCTACCTATGGATGCATGTTACCTACTACTTGGAAGGCCATGGAAATTTGACAGATAGGCCATGCATGATGGAGCAAAGAATTCTTAATCTTTCAAGAAGGACAATGTGACTTTCAAGATACAGTCACTGTTAGAGGAAGGAGAGATGAATTCATCAGGCCCCAATGTTCTTATGGTTAGTGAAAAGGATTTCATAGATACCTTAGAGGAAGGAGACAAAGTAGAATTTGCACTTGTGCTGAAGCCAAAGGAAGAAAGTGCAGACAAGATAGTCAAGAAGAAAGAGTTGCCTAAGGAAATGTAGGAGATGTTGCAGAAGTATAAAGTCATTGTAAGTGATGGAAAACCATAAAACCTACCCCCTAAGAGAGCTAGTAGTCACCAAAGTGACTTTATCCTAGGAGCTACCCTTTCCTAACAAGGCTTCCTATAAATGACTCCTCAACAAAATGAGGAAATTGCCAAGCAAATCATGGAACTCCTAAGCCAAGGTCTCATTAGGAAAATCATTAGTCCTTGTGTCGTACCCACTATCTTAGCACCCAAAAAGGGAGGAACTTGGATGCACTGTAATGATTCAAGGGAAATAAACGTAATTACCATTAGGTATAGGTTCCCTATCCCTAGGATAGAAGACCTAATAGACTATCTAGGAGAAGCCAAATTTTTCACAAAGATTGACTTAAAGAGTGGATACCAGAAAATTAGAGTCAATGAGGGAGATGAATGGAAGAAAGCCTTCAAGACCATAGAAGGTCTGTATGAATGGATTGTAATGCCATTTGGGCTATCTAATGCCCCATCTACATTCACGAGACTTATGAACAAAGTCCTAAAAGACTACATTGGCAAATTTGTGGTAGTATATCTAGATGATATACTCATCTATAGCAAGAAAAAGAAGAGCATCTCATACAACTGTAGATTGTTTCCAAGAAGTTGCATGAAGAGGAGTTGATGATAAACTTGGAGAAGTGTGAATTCATGAAGAAAGAGATGGTGTATCTTGGTTTTGTATTATCTCAAGGAAACCTAAAGATGGATCCAAGTAAAGTGGAAGCAATTCTCAACTGGCCTACTCCAAGGACTGCTACAAAGGTGAGAAGTTTTCATGGTTTGGCCCAATACTATAGGAAGTTTATCAAACAAATCAATGTTATTTGTGCCCCTATGTTAGATACTATCAAAGGAGGGATGAAAAACAAATTTTTTTGGAATGAAAAAGCTAACCATGGATTTGAATTGTTGAAGAAGAAGATTGTCACTAAACCAATCCTAACAGTACCAAGTTTTGAGATATTATTCACAGTTGAGTGTGATGCTAGAAATGTGGCCATTGGAGTTGTTTTTAGCCAAGAGGGAAGACCAGTGGCTTTCCATAGTGAAAAGATCAGTGATGCTAAGAAGAAGTACTCTTCTTATGACCTAGAGATTTATTCTCTAGTCCAAACACTAAGGAAATGGATGCACTACTTGCTTCCAAAAGAATTTTTGGTCTATTCAGACAACCAGGAACTTAGTTTCTTGAATTCACAAGGCAAGCTCAGTCATAAATATATGAACTGGGTAGAATATCTATAGGCCTACACTTTCAACATTAAGCACAATAAGGGACTACATAATAAGGTAGAATATGCTTTAAGAAGAAGAGCCATGATTATACAAGAGATACACCTGCATAGCATGGGTATTGAGAGCTTCAAAGACCTATATGCATAAGATGAAGACTTTGCAAACATCTATAAGTTATGTCAAGAGTACAAGAATAATTTTCATAGTGAATTCTCTGAATATACTATGTAAAGTGATCTATTGTTTAAGTGAAGTCAATTATGTTTCCCTAGGGGGTCAATTAGGGAAATTTTGATTCAAGAGAAGCACAATGGTGCACTTAGTGGACATTTTTGTGTCAATAAGACACAAGAGTTAGTGTAGATGTTTTACTTTTGGCCTAAAATGAATTTAGACATTAGGAAGTATGTAGAAATTTGTGTGGTGTGTCAAAAAGAAAAGGGTACATCTTCCAATGCATGCCTTACCAACCTCTTCCCATACCAAGTAGACCATGGGAATTCTTAATTATGGACTTTGTTGTGGGGTTACCAAGGACCAAACAGGGATTTGAAAGTATATATGTCATAGTAGACAGGTTTAGCAAGATGGCCCATTTTGTACCCTACAAGAGAGTCCATGATGCAAGTCAAACATCTCACCTATTCTTCAAGGAGGTAGTCAGATTTCATGGGTTACCATTGAGCATAGTGTCAGACAGAGATACAAATTTCATGAGCCATTTTTGAAAAATATGGGAACCAATTTGTCCTTTGGGTCTGCATATCACCCTTATACTAATGGTCAAATTGGGGTGGTAAATAGGAGTCTAGGTAAGCTCCTAAGGTTCTTAACTAAGGAGTATGGTCAAGCTTGGGACCAACTCATTGGACAGACAGAGTATGCCTATAGTGACACTATCAACAGAACCATAGGGAGAAGCCCCATTGAAATCATCTATGGACTACACCCAACGGGGATATTTGAACTCAAAGAGTTGAAGGATGGATCCAAGGGAAGTGGCTATGTAGAATATTTTGCACATTCTATGCAAGAAGTGCATGAGACAATATGGAAGACATTGATTGAGAATAAAGAGAATATAAAGAAAAAGGCAGATGAAAGAAAAGGGATGTCCAATTCCAAGTAGGGTATCTAGTAATAGTCCATCTGAAAAAGGCAAGATTGCAGAAAGGAATTCCTCATTAGCTATAGATGAGAATAATTGAACCATGTACCATTCTGGCCAAATATGGCACCAATGCATATAAAGTAGAACTACCAGAGGATAGTGGCCTATCTCCTATGTTCAATGTGGAAGATTTGGTATTATATAGAGGACCAATACCAGATCCATACCAGAGCCTTACACAGGTCATAAAGGAGGTAGAAGACCTAAACTAGATCCCTACACGACCTAAGAAGGCAGAAAAGATAGTTGATTCCAGGGCCTACAAGAAGAACAGACAAAGAAATTATCACGAGAACTTGATTAAATGGAATGGACAAGGGGATGTAGAGGCAACTTGGATCAACAAAACTAAATTCAAGAAGTTGGGAGTGGATTCCAACTTACTCAATCTAAGGATGGATTGAAATCTTTTAATTTTGGGAGGCTCGTGCAGGAGCACCTAGGCTAAACTCTAAGCTAGTTTTTATTTTGGCTTGTACTGACCTTAGCCAAGTAATTAGTGTTTAATTTTGACCATATAAGGTCTTGCATGTTTTTTCCTAGGCGGATTAGACTAGGCTCAATCCAACTTAGATGTTTACTACTTTGATAGTGTTTTAATGATAGATTAGGCCTAAGATGGGAAAATAGGTCTTAAAACTTTTAAGGCTCTGGAAAGGGTAGCAATATGCCTAAATTAGTTCCTAGGATGTTTCTACATAATTATAGGTTGGTTAGAGACCCTTAGCATTAATTTTTCTCAAAGTTGTGAAAGTTGTCACAATGTTGCTTGACAACATTTTAGCAACTTTTAATGTTGCATGACAACAATTACAAGAATTGGATTCTCTTCGAAGAATCATTATGGGTAGTTTCCATAATGACCTAAAATCAAGGGTAAGGCATATTAAGACATCTAGGATCCCAATTCCCAAGGCAGAGAGGGAAGTAATGTAATTTTTGAATGTGAATAGAAGCTTAGAATTATGGTTTTTAGTGACAATCAACTTGCAATCAGTTCAAGTGTGATTATTGGATTGAACTTTGAGAGTTAGTGTTGGATATTTGTAGTAGTAGTTGTTCTAAGTATTTTATATTCAGTATTTTAGTTTATTTGAGTTCATTAGCTTAGATTTTAAAATTGTTTTGTAGATAGCACAGTTGTTGGTGTAGTTTAGACAATTTTTGGTTTTATGGCTCCCCCATAGCTCTCCACCATGAAAATAATCACAGCCCTAAGGAAAATGGTAGGGAAGTCATTTAATTTTTTTTTTTGGAAGGAGGAGCTTAGAAGAGAAATCTTTCTATTTTTGGGATCATGCCCTAGGCGAGATCAGTGTGCCCGACTAGGTGCATGACAGAGAACAATTGGTGTGCAATTATAGGGAAAAGAGATGAAGCATAGAAAAAAGAATATTTTTAGAGAGGTAGAGGTCCTACAGACCTATAGCACTAAGATTAGGTATTGAATAATCTATTTAGGTAGATTTCCAAGTAGATATCAGAGGACTGCACAATAGCTCAATTAGCCCTATTATCCCTACATTTCAGGAATCCACTATACAGATGCCTTAGGAACCTAAGACCACCAAAAAATTCAAGGTCATGAAAAAGGGTATCTAAATATCAAGTTAGTTTTTGGGGTTATTTGGAAATTTTAAGAAAGAAATGGGAAAAACACTATGTTTAGGGCTAGTAGACCAATTAGGCCTATTAGGCTAAAACCTTAGTCAATCTTGAAATTTATTGAGGAAGCCTTAATGACATATTAAAATGGGATCATTGGGAAGACAAATAGTTTTTCTAATGATGATTACACCCCCTACATCACATATGATGACAATATGGTGAAGTTGCACTTGGAGACATCCAAGGAGGAGTGAAGAATTGAAGTACACTTAATGATAGTTACACCTCAAGGTGAAGCACAAGGAAACCAAATCAT
This sequence comes from Thuja plicata, assembly GCA_018584345.1. NCBI lineage: Eukaryota > Viridiplantae > Streptophyta > Pinopsida > Cupressales > Cupressaceae > Thuja > Thuja plicata. The sequence continues at coordinate 1,407,892 of MU227784.1, read as the reverse complement.
AGAGTTGAGTTAGTGAATTCTTAGGCTAGAAGAGAGAAGACTTGTGAGGTCCTAGAAGTGAGTTTAGGATCTTGAGAAGGATAGGACAAATTGAGTCCTATATAGTGTTTGTGCAAGCACACCTTAGAGTGTATGTATCACCCAAATCATGGAAATCAATCTCACATCTTACTGAAAGATGTCAAAAATAGTCATTTCCATATTTTCCCACTTAGAATGTGTTAGGGTTTTGACTTTTTTCTTTGTATTTTTCTCCGCAACAAGGATAATGCCAGTATTATCTAATCTGGTCACATCATGAATGAACACACTAGAAATATTAACAGGTTTCTCACCTATCCATAGAAACTAATCATTAAATCTACTAAGATTAATATTAATCCATTATTCTACATCAAACTCATAAATTTCTACCATTTGCATGATGCTCAGGTTCTGTAAATGAGCGAACTCAGCTTTCCAAGATCCATCATCCTTAAAAATGTCTTTCATCTAATTGTAGATTTCAAAGTCTCCCAATGACTCATACTTTAAATTTATGTATTCCCTAATGTATTCCACTTGAAGTACATCATATGGTGTTCATGAGAATGCACCTCCAGGCTCATCCTCTGTGGACTTGTAGGGATGTTTCTTAAATTTATACCTTGGCCTCTAACTAACATAAAATATCAATGAAGTATCTATAATAAACAGAGCTTGTAGAAGATCAAAATACCTTTTAATTCATGAATCAGGGTATGCACACTTAGAACTCTTAGAAATGTTCTAAGCATGTGATTAATGACAATGTCCTCAATCACAATTTTTATCATTATCATTGTACCTCTCATATTATTTAGGTAATTGATTCAACTTTCCTTGATCGACTATCCTCTTTTCCAACATCCTTAGATAATCTTTCTAAATTTGTCTCTCAGCTAGTATAATAGTCTTCTCCTTTGTTTACTTCTCTTCAATTTTATTTTCTTCTTTCTTGTCTTCTTGTTTATTCTCCACATTATTCGACTACCTTTTAGGAGGCAATTTTGTTTAGAGGACATTGTCCTTCTCACATGAATCTCTTCTCCCTTCACTATCTAAGTCATGCTTGTTTTATGCGATGTCCTCTTGGGTGGTGTAGGAGTGGTATCAGGTACATCGACCATAGTAGGAGGTTAAACAATAACCGCTACAAATTTAGGAGGTGGAAGGGCTGCAAGAGTAGTACTCGCCAATCTAGAAGATTCTTCTGTCATCTTCTTCCTAACCTTTTTAATCTCATCTATGCTTATACTTGCCTTCTCTACAATATTGTCAACCATTTTCTCAATTTTCCTTTTCCTTGCTACTCTAGTTTTTTCATCTTTTATTTTGGAATACTTTTCATCATAAGTGCCCCATCTTTCTTCTAAAGAATCAATCTCAAAAGATAGAACATGTTCTACCTGCATGGTAAGAACCTCTGCACTGACCTCATAACCCATAGGGTAACTCCACTTCTTCCTTATTTCAACTTCCTCAAAGCATACACAATTAATTTCAACCATGAAACATATTGTATCCTTGTATTTCTCAACTAATTCCTCTGGAATTCTCATTCTTTCCTTCCTTTGTCTTTTTTATAATTTAAAACATTGCGAAGAGTTCACCATCAACCCATGTACTATTTTGTCTTCTATAACTATTAGCTACTTGAAGACCAGTAGGTTCACTGTCTTTCCATGCCCTAGGGTGCATTCCATGAAACTTTCAATATGTATCAATAGTGATCCAAACCAAAATTCTTTTGATTTATCTCACTTAATCTACTTAACATTCTCCAAGAATTATTGTCTTATTACTTTACACGGGTTGTATTTCACATTCTCCTTCGCCATCTTATAAGCCATCATATTAAAACCCTCAAAAACTAAATTAGGTTGGCTATTGTAGTAAATTTTGTATCCCAAAATCATGGAAATCAATCTCACATCTTACTGAAAGATGTTGGCAATAGTCATTTCCATCTTGTCCCACTTAGAATGTGTTAGGTTTTTGACTCGTTTCTTTGTATTTTTCTCCGCAACAAGGATAATGCCAATATTATCTAATCTAGTCACATGATGAATGAACTCGCTAGAAATATTAATAGGTTTCTCACCTATCCATAGAAACTAGTCATTAACTCTACTTAGAATAATCTTAATCCATTCTTCCACATTGAACTCATAGATTTCTGCCATTCACATGATGTTTAGGTTCTGTAAATGAGAGAACTCAGCTTTCCAAGGTCCATCATCCTTAAAAATGTCTTTCATCTAATTGTAGATTTCAAAGTCTCCCAATGAATCATACTTTCAATTTATGTATTCCCTAATGTCTTCCACATGAATCACGTCATATGGTGTTCGTGAGAACACGCCTTTAGGATCATCCTCTGTGGACTTGTAGGGATGTTTCTTAAATTTCTACCTTGGCCTCTAGCTAACATAAAATATCAATGGAGTATCCATAATAAATAGAGATTTTAGAAGATCAAAATACCTTTTACTTGATGAATCAGGGCATGCACACATAGAAATCTTAGAAATGTTCTAGCCTCTCTACTTGCTACTATGATCTCCTTTAGTTCTACTTAAATTATGATTAGAAGTGTTTAAGAAAGTGAACTTATACTTTTCCATGCAAAAATTGGCATAGTTCCCAATGAACATATAGGTCTACAATGATCCGATAATCCATCTCTCTAGAAATCATCCAATATAGTGTGTACTACCAAGCGATCTCGAATATAGACTCTAAAAAAATCATATTTACTGTCCATAAGCTTGCATCAACTTATTTTTCACAAACAGGGACTGGAAATATTTTTCCAAAGCTCCCCCTAAGGCCATTCTTGGTCATTTAGGTTGATGTAGCAACATTAGGTGAGGGTTTAGTAGCATCTACTGAATGTCCCTAAACTTTAGTCTGACTATGTTCTTTCACTTTTGACACTTTACCATTTTCCTTGTAAACTTCCTTCACAAAACGTTTGTCAAACTCATCCATGTACTTTTCCATACTTTTTCCAACATCACAAATATTTTTCTTTATAACAACAGGTGGTGGTTTTATGTTTCTTGTAACTCCATTATACCTACAAAACATTGCTATATGTCCTTGATTTTTACATTTATAACATGTAGGAGGTGTTTGGTTCTGATTAACTCTTAACCTGCAATTCCTTGTGATGTGTCCCCTGTTTCCTTCTGAGAAGTGCAGGGGCAATTTGGACTACGCTGACAGTATGGGAAACCTGGCTAACTTTGTGGGAGAGTGTGGTATTTATGATGTTGAGCTAAGAGGAAACCCCTTCACATGGACTAACAACAAGAAAGGTAGCCATCTCATACAGGTCATCCTAGACCATGTCTTCCTATCTTCCACTTGGGATTTGGAGGCAGCCTCTTCCTTGGCTGTGCTCCCTAGGAAGACCTCAGATCATAACCCTCTTCTTCTCAAATGGGTGGATGTTTGATACCAGTACCCTTCTCCCTTCAGATATGAGATTATGTGGGCTTCCCACCCAGGCTTCCATGACAAGATACATCATTGGTGGTCCACACTGATCAAAGGCTCAAAAATGTTTAGGGTTGCTTCCAAACTTGAGCTAATCAGAGGAGAGGTTAAAGGTTGGAGAAAATTCACCTTTGGAGGCATCTTCCACACTAAGAAGGTGTTAAATGAGAAACTTTATTCTCTCCAAAGGAAAATGGAAGGAGGTGACCTATCGGGTGATCTACATTTGGAGGAAGAAAATACTAGGAGAAGCAGGAAGGAGACATTGGCCAATGAAGAAGTTTTTTGGAAACAAAGATCCAGGGTTTTATGGCTAAAGGAGGGGGATCATAAATTTTTTTTTTTTCATCAATCGGCCTGTAAGGACAAAAAAGGAACTCCATCACCATGCTCAAGAACTCAGGGGGTAGGAAACCTCAGACCCTGTCCTACTTGGAGGGATAGCCACTGATTATTTCTCTGGAGCTTTCACCAATACTTCTTCTAGGGACTCTGTTAGCCTCCAGGACCATCTCATTGTGCAACTACCTAGGGCCATCATGTCTGATGACAATAATATGATCTTGTCCAGGGTCACTAATGAGGAGGTTTGAAGGGCGGTCTTCTCCATGGGATCCTACAAAGCCCCTGGTCTGGACAGGTTTCCCCCCACCTTATTCCAAGAATATTGTGATATTGTTAGTTATGATGTCATTTATGCCGTGTGAGATTTCATTAGATGTAAAAAAATCCTTAAGAAAATTAATGACACATATATTGTGTTGGTCCCCAAATGGGTAGAGCCCAAAATCATGGAGGACTTCAGACCTATTAGCCTCTACAATACTCTGTATAAGATCTTCTCTAAAATTATGGTTAATCAAATCAAACCCTTGCTCGAAAAAATCATAAGCCCCAATCAAAAAGGATTTTTCCCTGGTCGGCAAATTATAGATGCTTCCATCAACACTAATGAAATAATTCACTCGATTGACCATAGTAGGGTCGCTAGAATGGCCCTCGAGCTGGATGTTTCTAAAGCCTATGATAAAGTCAATTGGACTTTCCTCTACAAAGTCCTGTCTGCTTTTGGTTTCTCAGAGTAATTTATCAACCTCATTAAGATTTGCTTGGAGACTGTGAGATTCTCAGTGTTAATTAATGGTAAACCTGGTGCTAAATTTCACCTGGGAAAGGGTCTCTGCCAAGGGGACCCCCTATCTCCTTACCTCTTTATCCTCCTTGCAGAGGTTCTTGGCCATAATATGATGGAGATGGCCCATTCAAGAGTGATTATGGGGATTAGGCTGGCCACCACTTTGCAACCTGTGATCCTGCAACAATTTGTAGATGACACATTCTTCTTTGGGGCCTCTTCAGTTAGGGAAGCTGAAATGTGGAAGCGACTGATGGAAAATTACGTTACCGCTTCAGGACAACATATCAACTATCACAAAAGCCGAATGTTCTTCTTCAACACTGAGGACCTGGTTCAGAAAAAAATAATGAAGATTCTAGGATGCCAGGCTGACAAACTTCTTGCTAGACATCTTGGCCTCCCGTTGACTGTCAAAGATGTGAAGAATGAATTCTAGAATTTTATCCTTGAAAGGACACATAGGAAACTGGCAGGCTGGAAAGGTAAACTCCTCATTAATTCTAGTAAGCTTCAACTCCTTGCTACTTCCCTGCAAGGAATTCCAGTTTATTTTTTATCTATATTTAAAATCTCTGGTTTCATGGCTGACAAGCTTAAAAAATTTAATGTACCTTCCTTTGGTCAGGTTCTAAGGAAAATAAATGCCTCCCATTGGTCTCTTGGGATAAAGTTTGTCTCCCCAAAGCCCTGGCGGGCCTGGGGCTAAGGAAAATTTGCAAACTTAATAGAGCTCTTCTCTCTAAGATGGATTGGACCATGGTACAGGGAACTACTGACTGGTGTAGTATCAAGGAAGCTAAGTATCTGGATGGGGATTGCTACTGTAAAATATTCATGGTGTAGGGCCACCCAGAGGGCTCCAAAATCTGGAACAGTATCCTCAAATGCAAAAGTATACTAGAAAAGGGGGCCATCTGGTCATTGGGTAATGGATTGGATATGAGATTCTAGGATGACCCATGGCTGATCCTCAAGAATTCTTGTTTCTCCCAGCTGAGCAACATTTTGACCTTTGGTGTTGGGTCACTGGTTTCCAACTTTATCTCTAATGGTAAGTGGATTGACCTCCTCCCTCATCTTCAGAATAGACTGGACCTGACCACCCTTGCAACTAAACTCAGTGAATTGCTAATTTTGGTCTGCATCTCTATTGTAGACCGACCTAATAGATTGCTTTGGAGACACACTCAACATGGCAGGTTCTTTGTCAAATCAGCATATGGTTTGCTTATCAATGACAATGCTGATATTTATTTTTGGAGGAAGGTTTGGAAGCCACAATTAATCCCTAAAGTCAAATTTTTCTGGTGGAATATTCTCCATGGGAAAATCCTAGTGCTTGACAATATTCTCAAACGAGGGTTTAGCCTTGCTAACAGATGCTGCCTGTGTAGGAAAGATGAGGAAAGCCCTAACCATATCATTCTTCACTTTGAATTCATTGTCAGGATCTACCAGGAGATCCTCTCTAGAATCAACCTCCCATGGATCTCTAACCACAACATCTAGGATATGCTTCTTGAATGGCACTTTCCCTCACAACACCCGTTGATAAAACTCCTATAGAACCAAATTCCCCTAATATTTTGGTGGATAATTTGGAAGGAATGCAATAACAGGATATTCAGAGATTCAGAACTCACTACAAAGGATGTTTTCTATCTTGGCTATAAAATTTTATAGGAAAACCTGCTGGTGGAAAGTTGGAAAAGCCCTAATTCTCCTCCTAATAAATTTGACTAGAAGATTGCTAAGGATTGGGGATTGGGCAAGGGGTTTTCCAGATTTGACAACTCTAAAATAAGAGCGAGACAGATGACTATTTGAGTCAACCCTCAGGCCTACTAGCACAAAATTAACTTTGATGGGGCTTCCTAGGGTGGCCTTCAAGTTGGAGGGGGGATTATAAGGGATCACTGGGGGAGAATGGTGGCCACTTATATTGGCCCCCTTGTTGACCAATCAGTTAACTAGGTGGAGGCTATGGCACTCTTATGGAGATTGATTTTTTCCCTTAACTTGGGTTGCTCCAGGATTGAGGTCAAGGGGGATTCCAAGGTTATTGTTGATAATGGTGGTGGTTTCTCTATGTCCAGGTGGCGAGTTGACCCTATCTTGTCGGATATAAGAGGTCTACTTGGTCTCTTTAGTGAGACCACCATAAAACACATTTACAGGGAAGGGAATTTTGTCGCTGATTCCATAGTGGCTACAGGTCTACAGACTGTTGGATTATGATGTTGGCATGCTGCTATTCAGCTACCAAAAAATACTCATGACCTACTTAGGTAGGAAATGAGTGGTACCAACAACAACAACCAAAATGTTTAAAAATAAAAGTTTGATTCGGGCACTAAAAGGCGGACCTCAGAGCAATATCCATTATAGCTTGGTTGTTTATCACATTTGGAAAGGCCACATGGCTTTCAAATGTAGGATCCCCAAATATTTTTGGTGGTGGATGTGGCCTACTTGCGTCACTCCCTTCATAAAGTTCTATTATGTCTTTATGTGGCATCAGATACATTTGTGATTTAAGGTGATTAATAAGAGATACGACGAAGATTGCTTTGACGATAATTATGGGTTACAATGCCGCTCCCATGTATTAACCCTGGTGGCACCCTTGGCGGTGTTTTTTGTGCCTAAAGGCAATTATTATTACAATTTTTGTATACAAAATGACAGATGTTTAAGGATAATTTATTACCACATTTTTTCCATTTCACGCAACGGCTCTGCTTTCTTTTTGTGCTCTGGTTTTTGGTGGTATTGTGCTTCGAAGGGTTTCTACTTTTACTGGGTGTGGAATTCTTGGGTGAGGGCTGTGTCTACAAACTTTGCAAATATGGGAGGGGGTCGTCATAGGATTGAACCAGACAAGATATAGGAAGAGTTCTCCTCAGACCCGATGGTGATGTATTTTTGTAAGGAAGGAGGGATTCTGCTAGATCTGTAGAATATAGACTTGGCCAATACAAACAGGAGGCTTGTGGATGTCAGAAAATTTTCTCTCAAAGTCATGCAATGCTCTTCCACTACCCTTTGTTTGCTGAATGAGAAGGCCTCTGCTGGGAAGGAGTCTGTAGAAGGAAACAAGGAACTCTTCAAGTTTCTCAATGAGGAGTGGGCGGACCTGCTACTACGGAAGCGCTTATGGGATGGGAAAGGATCTAGCTGATGGTGAAGTATGGGTTGGGGTGCTGTTACACTGTAGAACCCAAGCCCTTTATGTGGGCTAGTTTATTTAATTTCAGTTTTAAGTCTAAGACTTTATTTCTGTTAAATATCCCTGTGTGGCTTCGTATTATTTTTTGGCTGATGGACTGTGATACTATTCGCATGTGGGATACTTCTCGCTACTGGTTTAGATTTTATATTTTGGTTTTTGATAGAGGTAGATGATGATTTACCTATTTATTTATGTTGTCTTTACTGATTTAATAGGCTGTTATGTGTTAGGAATAAGGTGTCTCAACCTTGGATAATTCTTATTCTTATTATTTGTTTTGTAAAATGTATTTCTTGCAAATAATGTAATTAAGTGTGAGTGTACATGTCTAGTTGGCATGTTGATGTGTCACTCCACTTCATGTGTCAGCATCTTGAATTGTGTGTAAGGAGATCATGGCTGAAATGGTTATGACAGATTCCTATGACACGTAAGAGCTATTTCTAGGAGATTTCAATGACAGGTGAAGACATGCAATGACATGTGGCAACTGATAAAGTTGAGTACTGTACACTCTTCCAATCCTTTATCCCAATAGTGGGGTTTGGGGCATCGGCCCAAAATTTTTTTTAGGGTTCCTATTTCCTCAGAAAATGGTAAAACCCTAATATGACTATCTTTAGGAGTTGCCCTAAAAAAGAAAGCACAATGATATAAGCATTTTTTAGGGTTACAGAAAAGGATATGAAAAGAGTGTATTGTTGGTATAATTGGATTTGTCCGTGTGTGACAATTGTCTCCTGAAAGAACTTGCATTGCAAGTGTGTTGTAACTGTTGTGTTGAAGATAATACATTGTGCAGGTTTTGGAGTGCTGAGGTTTTTAACCAAAAGGTTTTCCCCAGGGTAAATCATTGTGTCATTCTCTATTTTCTATATGCATGGTATATGGTTGCAATATCTTTGTTAAAGTAGTTAACGAATCTAAAATTGTAAGGATTCAAAATAATTTGCACAATAATTTCCTTTAGAGATTAGTGTAGGAAGCTGTTTCCGCACTTGAGTTTCCTTACATTAAGTCTGTTTAGTCAGAAACTTATGTACCTTGGGTCAGAACCCTCTTTTTGCTTCTTATATCAAAAACATGTAACTGTAGCTACTTTTTCTTCTCTGATGTAATCTTTTTTAGTGCTTGATTGATCAAGTTTTCTATATTGTGCCTTCTTGTCTCCGTATTCATAGAAATTGAAGCAATAACTAGAAAAGGGCCTATAAGGAGTCTTACCTCTACAATCCATCTTCATGTGACCAACTTTGTTACATCCAAAGCATCTTACTCTGAAAAGGTCTTATCTATTCTCTAGGTTCCTCTTGTAGTATAGTACCTTGATCTGTTTTATATTCAAATTGTCTTTATTGAGATTTAGAACATTCTGCTTTATCAAAACTAACTCCTGTCATGTCACCTTTATATTTTTATCTATCTCTCTCTTCATCAATCTTGTCACTATACACAAGATTTTTTTCAATGTGATTCTTTTCTTCAACAAGTTCTACTTTAATGATTTGGTTATCTTTCTCCAATTCTTGATACTTGATTGTATAATCATCAAGTTCAAACTATATCTTTCCCATCTGAACATTTGCATTCTTCAAGATCTCTTCAAGTATGGTCTTTCCATATTTCTCTTGTTGAATTTCTTTATCCATCTAAATAGTATTAACTTTGTACTCATGTTTCAATACTTCCTTGTCTTGTTCAAGCTGTGTAATATGATCAAATGAATCATTTTCAAATTCCTCTTGTATCTGTTGATGAAAATTATTCAATTATGTATTATCATTGATGTTTACACAAGTATAGTGATGTTTACACAAATGTCTAATCCTATCCAAGCACAGTCAATGTCTGCCAAGATCTCTCGAGCATTGAAGATGACCAAAGTGATTTTTAGTTTTAACCGAGTTCACTCGGGCATTACAGTGTTGGTCGAGCATTGAAGGATTTCACGGTTGATTGAGTAATAAAGTTAGTGCCAGCCGACTAAAAGTGGATTATATTATGGATAATTAGTTATATGCAGCTGACAGACATGAGTTTGATTATTTATTTGGAAGGATATCAGGGCCGACTTGACAAGGCTTATCATATATATATAAGGTCAAGTTTGGATTGAATATTGAGATGGAGATGACAAGGAATTGCATGTGAAGTGTGATATGGAGAGTGAAGGAAAAATTAGATGGGATTCTGATCGAGGAAAAAATATAGAGGACTATAATAGAATATCCGATGAGTAAGGATCAAGTATTTAATCCAGAATAGAGATCTGAATCAGCAAAGATAGTTGCTTATGAAAACAAGTCAATCCATTGTTACTTTCTAACAATTGTAGCAGTGATCAAAATCTCTTAACAGAGTAGACTTAACAGTCTTTTGTAAATCCTATCACAAGGTGACATTTCTACATTGAAGTGTTTGAAGACCTCTCACAAGGCCACTCCTTACAGGGTGATTAAATCCTCTAACACGGTCACACTTAACAGTGTGTTATTGTAACCTTTAATAGGGTTGGATCGTAACAGGGCTCACTTCAGAAGAGTGAAAAACATTGACTAGTTGCTATTGGTGGTTTTTCCCATATTGGGTTTCCACGTTAAATCTTGGTGTTATCTATGTACATTTCATTTTATTTATGGTTTATGTTTCTACAATTAATTACTAAAGATAATCATAGTTAATATCTTAAGATTTTCTATGTTAATCGAGTGATAGTGAAATATCTATGTTAACCAAGCAACAATATCACATTTGTTAAGACATCTAAGGGACTTGGATTTGTTTTTTGTGTTAACTAATTTGAACCCCTCCCCTCTCAGTTACTCAACTCATTTCCAATAATTGGTATTAGAGCACCAAGTGCTTATAGGGAAGGTTTAAACACATAAGTTAAATATCAGAGATCTCTTACAGAAGGGAGATCCCTAAGCTCAACAAGGACAACTTTGCTGCATGATAAGATTTGATGAGGCTACATCTATCTACTATTGGAGATACTGGTTTCCAATTCCTGGATCACAAGTATGTGGAACCACCGAGACCTATGTTTGTGGATCAAATGGTAGAAATGAAGTATCATAACATAATGATGATTGATATAGCCTCTACACTCAGCTATTCCAAGTTTGATGAAGTCAAGGACTGTCCTACTGTCTTTGATATGTGGAAAAAACTGCATGATATCTATGGAGGAGATGCAAATGTAAAGAGAGACAAAGAAAAAAGTCTCAGAGGGTAGTTTGATATGATGAAAATGAAAGAAGGAGAAAAAATTACAAAATACAGTGAAAGAATCAAGAAAAGTGTTAGTACAATCAGAGCTGCTAGTGGAACAATTGAAGACAAAATACTAGTTAGCAAGGTATTAAGAACTTTACTTCCTATCTATGCAATTAGAGTTTTAGCTATTCAAGAGATGATATGCAGTAATGAAATAAATCTAGATGGATTGATTGGAAGATTATCATCTTTTGAGTTGGATAACTTTGAAAATTATTCTCCTAATCCTAGCAATCTTGAGTCAACATTCAAAGCTAAATTAAACCTTGGAAAGATGAAAGGAAAATAGATTGATAGTGATAGTGATGATGAGGATCTGGAAATCAATGAAGCATTACTTGCAAGGAGAGTTGCAAAAGGAAAAGGACAATACAAAGGAAGAATACCATTGATTTTATTTTCATGTGATGAGGTTGGTTACATTTCTGCTAAGTGTCCGAACAAGAAAGACAAAGGTGAGAGAAAGTTCAACAAGTATAAAGGCAAGAAAGTTTACAAAAGCTAAAAAATCTACAAGGACAAAGGTAATAAATCTTATTATATTGCTAAAGATTCTGATAGTGATGAAGGTGAAATGGTTTACATTTCTATTAAGGATGAGTCAGATAGTGAAGACAATGAAAAGACTGCACTATACTCTCATATTAGTAAGAATGACACTTGGAAAATTGATAGTGGTTGTTCTCATCACATGACTGGTGATACAACCAAATTTGAACATCTTAAACACTATGATGGTGGGAGTGTTAGTTTTGGGAATGATGAACCCTGCTATGTGAAAGGTAAAGGTTGTATTGCTCTTACTGAAGGAATCAAATGTGATTATGCTTATTGAGTTGAAGGAATAAGGTGTAATCTACTAAGTGTGGCACAACTGAATAACATTGGGTTCAAGGTAGAATTCATGAACGGAAAGGCCAAGCTCCTAGATGGTATAGGAAACCTAGTTGGAACTGGCAGGAAAACAAAAGGTAATCTATTTTATATTGATCTCAATGAAAGTTCATGTTTTATTGCACAAGTAGAAGAGATATGGTTATGGCATAAAATGTTGTGTCCTGTAAACTTTGACAACCTAATCAACATAAGTAAGAATAGAGGAGTAATCTAGGTATTCCTGTTCTGAAGAAAATTGAACTAGCAATATGCAAACAGTGTCAACTTGGGAAGATGAGAAAAACAAGCTTCAAGAGCAAGAACTACAATAAATAAGAAGTCTTGGAATTGGTACATACTGACTTATGTGGACCAATTGGAACAACAAGTTACATAGGTGAGAAGTACTTCATTCTATTTGTTGATGATCATTCTAGAATGATGACTATTATGTTTCTTAAAGAAAATCATAAGCCTTTCTGAAGTTCAAATGGTACCTAGCCAGAGTTGAAAAAGAAATAGGAAAGAAACTTAAATGCTTAATATCTAACAGAGGAGGAGATTTCATTTCTAATAAATTCAATGAGTTCTGCAATGAAATATGAATCAAAAGACAAGTATCTACCCTAGGTACACCACATCAGAATGGTATTGCAGAAAGAAGGAACAGATCCATTATGGATTATGCAAGAACCTTGATGATTGAGAAGGATGTTGCTACCAAATACTGGAAGGAAGCCATTAGCACTATAATTCACACCTTGAACCGAGTTCAACTAAAGAAAGGTACTAAGAAGACACTTTTTGAATTATGGTATGGCTACAAACCCAATGTTCATTATTTCAAAGTATTTGGAAGTAAATGCTCCATCTTGAAGGAAACAAGAAATGTAGAATTTGATGTAAAAGGTGATGAAGGTATATTCCTAGGATACTCTAGCAAAAGAAAATCATATAGATGTTTAAATCTTATTGCTCATAAAGTCATAGAAAGTGTGGATGTAAAGGTCAATGAGTTTGTGAAGAGAAATGAAGAACAAAGCAGTAAAGAGCCCAAAGACTACATAAAATTTGTGTATTATGAACCTGATACTATACCTAAGACACATGTAATGGTGATTGGACAACAATCTTGTCAACCACTAAATTCATCAGCACAAATGTTGTTGCAACCTGTGCAATCAGTGATGCTAACTGAAGAAACTGAGTCACAGACAAAGGCTCCTGAGTCACATAAAAACGTACCTGAGTCACAGATAGAGGTACCCAAGTCACACACAAATACACATGAGTCTCAGATAGTGGAACCCAAGTAACAGACATAAGAACATGACAAAATATTTGAGCATGGTGAACATAGTGGAGCAAGCCCAGAATTGAAGAGGAAGGATCCTGTACTTTTAAAATATGTTAGGAGGCATCATGCACCTGAAAAAATAATTGGAGATCAGACAGAAGGTGTAATGACAAGGAATTAAATAAAAGGTACATGTTTACTTAGTGAAATTGAACCTATAACTGTTAAATATGCATTGAATGATGAGAAATGGATTGAAGCAATGAATGAAGAAATTGAGCAGATAGAAAAGAACAAAACCTAGACTCTTGTACCTAGACCAAAAGACAAGAATGTGATTGGTACTAAGTGGGTTTTTAGAAACAAGATGAATGAGAAAGGTGAGGTTTACAGAAATAAAGATAGATTAGTATGTAATGGATATGCTCAAGAAGAGGGTATTGATTATGGAGAAATTTTTTCTCCTATTGCAAGAATTGAAGGAGTCAAAACTCTTCTGGCATATGCTGCACATAAAGGATTCAAGGTATATCAAATGGATGTAAAATTTGCATTCTTGAGTGGAATTCTAGAAGAGAAAGTCTATATTGAGAAACCTGAAGGATTTGTAGATACTAACATAAGGAATATGGTTTGCAAATTACACAAAACATTGTATGGACTGAAGAAAGCTCTAAGAGCCTAGTATGAAACACTACATAGTTACTTGATAAGTATTGGATTTCAGAGAACTAATGACAATAGTAGCTTGTACATTAAAGAAGGACCTCAGAACAAGATACTATTGGTAGAAATATTTGTTGATGACATATTGTTTATTAGATATGATGACTTATGCAGAGCATTCTCAGAAGCTACGAGTAAGGAATTTGAGATGTCTATGTTTGGTGAGATCAAATTCTTTGTTGGCTTACAAGTTTATTAGATGAAGGATGGTATCTACATTACTCAATCTAAATACATAGAAGAGATACTAAAGAAATTTGGGATGGAAGATTCTAGTCTAGTTGGAACACCTATGCCTACTGGACATAAGCTATCTAAGGATGATGATTCAAATGAGGTAAATCAGACTACATATAGATCCATGATTGACAAACTTCAATATGTTGTCCACACTAGACCTGATATTGTATTAGTAGTCGGTATTATTGCAAGGTTTTCAGCTAATCCTAGAGAGAATCATTTGATGACAATCAAAAGGATTCTAAGATATCTTAAGAGTACTAAAGATTATGGATTATGGTATAAGAAAGGTGGAAAATTTGACTTGAAGACTTTTACTAATGCTGATTGGGCAGGAAGTGTTGATGGAAGAAAGAGCACAAGTGGTGGAGCACTATTTCTTAGAAAGAGGTTAGTCTCTTGGACAAGCAAGAAACAAAACTACATTTCTCAATCTACAGTTGAAGAAGAATATGTTGCTACAACAGTAAATTGTTCAAACATCATATGGTTCAAATAACTATTGTTAGGTATGAAGGTGGAAATCACATAACCAATCATTATCTATTGTGAAAACACTAGTGCTATTAACATTTCAAAGAACCCTGTGATGTATACTAAGACTAAACATATTGCAATAAAGTATAATTTCTTGAGGGAATTGGTTCAGGACAAGGAAGTCAGATTGGAATATGTGAACACTAAAGAACAAATTGCAGACGTATTAAAAAAACTATTACCTAAGGATACATTTTTGTATCTTAGAGGAAAGCTAGGGGTAATCCCCCTAACTCAAGCTCACTAAAACATAGTTTAGTGATGCATCAACCGAGCTATAGAACATACTTAACATGTTGATTCAGATAATTAGAGCTTATTGCACATGAATCAGTACAAATAGGTACATTACAAATTCATTGGATATGTCAGTTGGTGTCTTTGGCATTGGTTGTCAAAGATGGAGAGATTATTATATGTCATATTGATCACTGAAAGAGGGAGAGATTACTGTATGTTAGTAAAGATTACTAATGGAGAGATTGATGACAGAGGGAGAAATTTATCAGAAAAAAATATTAATGTAAGAGGAAGAAATTTGTATTTCATGTTAGAGTAGTCTTAGTTTAGCTAATAATTAATTCATTTAATTATTAGTCTATCGACTCTATGCTTAAGTTACTTAGGCAACTTTCTAATTCTTTAGGGTTTCCTTTAGGGTTTCGTGATTCCTTTTATAAGGATTCACTTTTTTGCATTTCATCATAGAGATTGTAATTTGTAATTATATTGTTGATTATAGAAGCTTTTTCTGTCAACATGGATTTCCAGTCTCTGGCCTTTTGGCCTCCATAGTTGTTCTTCTGTCTTTGCTTCTCTGTGATAGTTTTGCATGCAGGTGGTCTTGGGAAGATTTACGTTTATCAAATCTAACATGGTATCAGAGATCTCTTGTTGTTTGTTGTTTGTGTTTTGTTGAAGCACAGAGGGTTTCAGAAGTTTCTTCGGTGTCTTTTATTGGATCTGGGGGGTCTTTGTTTTTTGAGGCACATTGGACCAAAACCAACCTCATGGTTGCATCCAGAAGGCCCAAAAACCCCAGAATCCATATAAGACATGTCTGTTTTGGACACCGGGGCATCTGGGAAAAATTTATTGGCCTTCTAGGATTTTTATTACGTAGGAAACATTTTTTCAGGTGCGCCGCCCACGCGCCACCCGCGCGCCGCTCCAGGCCCCCGCGCCGCCCCTTCGGCCACCGTGCCGCCGCTGGCCCCCGGCTCCTCTGGCACCGCCATTCTCCGTGGCCCTCGCCACCGGGCCGCCGCTCCTCTCTGTGGCCGCCGCCTCTCGGCCCTCGACCGACCTGCTCCAGCTCGCCACCCCGTCGGCGCCCGCCACCGTCTGCGCCCCCTGCGCCGCCCCGCCAGCACCCTTGCGCAGCCGGCCCGCGCCGCTCCGCCCGGCGCCCACCGCTCTCCCGGTGGCGCCTTTTTTAAAACCGGTGGCCCTTTTTTTGTCAGCCCTCGTGGGCTCTATTGCTAAGCAGGCGGTCACATGGGTGACCAGGGGCTCTGTCCTAGCCCCCTGCGCGCGCCATGTGCCCAGGGGCCGGAGTTTTTCAGCCCCAGGGGCTTATTTTTAACTTTTGAGGGTCTTTTGACCCCCCAGGACTGTTTTCGCTCTATCTTGAGCATCCGGGGGTCTTTTTTTGACTTCCATATATCATCGGAAATCTCTTTCTGAGAAATTTCTGATGATGGAGGTTGGGTTTTTGGGTTCTTCCATTTTAATAGCATTTTTTTCTGTTGAAGTCTGATGTCTATTTTTGCCTTCCGAGAGTCATATCTGGCTCATCTGAACTCTATTTTTGGCAAACCAGATATCGTCGGAAAACTGATTCAGTGATCTATTCAGTTGTAGAGGTATTTTTTCCAGATTCTGCTCTAGGTTTTTTCTCCTCTGAGTTTGGCAATTTATGCACTCTGGTGGATTGCTTGGGTCTACAGGTCCTGGGATCTCTTCTTCTGATTTTCTAGCTCACTCCTCTTTCTAATTTCTGAGCTTGTATGCTTCTTCTGATGCATCTTTATTCTGTAAACACACTGAGATAAAGTGCCTACTTCTATATATCTGGGATCTTATACACCTTGTGTGTTTTTGTACTCACACTCAGTTATAAAGTGCCATGGGGGGTTATGATGTTTTTTTCCATTTTAGGTGCATCCACCTTTGTCAAGTGAGCGTACCTTCTATGACATTAGCCCATGCTATGTGTCGGTGACATTGCCCTTTATCCTGTGTTTGTACTTCTGTTGCACTGTTGGTGTTCCTGGTTCTTTCTTTTGCATATGTTTCTGGCATTGCATTTCAGTGTTCCTGTCACCTCTCCCAGTTCAGCATTATGGGGGGGTTCACCTGTTGGTTCTATTGCTTCCTGGTTCGATTGATCAACTCTTCAGACATTGTCTTCTCTACCTGGTCATGCACTTCAGTGGGGGTTCCAGCAGTCTCTTCTGACAGAGTTTTCAGCTCCATGCTTCAGAGATGCTTCTTGCTCATTCTTGTTCCTTTCCTGGGACATCTTTTCCCTAGATTGAAGGCTTAGTTTCCTTCATCTAGTTTGCTTTCTTATTTTGGGTACCTGATCAGGCCTTGTTGCCGGGACCCATCTTTCTTTCTTTCTGTAGTAGTTTAGCTATTTTGCTTCTCCCTAAGTTACACTTAAGGGGGGGTGTTAGAGTAGTCTTAATTTAGCTAATAATTAATTCATTTAATTATTAGTCTATCTACTCTATGCTTAAGTTACTTAGGAAGCTTTCTAATTCTTTAGGGTTTCATGATTCCTTTTATAAGGATTCACTTCTTTGCATTTCATCATAGAGATTGTAATTTGTAATTCTATTGTTGAATATAGAAGATTTTTTTGTCAACATGGATTTCCAGTCTCTAGCCTTTTGGCCTCCATAGTTGTTCTTTTGTCTTCTCTCTTCTGTCTTTGCTTCTCTGTGACAGTCTTGCATGCAGGTGGTCTTGGGAAGATTTGTGTTTATCAAATCTAACATTTCAGTGATTGAGGGAGTTTTGGATCAGAATCAGAATGAAGCTAAAGACATTAATAAAATTTCATTCTTATGTTTGCTGATCTATAATTCTTTGTATTATGACATGTTGTGTTGCCATCAATGCCAAAGAGGGAGATTTTTGATGATAATTATTCAATTGTGTATTGCCATTGATGTTTACACAAGTACAATGATGTTTATACAAATGTCTAATCCTATCCGAGCATAGTCAGTATCTGTTGAGTTCTCTTGGGAATTGAAGATGACCAAAGTGATTTTTATATCTAATCGAGTTCACTGGGGCATTACAGTGTTGGTCAGGCGTTGAAGGATTTCAGTGTTGACCGAGTAATACAGTTAGTGTCAGTTGACTAACAGTGGATTATATTTTATGGATAATTAGTTATATGCAACTGGCAGACATAAGTTTTATTATTTATTTGGGAGGATATCAAGGTCGACTTAAAAAGGCTTATCATATATATATATATATATATATATA
>MU227784.1:1316502-1356590 GCA_018584345.1 Thuja plicata | reverse complement strand
AGAAGGATTGGCAAGGAACCTATCGAGTCTAACCTGGATAAGATGAGAGCCTTTTCTATTGTTGGACCAGGTGAAAGGTTCACCCTTCAGAGTAAGGTCAAGAAGGCCAGTGGAAGAAATAAAATCCACCAGATCCCCCATACTGTCAGGGAAATCTATGAGACCACCACACTTTTCCGAAGGATAAAGGGGGGTGTTAAAATAACCAGCCAAGAGACACTTCGCAGAGCCAACTAAAGCAATTTGGAGGCTCAATTCATTCCACAGAGTGGCACGTGCATGTCTGGTGTTCGGAGCATAGATATTAAATGTGGTCCATTCGACTCCAGACTTCCGAAAGGTGACAACCAGGAAGTTAGAGGAGGAGTTAACCAACTACCCAGTTAATCTAGATGGGTTCCAGAGAGTGGCTATACCACCAGATGCACCCACCGCTTCAGAATAATAGAAATCAGCCCCGAGCCAAAGAAGTGGTGCCAGAGTAGCAAAGGACCTAGCAGACATTTTGACTTCCTGTAGAAGAAGAATCTCCAGTTTGAGATAAAAAATATAGTGTTTAACAGCCATTTGTTTGAGGGAGCTATTCAAACCCCTCACATTCCAAGAGAGGCAATTCATCTCTTACTTTTGAAGCTAGTTTCCAGGGTCTGTTGCCTTCCTGCCACAACCTCCCTTGTGGATCCTTTTGATCTTCTTACTCTTTCCGAGGGTCTTCCTCTTGGAGTATCCGCTCCCACATCTGCCTTTTTATTTTTGGTTTTCTTTTTTTGTGTTTTCCATTCCCCCGACTCATCCTCAGAACCATCAGTTGAGCTGAGGGGGCTTTTCAAAACCCCCTTTGGGGTATTTTTGGTTGTTCTTAATGGGTCAATCAGCTCAAGGGCTACCACAATATCAGGCTATTTTTTCTTATCCAACAGGGATTGGCTCCCCACCGGGGGAGGCATGACTGTTAGGGCAGGTTCAAAAACCTTCACTAAGATAGGGTGGGTCTCCAGGACTGTCTGGGATATGACTGGGGCCACCCCAAAACTCCCCCGAATCAGCATTCGGGGTGAGACAATCTCACCATCTTTCGGTGGCAGCGCATCAAAAGAAGTATCATAGGCCACAGGAGGCAGCGCATCAGGAAGCATCACCCCTACTCCCAAGGGTGGCTTAGCCACCTCTAGATCCTCCAACACCGCAGGTGGGGGGGTCACCGCAAGGCCCTTATCCTTGTTCTGTTGCTTCTCTTCTGAAATATTGGCCTTGCAGGAGTCACTAGAGTGGCCTCTCCGTTCACACTTACGACAAAACAAGGTAGAATTCTCATAGACTAAAGCTTGGGTCCATCTACCCAGTTTGGATTTCAATATAACAAATTTGGGCAGAACTTTGTTCATAGTGACATTCACGCAGAATCGAGCAAATACCAACCTGGATTTAGACCTTGTTACCTGGTCCGTCATTATGAATGCACCAAAGGAATCCCCAATCCATCGGAAAACCTGTTCATCCCAATACTCGAGTGGGAGGCCTGGGAGGCGAACCCAAACAGGGGCCGATCTGGCAAGGTCCATTGCCGGATTGAATCTGGGCTTCCACTTCGCAAGGGCTAGGAAATGCTTTCCATAAACCCATGAGCCAGACAGCACACTGGTCATATCCTCAAGAGTGGTAAACTTAAACAGGAAGAGCCCACCCAGCATAGCCGAAACCAGGGTTGAACCTTTGATCTTCCACTGGTTAGCAATCCATTTTTTGACCATTTCAATGGTAGGTCAGAAATCGAAGAATCTACCCACCAAAGCCATCTGGAAATCTGCCATTGTGCGATTTACCACAGAGTCTGAGAGTGATAGTTCTGCTCCTTCTTCTGTCTGAAAAAAATCCACCAAAAGGGCCTGCAAGGATTGTTGGGCTTCACCGACAAGAGCCCCTTTCTAGTTAGGTTTAGGAGAATCAGCGGAAGAAGACGACGCCTTTTGGGAATCCCCCGTTGACTCTGGCACAGTGCCCGTGATTTGGGGTCCATCCGGACCAACAGGTGGGTCTGCCAAGGGGGCAGCATCTCCCCCCAAGGAGGCGGACATGGGACCTTCAGTTTGAAAATGGCTTGGGTGGGAAAGTGCATAGGAGTTGTAGAGCGTATTGTTTTTAAAAATTCATATTTTTCCCACAACTTGTTGTTCTGATGGTTTAAGTCAGATTTGTAACAGCTCAGGGTCCTTCTCCCACTTAATTTAATGAAAAATAAATAAGAATAATGATCTTGTAAGTTCTTGGTTTATATCTCTAAGGTAGGACTCCTATTCCCTATATTTTATTTTTGTGAATTGGATGCGTCTTATGCTTGCACCTTATGTTGCGTCTTATTCTTGCACCTTCATATTTATAATTTTTTTTTAAAGATATCATTTATGCACTTGCATTGCATGTATTTAGAGAGTTAGAACACCACCATTTCATTTTGGTGAACCTAACATGTCTTACACTTGGATATTTCTAGATTTAAATGTTCGTTCTAACTTTTGCATAAAATTTTCAGATTTAGATGCATCCATTCGAAAATTCATTTTGTTATGTAATTGCATTGGTTAAATATAAAAAATTATACATTATTATTTCTTATATCATAGATTTTGCATAAGTTATCATTTGAAAAAATAATTTGTTTTCATTGTGTTTTCAATTAGTTAGTTTCATAATGCATATATTTCATTGATATATAGTGACCTAGCCTCTCTTATGTTTTTATATCTCTTCCTGAATGACCCTTCTATTCATAAGGACATTTTTTAGGCAAGAGGATAGAGCATTTATTAATGATATCCCCTCTAAGGAAAGATAATTAAAGAATCATTCTTGTCCCCCTCCCAAATTTGGTCTCATATTTGAGGATATCTTAGTTGAAGAGTATGATATAGTAAAAACCTTCCTTAATCTCACTTTACCTTCTATACATATAAATTACATCTTTTCTAGAGATGAAGCATTGAAATATATTGTTAATCCCTTTCCAAATATTTTTCTTACTAAAGAGGATGATATCAAATGAGTACTTTTTTATACTTTCCCTTCTAAAGATTAATCCTTGCAAAATAACACCTTGTACCTCTCTCAAATCTCCTATTCATGAGGATATTTTGATGCAATAAGAAGATAACAATACTATTTATTTCAATGATCTCTCCCTTGGAGATGAAGCATTGAATAATGATGATTCTTCTCTCAAATATCACCGCTTTAATGATAATACTTTGGTGCAAGAGGAACATGACCTGGATCTTGATAGCCCAAACCTTTACACATTAATAGACATACAATCCTATTCCTCACCTAAGTATTAATATGCCTATCAAAATATTTCAATGCAAGATGATGTTATTCATTTCCTTGGTAACATACCTCCCAACATTATATTAATAAAATATTAAAATGAAGGAAAGGATTAAAATCATAAGAACAACTGAATGCAAAAGGACTCTCTTAACTCCCAAGTGATATGAATAATTCTACTAAAGTTGTGCATCATCCTACTGGAACAATCATTATTTATCCCTTATTTGTTTTTGTGCTTCAAAATATTCTCACCCTACAAATTTTGGTGAGGTTTATTATGAATTTCCTTCCCCATTAGAGTTTCATTCACATTATTAATGCTTTCCTCAACATGTTATCTAAGCAAGGATATAGTGGACAAGGTCTTGAAAAGATAGAACAAGAAATCAAAGTCCTGATAAAACCCTCATCCGAGTACATTAGAGAATGCATAGTATTTTCTATTCTTTCCTTACCAATTCCTTTATCATAGCCTATCCCTTTTGGTGCTTGTTTCGATACAATAGAGAGACTCTACCTTAGCATTATTAATGATAAAATTATCACTTTTTCTACCAAGATGTACATATAAAACTAAAATAAGAGATAGAAAATATTTTGTATCCATAATTATGTATATTCTCATCCTCTCTTTAATTGTTAACTATTTATGAAGTAGGTTAGAGCGATTTTAGCAAGGCTTTCATTCCTATAATGGAGGATATTCAATTTTTTCTTATTTATCATCTACTTCATTTGTACTCTTTAACAATATTATTTTGCTCCTCATTACATGTGACACTAGTATCTTTCCCATTTTTGGGACTTATTATCAGTCATGGGAGTATAATTTTATGGGCAACAATACTTGGCTAACGACATAAATCCTTGTTATTCTTGTCTCTACATTGGGGGACAAGAATAGTTTTCAGCCATTCGTCTTTCCTATGGGTTCACTTTCAATTTTCATAGTTGTATCTTTTATAATGATTTCCTTTGTCACATAGAATTATTTTTCCTTTATGAGGATTTTATCCTTTCTTGGAGGCGAGTTTCCTTGATTGATACTTCTTCCTTTCTTGAAAGTGTGCGTCTTTTATAAATGATTTCTCATTAGTGTTAAAGTGTCTCTGATATTTATACGGAATATACATATTCTTGGTATCTTTTTCCTTTTATTAGTGTTGATGATGTCATATTCATTATAGATATCCTTTATTTTTGGAGGTAGATATCTTTAAGAAAAAATTCCTCTCCCCTCCCTTTTGATAGCTGCTATGTATCCATGGTAAGGATACCTTTACACTTATCATAAGACATCTATTTTATAATTATTTCTTGCTCACTTGAAGATTGTGTTCTTCCTAGCTTGGATTACATGCAATTTTTTCTTAAGGATATCTCCTTGGTAGTAAAGGTTTTTATTGTTCGTGTGGATTTATATCTTCCTTAAGTTATCACAATGGATCTATGTTTATATTTTATGTGGGGCCCATTTAATAAATCCCCATTATTTGTACTTGGTGTCATTGCAACACCCATCTTGCAGTCTCATATCAATTTTATTTAGTTCACTGTGCTACACCAATTTTGTAGTATCTTATTATGGTGTAGAATGCAACACCCATTTTTCATTTCTATGTTTATATTACCTAGAAAGCATAAAATTTTATCTTGTAATATTTTTTTCGTGCATGTTGCAACACCTATTTTGCAGACGAGTTTTTAGATTATTTAGCAAATAAGAGTTTTCTCTTTGTGTTTTGATCTTGAAGTTGTAAGTGTCCATTACATACTAGTTTGAGGCCATGAATGGGATGTTAATGTCTTGTTTTACCTTAGAATAAGCCTTACAAGTAATGGGATATTGTGTTGTGATCGCTAAACTATGAGTTTCATACAAGACCGTGATCATATTTGTTATTCTTGAAGTTAGAATCAATAACATTTGCCCGCACAGGTAGTGGAGTTGGTTTGAGGCTGTAGGTGGATGACTCATGGTATTGGGTTCAACTCTTGCCCAGATTTTCCCCATTAAGCTGGCTTGCAGGATATTTGGTTCATCTTCTGAGGATTAGTCTCACCCCATCTTGCCCCTGGTACCCAAGATATAAGATGTTGGGTCATCGAAATAGGTCACGGGGATAGATCAAAGTTTAATCGGAGCATCACATTCCATCAAATCATCACAAGGTTAGCATACTCTTTGTTTACAACATCACATTTCAGTACAAAGGGGTACATTTGAAATTGCGCACATGACAATGCTCATTTAAAAACTTGTGGCATCGATGAGATGGGATGTTAGGCTCATGGCCTTTAATTTCATTTATTATCAAGCCCAAAGATAAAGATTCTGATCTAATCACATGTCCGAGACTAATCCTCAAATTAATTGAATCCTCGGTTCACACACTTGAAGCATATTTAAAACTTATATGTTCGTAAGATGTGGTTTTTATTCTGCTTTAAAGTCCCATAACTCGATCTCCGAAGCATTTTCTAATCTTGTCATTTCTCTAGGATAAAATAATGGCCTCGCACACCAGTCTGACCTGCAAATATTGTGGGAAAATCCACTGGGAGTATTCGTCATGGAATTATAGAAGTTCATTAAAAGTTGAATAAAATTAAAATTTTACCTCTGTGCACATCGATGATTCTGCCCTGGACCGCATGTTCATGCTTCGTAGCATAAACATTCGCCGAGTAGTCAAGGAATTCCTTGGTGAAGAAATCACAACTCCAAGGGAAAAAAGGCACTTGTTTCCTTCTCAAGTGATATCAATATTCTTGTCTAACGCTATGGACATTTTAAAAAGCACACAACTATTACATATTGTATACAATAAGGTTGTCTATATGGACTTCCTATAGTTGGATAAGTTTGACAGGGCAGTTCATGAATATAACCTATAAAAAGGGTCTGGCCTTCTTGGGGGTTTGTTTCCCAGGCACTATATACAAAACAGTCATGCCTATATGCTTACTTATGACAACATTAAGTGTTCCCTAGACAAGGAAAATTATAGACATCTGTCAAATGCTCTACAGCCGCATGGTTGTGAAATTGATGTGTTCATTGCAACCAAACTCCAAACTAGACTTGCTTCTCTCTTGGACATTCCTGAGGTAGACAATGTTACAGATACACATTCATAGGAATCTTCCTATATGCGTGAGAAAAATGTGGATTACGAGAATGCCCATTACTTGGCTTTGGCTTCAGTTCCAGACCTAAGCATCAGCCCTGTAGTCAAGACCCATCCTTCAGGTTGTGGGAATGCTGCTGGTTATTGTCAAACCAAACATGATGGTTGGAATAATTCACAGACATATGTAAGGGGGGTAATTGAACAGGAATGGGGTTGGCCAAGTGAAGTTACCTCTCCCTTGCATATGCATATTCAGTGTGGTGGGTGCCTAGGTGAAGCTATAGATCCCTAGGCAATAGAGGAATGAATACAATTACTGATACCTGCTCAAATTTTTTCTACCTAAGTTTACAAACCGCTATGGATTTTGGTTAATCTTTCACTAAAAAGATAATGAAGAGAAGGTAATTTAATGTCTCAGAATTAGGGCTCGATGATTTTGACTGATCGGTTTCAAATTTTAAAGTGTGGGATATGAAGGAGGTGTATGTAATAATTGGTTATGATAGCTACTTGCCTTACACAATGTATATCTAAAGTTAATGTCTTGGTGGACTATATAAGTGTGTTTGTAACTTCCGTCAATATAGAAAGTTTTTTGTAACCGGGTTAGGATATTGGATTTTCTTACTAGTTCTTTCTGAATTGAGCCCTCGAACAAACTTTTATTACTAAATAATATTAAATATTAGTGGTTCACCCACTTTTGTTAAGAAAAACATTATTTAAAGACATTGGTATAGATCAATAATTTCTCTTTTAGATTATGTTTTATTGGAAAATGTGTGACATTTGAAATGAACTTTTTTTTAGAATGGTTTGTGTTACTTAGTTATGATCATCTATTTGTTGGGAAGGCCTATTTGTAGGATTTGTGATCAACATTGTCAATGGAAGAATCTCTAATCTCGAAGAATAGAATGTTGTTTATTTGCACTCCTTTATGTTCAAGATGATTTTGAAGTTATTTGGATCCTATATGCATTAATGATTTCCTATGAATGATGCTATCAAATAAAATTTGTGTTTTGATAAGAGGTGATTATGAAAGTTTCTTTGTTACCTTGAATTGACATCGTCTAATGATTAGATTGTGTTGAAAGGAGAAAATTAATCTTGTTAGATGCCTCTTGAATAAAGTCAAGGAACCTGAAATGGATTTGGGCTAGCACTTCCCTTAAGGATTTTATAGTTGTTATAGGATTCTCTAAATCACTTTACTCTTATCGTAAGACATCTTTTTTATAATTTTGTCTTTCTCGCTTGAAGATTGTGTTCTTCTTAGCTTGGATTACATGCAATTTTTTTCTTAAGCATATCTCCTTGGTAGTAACAGTGTTTATCCTTGGTGTGGATTTATATCTTCCTTAAGATATCAACATGGAGCTATGTTTACATTTTAAATTGGGGCATATAATAAATCCACATTGTTTATAATTGGTGTTATTACAACATCCATCTTGAAGTCTAATATCTATTTTATTTAGTTGATAATGTAACACCAATTTTCTAATATCTAATTATGCTACAAAATGCAACACCAATTTTGCATTTCTTTGTTTAGATTACCTAGAAAACATAAAATTTTATCTTATAATCTATATGTTCATTTATGTTGCAACACCTATTTTGCAGACGATCTTTTTAGATTATTTAGCAAACAAGATTTTTTTCTTTGTAATATTCCTCAATGTGACTTGGCTAGCCTAAAACACCTTGCTAGATGTATTTGACTCTCCTTGCTCTAACATAGATCACACAATATAATGTACCTTGTTTTCTAGTGACATTTGTGCTTCTCTCCCTTTTCATCAATCATATAACATAACACAACTTTCTAGCTAGAAGAGTCTATGACATAATCATGAATCACCAAGCCTAGCACACCTTGTTGAATAGTGATATTCATGGCTCAAAACTTCCTACGAACCTATACCATAATATATTTTCCTATTTGTTTGATCATTGATTCTTGTTTTATCAATTGGTGTATGCTCTTGCACTTTCTATAAGACCTCTAGTCCTCTTGCAATAACATTCAAAGAATTATATTAGAAAATAAAGCATTTCAATTATTGAGGTCTCTTAAAATATTTAACTTGGAACCTTTATTTTTAGTAATAACCCCTTTTTTGTCTTTTTTATGCCTTTGATTGGATTTGATTTCCTTTTGTTTATATTTTCTTTGTTTTTCCTTGTGTTTTGTGTGTCCTTCCCTATATGTGATCATGCGAGTTGAGATCCTAAGCATTATGAGTGAATGTCTTCAAATAAGAGCAAATTGTAGAGTAGAAAGTCATGAAATTATTCATGCAAGTGTATTTTTGTGGTTGAATTTTTCTTACCATGTCATGTTATTGCATCAGAACTTGGATTTCTTACCCAAATATAATTGCATCATCAGAATTATCAAGTTTGAGTTAATATCATTTCAATTCAACATTTTACTTCATATTTATCCGCTTCCTAACTAAACCCACTCTATTTCTAATCATCATTATGATATGGGAGGTTAACTCCTAGCTAGAGTTTGATTAAGGAAATCCACTATGGAACGCAAAATATTTTATCTCTCTTTTGTGTGTATGATTTAGATCTAAAAGAATTAGATTACATATTCATGAAGAATAAACTAAGTTGAAAAATTTTACATTTTGAAGAAGAAGAAACACATAGTCACTATGGGTTATCTACACTCATCGATTCTTTTCTATAAATAATTTAAGGAGGAAATTTATAGGGTATACTAATCCATAATCCATTCATTAAATTTTCATCATATACCTTGAGGGCTATGGTACCTAGTCACAATGACCGACACTTTTTTGTTCCTGATTATAGACACGGGTTCCTTTCCAAATCCTTTTTCTTAATGATGAAGTAGGAATATAGTTATAGAAAATAGATCCTTACACTTCACAATAAAAAAATTTAATTAAGAAGAAGAACTAATCCTTGAAGGAGATATACATTTTCATGTTCTACGCAAGATCTCTTCCTTCGAAGTTGTGGACTGAAGCACTCAACTATACTTTGTATAGAAAAATAAATCTCCTCACAAATTTGTTTCAAGAAAAATACCTTTTGAAGTAGGGAGACACATGTAATTAGAATTCCCTCATTTTTGGATCACGCACATGGGCATGCATTTCTATAGATAAGATGAAGGATCTAGGGTTTAAAAGTAAAGAATCTATCTTTGCTGGATATCCAAATGGTGTCAAGGGATACATACTTCTAGATATTTCAACAAAAAACACTCTTAATTGAGAGGAGTGTCTACTTTAATGAATATCTCAGGTATGCATCCCAGGAAAAATTTGCTAGGAATTTTGTGCTTCCTATTTCACAAATCTCAAATATGATACATGTAGATATTTTGATTTAATTTTGATACTTTTAAATCTGATTTAGATGAATACGAATATGCAGATCCATATCTAAAACCTAATTTTTCTTCCTGTGAGGATTCAAAATTTTCCATGACAATTCAAAGAAAATGGAGTCTAGTTGATATTATGATTCCCCTCACGCACTTGCACCTATTGAGTGCATCATGTCAATGCATGCATATGTTATTCTATGATCTAACCCTCTCACTTCTATAGAATTTGAAGGGAATCCACTTTGGGAAGCAATGCTAGAATTAATATAGCACACACAACTGAGAGGGGAGGTGAATCGGTTGTATCCAAAAATTCAAGACCTTTACCCAAATTACAAACTTAATCTCAGATCCAAATGATAAACATGAATGCAAGAGTGTAAAACAATAATCAACACATAACAACAATTATTTTGATGTGAAAACCTTATTAAGGGAAAAACCACAGTAGGGATCAAAACCACAAGATGAATGTACTCTATTAAAAGAACTATACCTTGTTAGTAGTATTAAAAATGGGAATGCACATGGATTTAGGCACACTTCTTAATTACAACAAGGGATTCAACCCAAAGGAATGCTCACTACCTTAAAAAAATCTATGATCTCGAATCATTAAGGAGATATTGTGCAAACTCATGAAATGAAAAATAAACATTTCTGATTCGCCAATACATTTCCAATGAAGTACATCAAATCTCTACTGCAATTCCACATTCCACTCATACCTCTTATGTTCAAAATATCTTATCCATCACAGATACACACACATTCACAATCACAAATTGTCACATATTTATATACATTACATCAATTTATCTCACCTAGGTCAACTACAGACCTAATTACAAAATATTAATTGAATGAAACTAAATACACAACGTGATCCATTGAATTTCAGCTAAGACATATCAATGATCCATAAAAACATCCTTCAACACTCTCCGGATCTATAAATCACACCACTGTCCATCACAACATACTATATAACACCATATCGACCAAGAACAATAAGAACATCAATATACCACATGAAAATATTCAATTCTGATCACATAATCCAACGAGATCCAAAAAAATGAATAGGACACAATCAAGAAACATTAGCAAGAAACATGAACTACCACAACATCAACAAGAATAAATTTGTCTCATAAATCATACTCATCTCTATCCTATTTATCAAGAACACTAATCATTAACCACTGTCATAAAATAAAAATATCTTGCCACCATCCAAATCATGAATCACTCGAGCTGATGACACACATACATGTCCTTAACTCACCATCAAGTTAGCAATAAATAATATTTCATAACCGATCCACACCGATCCAATAACTAAAACATCAAACCACTTCCTGAATGACCAAAATACCACTCTCTAATAAAACCTTCACAACTCACTCAAATAATTATGAGAACCTCTGCCACTTGAACTAAATCAAGTACACACATCCCTCACCACATTTCCATCTTCACAATATCTGATAATCAATAAAGTAGTTGTACTATAGAAATCATCTCACTGAACATATGAGGAATGCTATCACCAATAGTAGGAATATATTGACATACAAGAAAAAAATTATTGCCAGCACATATATGCACAATATGAAAATTATCTCAACAATCTCCCCCTTTTGAATTGATGCTGACATATGATGTGAAAAATAAAATCAATGCATAAAGAAACAATATCAACAGTACCACTAGAAATATCCATAATATGATATACTTGTTTTACTATCTCTCCCCCATAGTTGCATAGTTATTTAAATCACATGAATATCTCTCCCACTTTGACATTAATGGCAAAGGCACATGTATGCACTAGGTCATAGAGCCCAAAAATCTTAACAAACAACTGTCAAAACTAAATGAATATCTCTAAACCACTACTCCCCCTAAGGAGTAGCCACCAAAAATATCAATCAAGATTAATGATAATCAGTAAGATTTGATACTAATTGTTAGAATTAATGTATAACACACAAATAAGAGGGGAGGGGGTAAATCAGTTGTGTCCAAAAACTCAAGATCTCCAAACTACCAACTTGATCTCAAATCCAAATGATAAAAATGAATGCAGGAACATAACACATTAATCAACACATAAAAAAAAAGGATTTTTGATGTGGAAACCCTATTAGCGGGAAAACCATAGAGGGATCATACCCAAAAGATGAATGTACTCTATTAAAAGAACTAGATCATGTTAGCAGGATTACAAATGGGAATGCATGTGCAATAAAACACACTCCGAAGAACTCACTGCTCAATTATAATAAGGGCTTCAACCCAAAGGAAGGATCAATACCTTACAAAAATATATGATCTAAAATAATAAAGGATATATCCTACCCAAACTCATGAACTGATAAAATAACATCTTTGATATGCCAATACAGTTCCAGTGAAGTATATCAAATCACTGCCTCAATTGCATATTCCACTCATACCTCTTCTCTTTAGCATCTCTTATCCATCACACATACACACATTCAGAAATACAAATGATTACATATGTATATAGATTACATCAATTTATCTCAACTAGGTCAGCCACAGACCTAATTACAAAATATTAGTTGAGTGCAACTCAATATACAATGTTATCTATAGAATATCAGCTAAGACATAGAAATTATCCATAACATCCTTGACCATTATCTAGATCCATAAAGCACACCATGATCCATCAAAATATGATACACCACCATGTCATCTGAGAACATTAAGAACATTAGCGTGCCACATGAAAATCTTAAATTATGATCACATAATCCTATGTGATCCAACAACACAAATAAGACACGATTAAGAAACATGAAACACCTCAATATCAACAAGAAAAATTTTGTATCATAAATCATACTCATCTTTATTATATTCATCAATAACAATAATAAACAACCACTATCATAAAATAAAAATAGCTTTCTAGCATCCAAATCATTAACCACTCGAGCTGAGGACACACATCCATGTCCTTAACTCACGACGAGGTTAGCAAAAAATAATATTACATAATCTGTTGGTATTGTGTTGGGAGATTGATGGATATTGAGGTGCTATCATAAGGCATCACTTATTTGGTTGTCATTGATGGAAACAAAGTTAGTACAGTGAAACTAAGTGAGTACAGTCATGATATACTATAGGTGAAGTGAAGAGACAATTAGTAAGAAGGTAATACTGAAAATTGGATAAGTCTAGAAGATCAGTAGATAGAGAGAACATCACTTTTGTGGCAATCATTGTAGAAGTGGTATTATGAGGAGTGGTCACAGATATAAATTCAACCAGTTTATATTATAATGTGGTTCCAACCACATCTCATTTTGTTGAGTAGTGAAATAGATTTTAGTGTCACAGACATCAACTTAGGTAGAACACTTATGTTCTTGAGTACCATGCAGTAGATCATAGATTCGTGAGTGGTAAAGTATGTGCAATCATTTATAATGATATGATGACATGGATTAAAGGTTATACATTAAATTTTTTTATATTTATGAGATCAATGCAAATGTTTGAGTCAGATTTGAGGTGTTGCATTGGAGAAGTCAAAATGTGTTTGATTACTTTGGAGATATAATTTGTAGATCTTATCTTGACCTAACACGGTCATGATAAACCATTTTATTCATTAAGATTATGAATTGGACACATGGTTCTTTCACAGGAAATTAATTTGAAGATCATTTTTATGTTAGAAGAATTTGTTTATATATAGGAACTGCTCATATTTAAAAGTTGTTATTTAGAAAAGTTGTAAGATTTGTTTTCAGTGATTAGGGTTTTATGATTTCAATTTGAGGTTGCGATCAAAAATTTTATAGACAAAGAGCGGGGAGTAAATATATGGTTCAGAGAACTTATTGGATATGAAAAGAAATCAATACTATATCTAGATCACTAATCTTGGTGTTCCATAATAGTTCCAGTAAGCTAAATCCCTTAATCGAGTGAACTCTAACAAGTTATTTTTGTAAATCCTTTAACATGGTAACTTCTTTATTGAGGTTTGAAATCCTCTAGCATGGTAGATCATAGATGATATAATTATAATCCTAACAATGTCATTGTCACTCCTAACAAGGTGAACCCTCAGAAAGGTTATTTTAGCTTCTAACTGAGAAAACTCATTTACTACAGTATTGGGCTTGTGGGTGTCATCCAAATAGTGGGTTTTCCATCTTAAGAGGATTTCCATGTGAAAATATCCTTGTCTTGTGTGATGAATGTGTGGATGATTGATATTACATTCTTTTATGTATTTGCATCAGTTATATGCTTTATAGTTTGGAAAGTACTTCAATAGTTATTTAGATCAGTGTTTGAATTAGTTTACTATCTATTTGTACTAATTCACCCCCTCTCAGTACCTATTATTTCCAACATAATCGATCGACAACGATCTAATAATGGAAACACCATCATTTCCTGAACAACTAAAATACCATTGTCTAATAAATCCTTCACAATTCACTCAAATCATTATGTGAACCTCTGCTACTTGAACTAAATAGGGAAAGACATCCTTCAACACATTTCTAGCTCCAGAACATGTGATAGTCAATATAGTGGCTATACCATAGAAATCATCTTAGTGAACATTTGAGGAACATTGTCACCAACATTAGGAATATGTTGACATCAATTAAATAATATTAATTCCGGTACATATATATGAAAAATCTAAACAATATCTCAACAAAGAAGTATAGATGAGGAGTATAACTCCCTCATTGAAAACAAAGCATGAGACTTGGTCCCACTTCATTCCTATCAAAATCTTGTCAGATGCAAGTAGGTATATAGTACAAATAAAGAATCAGATAAACATGTGATTAGGTAAAAATAAAGATTAGTAGTCAAAGGGTTTCAAAAAGTTCATGAAATGAAATATGATGATACTTTTTTTCCATTTGCAGTAATGGAAAGAAGGAATATTTCATTCAGCAAAAACTTTAGTGGCGATTATTTGCCAATTGGTGAATGTTGCATGTCAGCGAGTGAGGAATTGACATTTTTTTTCATATATTAGATTCACCCTATCACCCAAAAATTATTAATATTGGGTCCAATGCCCTGGCCCATCGCCCATTGCTTTATTTAATTTTCTACTTTTCTTACACATTATCACCAATGGAATCTAATTTTTGGTCCCTGTAAATTTTAAAAATGTGCCTATAATTTATACTTGACCCAAATCGAT
Source organism: Thuja plicata (assembly GCA_018584345.1). Classification (NCBI taxonomy): domain Eukaryota; kingdom Viridiplantae; phylum Streptophyta; class Pinopsida; order Cupressales; family Cupressaceae; genus Thuja; species Thuja plicata. Next base: position 1,341,523 of record MU227784.1, on the reverse strand, counting down.
GACCTATATTCGCCAATAGTTTTATACATATATTTATAGGCGGCCCCAAATTCGCCTGGCATTTTGTGGACGCGTGTCTCAACCCGACCCAAATTTTCCAACTTTATTAATCATACCTTCATATTAGATAACCTATAATCACCTCACAAATAACAAAAGATGTGTTAAAATTACGCGGGCTTTGCCAAATTTGTATACCTTGACCTAATACCTCCCACTGATTTGCAAAATAAGGATAGTATAAAAAAATTTGATCGATAGCAAAGTTTTAGACTTTTGAGTGAAACTGCATATTGCATTGGTGAGTAGCGACTGTAATTTAATTTGAGGCAAAGGTAAGTGATACTTATTCTGCGACTCTGTAATTTTGAGTTTATTATTAATATAGTGGTAACTAGTTAGCGAACACTGGTGAGTAGGGAGACCTCAGACATGATTTTAGGGCCAATAAATCTAGAATATCATATTTATATATATTATAGTCTATTGCCACTTCTTCAAAAATTTAATTTTTTTTGTAGTGGAAGTCGTTTGAGAATAGAGATGTCAAACAAGAATAAGGGTAAGGTTCCTACAAGTGGAGAAATCCAAGAGAGCCAAAAAAATGCATAACCTTATCATCATACTTTGGTCATGGTGTTGGAAATGTTTCAATCCAAAATCAGGAAGCTACTTCATCACAGGTAGATTTTGAAGATTCACAACCTGAAACTACACAACATATTGAAGAAGTAGGCAAACCTGATATCTCAGATCACGATGAACTTAAAGATGATTTTCAGTTAAATAACCAGAGTAGCCATAATGATATAATTAACTTGGATGAGAATGAGAATGTCAGAGATGATGATGGTGTAGGGAAAATGAAAAGAAAAAACAATTAAAAGAAGGATAGGGAAGCAAAAAAATGATCAGAAGTGGGAGTTGTCGAGGAATTTTCAAATAGAATGGGTGTCAAAGTATCCATTCATTGAACCAATGGACAATCCAATTGAAGGTCAGCCTCCAGTAGAATGCAGATCTAAGATTTGCACCAAGATAAATAAGAAGGAAAAGAGGTTGCAGTTAAAAATTGACACCATAGAGAAGTATATGGGTAAAGTTTACGAAAATAAAACCATATATAGAGTTGAAAAATCCATGATAAGATGGAAAACAAAGGATCAATCTATGCATTATAGGAATATAGAATTAAATGAATTTGAGCTGAATATACAGACGAAGCTTGCTCAAGTTAAAGGCTCTATTGAAGATTGTTTTGGAAAAGCATTGAAAGTAGAACTAATGGGAAAAGTTGTTCAGTTAAGTGTTGTTTTTAATATTTTGAGCAAAGGGCATCCTATGAAAGACTACCCATCATTGAGTGCTTTATTACACTTTTTGAAATTTTATAACTATCCTAACTGTCACTGGTCAGTAATAGTGGATGGGAATGGGCAAGTTGTCTTGCCGATGTTGAAAAATAGGATCTAAAGGCAAAAATTATAGAGTCAAATTTTATTGCATTGTCTTTAGATGAGGTTACAATAGTAGATAATACTTCATGGGTATGCATGCACATTTATACTGCACACAATTTTGTCTGCCAACCTCATCTACTAACTGTTGCTAAAATCAAGGATAATGCAACAACTGAAAATCTATTTGAACTAGTAAAGAGATCTCTAATTGAATATGGAGGTATAAATGACATGACGATTGCCAATAAGTTGGTGTGTGTTGGAGCGGACGGGGCTTCAGTAATGCAAGGCCATAGGGGTGGTCTTTGCACAAAGATACAATCTTCTTGTGCATCCTACATTACTCGCATTCACTACATGGCCCACATAATGAATCTAGATTTTGGAGTTGTTAGCAAGCATGGTCCAGTACAAAAAATTGAATTTTTTAATCAAAGAGATCTATCAATACTTCTGTCAAAGTTTGAAATGATTGAGGGAATTTCAACACTTTTCCAAAGGACTAACCGATGGAAACAAGCTTCTGGAGGATAATGATACTAGATGGATCTCTTTGGATGGACCAGCGCATCGAGTGTTTTTAGAATATCAATCATGGTCTAATGAACTCAAGTCATGAAGAAGCAGGGCTACCCAAATTTCCTGATCTGCTATGAAGTTTAAGTAATGTAGAGACACTCTTAACGTTAGAAGGTCTTCTCCCCTTGCTGGAGGAAATGTGAAATATAATGAAAAAGGCCCAGTAAAGAGAAATGTATATTGTAGAATATTCTTCTCTTCGTAAATTGACATGCATGATGCTAGATAATCTCTATCGATCATGTGATGACGTAAAATTTTCCAGTTGGCTAAAAATCATAGACTTGGACAATCCTAACAACTTTTTATAGATACTGGGGAGTTATGTACATAAGTACGCAGAGTTGAGACACCAATGTACTACTATGCCAGGGTCAAATTCGAGGAACCAGGAAGGAACAATAAGAAGCGAGTATCAAGTATTAAAAGGGAAGACTTTACCAAGATTGTTGAGTCTGTAACTACTTTTGTAAAGTGCATTGCCTATGATATTTCCTTAGAGATTAGAGTAAGATTCTCTACAGTCCAACTACTTGAATCCATGTCTATTGTGTTTCCTTGATATTGGAGTATCAACAATTTGAAGGATTATCAAAATAAGCTACTAACTTTGATAGATCATTTTTGCAAAACCAAAGAGTTAAATGGAGTAACTCTAAATGGAATTTTAGATGAATCACGTTTGAGAGAACAATCGAGCCATTTTTTATAGACAATGAGGGAACAATATAATATTATGCAGAACCCCCATGAAGATGGATTGGAAAAAAGGCTTTGGAAATATCTAGCTAAGAGAGAAATGTTGATTGATTCAATTTCGAAAATTTTCAAGCTTGTTGATTTATGTCTTACCATGATATTGGGGTCAGTGGAGGATGAGACAGTTTTCAGTGCTTTGGGGTTCCTAAATTCAAAGCTAAGAAACAAACTAGAAAAGAATTTTGAAAATTGCTTGAGGATCTATACATCCAGGTATGAATTTCATACTTTTCCTTACGATAGGGCACTAAAATTATGGAGGAAGAAATGTCAAAGAAGAGGGCTGGGCAACATTTCAAACCAAAGTGGGAGTTACAGAGACAATGATGTGACTATCATTGACTCATGTACTACTACTAGTAATGCTAGTGTTGAACTTGAGTTAAGCAGAGGTATGCAGAGAGAAGAAAACATATCGAAGAACTAAGCAGGCTATGAAGTTGATGGTGATGAATCCAAGGATCCTGATAATGAGATGATGTGGCAACTTGAACCTTTATAGAAGTAGCAGGTCCTAGGTATTTATTATTATTTTTTTTTAGTCTACTGTTAGTTTCTATATCTCATCATCATTCATTAATCATGTATAATATCATATTCCAATGTCAAAATTCAAAAACATGAATGTGGTTTATAATCTCATGAATTTTACAATTAATAATAGTTTTCTTTTGCATTATTCAGCTCATATGGTACAATTCTTGAAGATTTGTTTTTTTTTTAAAACATAGCAATTCATGTGATTCAATTCTTAGAAATAGAGATTCTCATTAATTTATTTACAAATATGACATAATGTAACAGTTCATTCGTTAATAATAGTAAGAAGTATAGTACAACTCTATCTGATTCTGTTTGCAAAAGTGAATTGACAATGAATTATGATCCAAGAGTCAATACCCAATTTTAATTTCATTACCCTTAGCAAATGACCCTGAATTCCCTTTTATAGAAATAAGGGAGCAACAATAGCTTTAGGTTGATTTTCCAATTGTGAAGTCTCAAATTAAAATCAGTAAGGGTCAAGATCAGTACACCATCTCTACAACTGTACATTTATGCATTTGACATGCCGGTTTAGTAAATTAGCAATAGTATTATAGCATCTGCTACTTGATCCTGTTAAAAAAACAAAGTTCAAACTTGTTACTTTTAACTCAATTCAAGCCAATAGATAAATAATATAGAGATGATTGAAACTGAAAGTACTTTCACATACTATTTTTGATTAGATGATTCGGCCAGTTTGTTTAATAAGCTCCATTCTACATCATTTGGAAGGTTAATATTTGTCAAGTTATAGTAGATGACCTGCAACCTAGTCAGCCATTCATACTTGTTAGACTGACTTGAAAGCAATGATCCTTCCAATACTGCATGCAAATTTGTCAATGGTTTGATGCAATTTGCAGTGCCTTCATGAGTTGTGTCCTAAGGAAGCTTGCCTAAATCAGTTCTCATTGTCTCCTCCAACCTTTTTTTGTAAGATTATCTTCCAATGAAATTTGTTAATGAGTTACTGGGACCAGGACTCAGAAAACTATGACCTATCATTTCAGTTGTTGTTTGATTCATCTTGGCGAGCTTTATCTCAAATAAGGAAAGAGTTTCCTCTACTTCCTTTAGTTTCTTAAATTTTTGTAAGACAAATGTTGCTTTTATTGCTGCAAGAGCGTGGTCATGAATTCCCTTGCTTTCCAAATGCCTATCAATGCTTGTGTTGATTTTATTCAAAATCTATTTTTTAGTTTTCTCTCTCTGACAATTTTCTTTGTTCTTGTCAATGTGCTCTTTGAGATTCCCAAAAAAAATCTCTAAGACTTTCATTCAAATCAAACAAATCAAACCAATCAGACAACCTATCACCATTCACCTTTATTTTCCCCCAAAGGTCTCTTTTTATTTTCTTGACTGTATTTTTCATTTGGTCATTCAAGTTATTTTTGTAAGTTTTAATTGTCTTATTTGCCTTCTTTATCTCTTTTGTCAATTCTGACAACTGGTGTTCACTCTATTTTTTTATTTTATTTTCTTCCTTTTCCCACTAGTTTTCTTTCTCTTCCCATTATTTTTCTTTACCCTCTCATCCTCAAATTATTTCTTTAATTTGTTTTTTACTTGTGCCCTACTCTCCATGTTTTAGTATAAATTTAATGAAGAGGCTTTTAGATCCTCAAGATTTTTATTGCTCTCTTCCAAATTTTCCCTCACAAATTTCAGTTTTGCCTCCATATGTTCTTGCTAACCAATTGCTTCTTTAGAGGATGATTTTTTTATCCTTTTCTCTAATTCTTTGTACTTGTTATCTGCTGCTTTCTCCTTTTCCTTTTCATTTGCCAAGTCTTCCTATAACTTTTCTATTATGCCCTGAAGCTTTCCTTTCTCTCTCTCCAACTTCAACACTGAACTGTAGACAACTTGGTTGGTCATTTTTGACACATTTATCTTGTCCATATTTTTAATTTTTGATAAATCTATTTGGAGGGTGCTAACTTGAAATTTAGATGGATCTAACTGACTCTCTGGTGGATTGTTATCTCTAGCCGGGGGCATAACAACCATGAACTCCATCATTTATTTCTTTGGGTCATATGTGGGAAATAACCTATTTGATGTAGGTTCTGCATCATGAGCTACAACAACTGCATCCCTCTTCAATGTCTTAGTTATTTTTCTATTCCTATTTTTTTTTGTTTAAAGTTAGTTACAAAATCATTGTAATGAAAATCAGGGTTTTCTGACATAATTGAAAGTTTGAAAGGTGAAATAGAACTTGCAGTGATGTACGAGCTTCCACCAGTGGTTTTAATAATTGCACCATGAGGATTAGTAATAGTAACACCCTGACCCATTACAAGTGTAGTATTTGGACTGTTCGGAGGGTTTTGTCCTGAAGGTGTGACAATTGTTGGACTCATAGTCACCAACACCATTGGCATTGTTGTCATAACCTTTTTCTTCTTTACACTACTTTGATCTCTAGGATCCATTGATTTCGTGTCCAGTTGTAATGGGGTAAGTGCAAGAAGTTGGGTGCCAATTTGGTGGAAGTCTTGTGGACTTGAAACAATGCCGCTAGAAACACGCACCCATTTTGAAAAAATGGGCACCTGTCTTAGGCTCGGACACCCGATCTAAAATTCAAAAAAAGGGTGCCCATTTTTTTTTCAAAATGAATGCCCGTCTTTTAAATTTTTTTTAAAGTTTTTAAATTTAAAAAAAAAAAAAACATATTTTTCTATGTCAATTTATTATATTTAAGAAATGGGTACATATTTTAAACGTGTGCCCATTTCTTAAATTTAGAATTTACAAGGCCACCCTTTGCATTGGATTTCAGTTTGGGACAGGCTTGGTGGTACCAAGCCTATGCTTGGACCTCCAAAATAATGGCTAAGGCATTTGAATACCAGATTTCTAACTTGCCATAATTTTTTGAGGGTCTTTCTTATCAAATTTTTTGACGAAATGAAAATCCATTAGAGAACTTATTGTCAATATCTCTAAAATATAAATTTTATCCTGATATGATTAATTTTACTATTTTTACGATATTTATTAATCAAAAGTGGTACCTAAATTTAAAATAGTAAGGTTCACTAAAACTTTAATAACTTTTTTGTTTTTACATTCTTTTAAAAATAATTTATATGAAATCAATCTACATAGAATTTCCTTGAAGATTAAAAAGAATTTTGAAAAAATGTGAATTTTTCATCAAATTATGGTGGTCGTACGCCAGAGGTTTCAAAAATATATTTCATAGTCAATTAAAAATTAATTAAAAATAAATATTCAATAAATAAAAGAAAAAATATTCTTATCAATCTTTGGTGTCTTGGGTATCTTTTCCCAGAAGGATTCACAAAAATTCATTTGTATAGGTCAAAAAATGGTGGTCATACACATGTGTGGTATGGTCCTGAAAGAGGCATTTTGAAAAAGTATTTTTTGAACATTCCTACCAAAAAAACTTTCTACTAGGTGGGTATTTAAATAAATTAAATTTTTGAAAAGTAGACTCCGACAACTACATTTTCTATTAGTGAAGTGTTTTTAGATTCAATCTCTAAGTGCCTCAAATTTTGACATAAATTGATAGCAAATTTTTTAAAAAAGAGAAAACACTTCTACTTTTTGCCCAAAAAGTGGACTCAACTTCTTGCTGGCACCCAATGTCCTTTTCGGACCACTAGTACTACCCATGCCATCCCCATGAGTGGTAGTGGCACTTGATTCAGATTGAATCTGAGCACTTGGAAAAGGTGGAACTAGATTTGAAGCTGGAACAAATGAAGGTGCAAGGGTATGAGACTGAGTAGTACCTTTTTCTCATGAACTTCCAATTACTGGTGCCCTACCACATTTTGGTGGAGCGAGTGTGGCAATTAGATACCAATTCCCTTCTCCTATGGGACCTAGACCACCCCTACCTAGAAAACCCATTTTTGCTACCATGTCTGCCTATTTGCCATATTTTTCTTTTGTGGATGGACTGACTCCAGTAGCAACTGTCACATAATCCCACCCATCAAAATAAGTATCTTAATCATCATAATCACTAGCATGTGCTTGACCAGGATGCTCCACATTCCAAAAACCGCTAAATATTTCATCCTTGTCCGCATCATAAAGATCTGTAGAGGTCTTTGTCTCACTGAGATTCTTCCTCATTTCCCAAAAATCTTTAATTTTGGTTGCAGTCCAGGGCTATTTTGTTTGAAATAGCTTTTATAGATGGTTGAGCAGCTTGCTGGTAGAAATTGTAGGATGTCTTGTGCTGCACTTTTCCTTTCTTCTTGTGCAATGCAATAATTTGTGATGACAATTCTTGTGTTGAAATATTATTTTTATCGGCGTATTTCTTCATCTCTTTTTTGACCTCATCCCAGGACTCCATGTTTTTAAATTTTTCTATCAATGACATACTCTCATGTTGACATTTTCTTATAGAGCTCCCATTCACTCTAACCTTTGTTCCAATTATGGTTAGTGGATCATACTGCTAGTTACTGTCAATAGAAAAGTGAAAAAAAAGAAAAAAAAAGCATCTGCCACTTTTAATCCTCTTCTCTCAAATGTGAACCCTCCCAATGAGAAAGGCAAGGAAGGAAATATCATTTTCTTTTGCTGACCATTAAAGAGTGCATTTATGCTCTCCATCTACCGAGCATATTCGAATGCAAATACCCTCTCTATAATATGTAGTGGAAGTTTGTAGGGTTCTACCACTAAATTGTAAAACCTTAAGACAATGTATTCTTCCATGAAGTACCAGTCAGCCAATTGTATTTGAGTTCCGAGTTGAATGCAATCTATACAAGACATGGGAAATCTAGGCAATAGAGTGCCTATAATTTTATGATACATTGGTTCCAAAAAGAAGTCTACAAATTTTTTTATAGTTCCTTCTGTTATCACTCATCCTTATCTGAGGTGTCCATTCATATATTGCATTTTGGACCGGACTTTGAAGCTTGTTTGTCTGAAAGATTGCATGATGCTTTGCTAAAAGAAGATAGCACAAGTAGGTTGTGAACCTAAATGTCTTCTGTGAACCTCTTTTAATCATCAGTAATTTTTCTTGCATGCAATGAATAGTGTGCTCAATAAAATTATATTTTACTGGTTCTTTTTCACAATGAATATGAAAATCATTTCAAGAATGCTGGCACCCACTTCTTTGTTACTATCCAATCCCAAAAAAAATGCTAGCAAGGAAATACTATCCTGAACCCATTGCACAAAAATATCATAATCATAAGGAGGCTTATGATCTGGATCCAGACTAGAACTGCTTGTTTTTCCTATGATATACGAATCTTTTTGTTTTGCATCTATTTTTTCATAACTCTCTACTAGCTTTCCCAGGTCAATGTGCATGTTTGATTTTTGTGCTTCAAACCCTAGGTCCAATAGACTAGAAAATTCAGTCTCTATTATTGACAAAATTTCCTTTTGAGTATTTTTAATGACAATTTCTTTTCTATTTTCATCATAATTTTTGGCATAGAGCGTGACAATTTCTGGACAAGGGAATACTTGAGGTAACGCTATGCATGCTGATCTAGCAACCCATGGTGTAATTTTATTTTTATTTTCCTTTAACGTGTTGTTAAATGGAAATTTTTTTGAATCCTTCATTGGATATTTCCACTTATTTTCAAGTGAAAATCTAATTTCCATGATTCCCTTATTTTCATGGATAACAAGATAAAAAATATCGTGGAATTAATCAGTGAAACCTAGTATTTTAACTAGTTTGTGGAAGTCTATTATCTATGTTTCCTTTCCTTTCCCTTTACTCATATTCTTGGTATTTCTTTTTCCCATCATGGACTGTGGTATACTAGTATTACTATTTACTTGTACGAAAAACTAAAAAAATTCTGCACAAGTGACAACTATAATTTATAGGCGTGTTTGAAAATTCAACTCTAATTCTACAACTACAATCTAAATAGTAAACCTCTAGATTTTAAAAATTTAAAGGCAGGGACGTGGGTGTTGAGGATTTTACCCAAAAATTCAATTTGTGTAGACTGTGAGTGGGTAGAGAGCCGAGAGATTCTATTGCATTCCTCAATATTCAACCTAGAAGCCGTAACCCCTTCCTAAATCTCTAATACAGTATACTAGTAAGAAATGAAAATATAAAAACTTAGGTTAAAATTGTATAATAGTGAGTATTACTAAATCGTCGGTCATGACTCGTCACTTGCGTTAGCTTTTATTGTGCTCTTATTAAATTTTATTGCTTCTCTAGCTATCTGAGGTCACTAGGACATGTGTCACTTAATTGTTTGGTCTGTGGTAAAATTGAGCTTATTAATTATTAAATGTTAAGTTACTCTTTTACTCCAATTATAATTTTAATTAAACTTATCTGAGTGTACACATGTCATGATTCTAGAATAGGTTTGCAAAAGTGGGGTTTCTTTTCCCTTTCAGCCTGAAATACACCGCACATCGTTGATCTGTGCTGATTCGATGGTCGCTAGTTTCTTTTAATATTCCTTTATCTTTTGTTCTTTTTGTCTTCATAAAATGACACCAATTGAATGAGTGTACACGTGTAATGATTTCGGAATATGATTGCAAAAATTGGATTTCTTTTCCCTTTTGGCCCAAAATACACTGTACATTGTTGATTTTTGCTCATCCAACGGTCGCTGACAGTCACTATAATTTGTGGCGTGTCCAATTTATTTACTTTGAATTATATTTATCAGATGACACCCATTATGTGAGTGGTCATGTGTCGTCCAATTTGTCTAATTGAATGAGTGTACATGTGTCATGATTTCATAATAGGATTGAAAAAATGGAATTTCTTTTCCCTTTCAGCCTGAAGTACATTGTACATCATAGATCTCTTCTCATCCAACAGTCGCCAAAATTATAGTTACACGTAACACCATACACCAAAAATTTATTAAATTTAAATAAGATTAAATATTGAAACTGTCTAATATAAAAATAACTAATTAAAATATTGCAATCATAGATAACTATCTAATTATTTATTAATTTATTAGTAACCATAATTTATAAATGCTTTAAACTTTTACAATTCCACATTCACAGTCGCACACATGACACATTGACATAATGATAATTACATTTGTCATTGACATGGAATAATTAAGTTATTACTCTTAAATAAATTACACAGATACATTAAACATTGTTACATTTTTTGGTTCATATTATATATCACAGATTCACACATAGATTTGGCAATGTGAATTGGCATATAATTTATTATTTATTATTTATCAAAAGTAAAGTCTTTAGGTTTCTTTACAAAATTGCAATTAAACAATATTACATAGACAATCTATTATCTCATAGACTGATATGTGTCTCATTTCTAGAGGAAGATAGAAAAATTACAATAATTTTAAGAGTCGAACAACAAAATTTTCATTATTTATTTCGAAAATTTACATCACTAATATTATAATATACTTTATAATTACTTTATAACTATAGAGTTTAACTTTAGACTATAGTCACACCGTAAACCCTACAAAATGGGAAGTATCCAAATAGTTATAGATTTTTTTCCACAAAGGCACTAATTGATCATATAAGAAAAAAGAAAAAAGAAATGCAAAAACCCATTTCAAGAACATAAATACTAGGGGTCTTCATCTCCATCCCTATCTGAGAACAATTGTCTCTGGAGGATAATCTCTCCAAATTCATCGAGCCAGGTGTAGTCTATCTCCTCGAAGTCATCGAGGTGAAACCACTTCCGCAGGAAGTCCCTCCCTAGCTACGCCCACTTCTGATGTCGTGTTAGCTGCCTTTCATTAAGGTTTTGTAGAAAGGGTTTCCATTCTATATTGTTGCCTTGCTGGATAAGGTTTTCAATTTCATCAGCCCAAGGGATACCCAACACTGGTTCTGCAAAGACAATGACTTGGATGTCGTCCACCAGAAATTTATCCTTGAAAACATTTCGCAGAAGCATAAGCATGTCTACCTTATCTCCTATGAGGTAGAAAAGAGATGCCAGGAAGTGGGACATAATGTCTATGCTGACGCGGTATCTTTTCTCGTTGCGAATGAACTCATTGCCGAGCACCATCAACACAACATTGTTAATGAAAGATCCCACTCCCTTGCAAATGGAAGTGAGTACTTCGTCATGTATCCTACCCAAAAAGGGATTTTTCTCATCAATGGATGTAGTTCTCAACCTAATTGGTGTGTCCATCTCTGCCTAAACTAAAAACCTAAATCTTCAAACTACACATAGAAAATTGAAATTCTATGAATCTACAGAATCGTAGATCTAAAAACTTAAAACCAGAGGGCCAAGGCTGAAAGGCAAAAGAAAATTAAAATTAATAAAGAAGCAAGCAAGAACATCTATTAATAGCCCTATTCCATATCTTCCATATCTTTAGGTAAATCATTCCCATTAATGCAGGAGTGTGGGAAATTACTAATATAGTCAATGGTCACTATACTAATAACTACAGTTTGTACTAGTACAATTTTGGAAACTGTGCGAATTGCCTGATGGCAAAAGAATGTCACTGTCACTCTAACAAGACATTCATTTCTTGCAAGTTATCGTGCCAAACTTGCGATGTGTATCCATTCCATAGACTTCTTTCAAAAATTAGTTTCTTTCAAGAAAATGTGCCCGAGATAAAACTCTAGCCATTGATCTATGATCAATCAACGGTCTCGATTAATATGTTTACAATTTAGGGTTCTAAAAAAATAGGTTTAAGGTACGTGTTGATGATATCAATGCTCATAGTTAATAGTACAATGTACATACCATGTGTAGTTTCCAAATGTACATACCACTTACAGTTGCCAGTGATGGTGGACAACTCCGCTACCAAAGATGCGATATTAACTGAACATGGCTTGGTGTCTAGAAATTATAATTATTAGATGTTTTATGAATTTCCATTTGGCATTTGCTAATTTTATATTTTAGTTTTACTTTAAAGTTTAAAGAATAACTACTTTAAAATTTCACAATTCGGCAGTCGCACAGTCACACATGTGACATGATACATGCAAAAGTTAAGTAATATTAAGTTATTACTGTTAAATAAATAACATAATATCATACATTAAAAATTTAACATTTGTTTGGTTCATTTTCAATTTTATAAATTATAAAATCACATAAGTCACACATGAATATTTTACAATTAAATCCATAAAAACAAACTAAAATGAAGTTGCAAACTTTTCATTAATATTTTATATAAATTTACAATATTCAGAATTTCAGACTTGGAGACTTGAAGTCCCTACAATACTTTAAAGACAAAACCTACTATAGTGAAAATTTCAAAATATCAGATGGAGGCCATAGGGACACAACACTAAGGATTTTCCCCTCTGTCTAAGTAGAACTTTTTAGAGATGACAAGATCTGCTAATTCATACAACCATTCGTAGTACACCAAGTCATCCAACATAAATCATTTGCGAAGAAAATCCCTACCAATCTGCGCCCATTTCGTATGGTGCATCAACTTCTAAACACCCATCTTCAAAAGAAAAGGTTGAATGACCACATATTCATCTGACCCGAATAGCTTGTGTAAATCACTTACCCAAGAGATCTCCACCAGTAATTGTGCATAAATAGCAATCTCAACAACGTCACCCAGGAATTCATGTTTGAATAGCTTCCTTAACAGAAGGAGCATATCCACCTTCTCTCCCCTGAGGTCCAAAAGAGATGCCAAAACATAGTACGTAATGTCGGTGTTAACTCAATACCTATCAATATTTTCCAAAAATTTACGGCCCAGCACCATCCTCACAGCGTTATTTGTTAAGGCTCCAAACTCCTTGCAAACTGATTCAAGGGTTTTGTTTGAGACTGAGCCCAAAAAAATCTTCTATTCCTCCATAGATGTGCTTATCAAATGGATAGGAGTGTCCATCTTCAAAAAAACTACCACAATATCTAAAATTATACAACCTAAAAACCTAAACCATAGGCAATCTTTCAACCACTAGAAAAGGCAAACCCAAACCAAAAGAGAATTGAAGAAGAAGGAAGCGTAGATCATCTATAAATAGCCCTTAATTCTTTCTCCAACCTAATTAATTCATTTGTCCTTCAAAATTCTATAAATCTTTCATATTAAAAGGACAATCATTCATATTAAAAGCACGACTATGTGAAATTAGAAATAGCCAGATTTAGTGTTAGTGATAAAATATTTCTTTTATTAACGATAACTGTGATACATTATCAATCGTCCACCTAAACAGATGTAAGACTTGATACGTGTAAATAATGATGTCATTACGTGATGTTAATTAGATAATAGTGGTGCAGATTAATTTGATATGTATCATCATTCTGGTGAATTCCTTGAGATCTTTGTTTCCTTCAAGAAATTGACCAGAAATTAAACTTCAGCCATTAATCTAAGATCATCAAACGGTCTCAAATAAGACTTTTAACATTATAAAATGATGGATGTTACTATTAGGTTGTGTGTCGATGTAACTTTTTGTGCTTATTGATACCAACATGTGTTTAATCTGCAAACAAGTTATTAGTTTGCGTTGGCCCACATGAGGCATTGACAAGTCCCATCTTTTGAAAATCGCTAGTAAAATATATTTTTTTCCCATACTTAACGATAGATTAGCTAAAAAAATATATATTTTTTCAAAAAGCGCATAAAATTCGCTAGCACAAATTTTTTTTTCCCTTCAACAAAAAATCATTCGCCTCATATATTATAATGTATTTACTTTAATAGAAAAAAATTCGCCTCACACAATATTTCTTTTCCCCACATTAATATATTATTCGCTAGGATTTTATGGAATTTTCATTGGGCAGGGAAAAAATCGCCTTCGCCTTTATATTATTTTCCTAATTTGGAAAAAAAATTGGCCATCATCAAGAAAAAATTTCCCCTAAATTAATGTACGATTCGCCAGGTTTTTACACTTTTTCCTAGGAGGGGGTTTCTTAAAGTTATCCTTGATATCATTACTTTATCATCAACATAGGCCAAATAAAAAGGTGCAATCAATGTTATAGTTCAAGCTATTTGGTTGCAAAACTTCGTAACTAAGCTCAGTATTCTTTTTCATCTTCCAACAATCATATTATGTGACAATTATAATATAATAATATTTTGTAGAGATCCTGAATAGTGACACTAGACTAAATACATTGAGATTGATAAGCACCATATGTAATAGTTTATCCATGATGGGGTTATCGATTCAGAATACTTTCCTACTTCTAAATAGATTGCTGACATCTTAATGAAGACCTTCATATAGAAGAAGTGCCTTTCTGTAATACCTTCTTGGGGTGAAAGAAAATACAACTATTGGAGTAAATAGTATTTTAGTATTTAATTTTTACTTAAGTGTACTTAAGTGATTACATCAATGAAGTAGATGAATATTTTTAAGTATTTTTTGGATTTTGAGTATTTTTTGAACTCGAACTTATCTTAGAAGATATTGTTGAATTCTTTAGGACTTTGCTTCCCCCAAGTTGAGATCACTTAAGAAAAATAAATGCATCACTACAATGAACTTTATGGTCAAACAAGGCAATAAACTCTAAGTTAGTGGATCCATTTAGAGCTGGCCAACAACTTCAACTGCAGGTCTGAAGTTTCTCATAATTGTCAAAAACAAAACACCTCCGATTTTGCCAATAACGTGCACAAATAATTTTGTTAAATGGTGTCCACAATGGCCTACAAACTTGAATGTGTCGGCCACCAAATAAAGTGTTGACACAAGTTGTGAAAATGACCTCCCAATTATGTGAGCATCACATCCGACTATGGTAAATGCATAGAGAAAATAGAAGAGCTGACCGATGCTTCAATCAATGAAACAAGTGAAAACTGGCAAGTTGAAGCTGAGATGGCCCTACACACCAAGGTTATTTTTAGTGCAATGTGACCAATTGATCATTGCATATACCTTGCTTCCCGCACTGTCAGCACGTTTGTTCTGGAAAAATTCATTTCCAGAAAGCAATAATCATTTTGTTTTACAGACTGTCCTTTATTGTTGGCCTTTTTTATTAGCAATAAAATCCCTTTGTGTGGAGATTTTTCTTGCACCATTTAATTGACGACATTCTACATTCTGAAGACCATTCTTATCTATAATTAGTTTGTTATCCATGTGTACTTTGTTGTGGTGGTTTCTATTCCATATCGTAGTTGTTCTCTCTATAAATAATACTAGTGGTTGACGGGTATCAAGTAGTTATTCTTAGATCTTTAAATAGCTGGACCTACATGCTGCTCTTGCAAGAAAATGTGTGGTGGGTTCACTGTTAACTACACTGCAAATGATTTATCCTTGTGCACTTGATGCTTAGTGTGTCTTGCGCTCTACTTATTTGGAGGGAGTGGGAAATTTATTCCAACACACTCTATGGTAGCCAACATGAACTCGTTGGAGGGAGTGAGAAATCACCTTAGCACTGGTGTTCACAATGTATGCAACTACTACTGATTTGAAGAAGTGAAACATTATAATTGTTGCACCCATTGAAATTGGGTTTATGGTTGGCACAAACATATTTTTAAAGGTTATCACAGGTAGTTTAATCAGTCATCTATTTGATTAGAGGACACACACTTATTGCCCTACAATTTCACCTTGGTGCATGGGGCCAACTCATCTTCAACTTTGCAGTGGTCAATGGTTTCATTGATTGAAGCATATTCAATCTGCTATTATTTTTTTCATATTCGTATACCATAGTCAGCAAAGGCGTTCCCATAATTGGGAGGTTGTTATGACAACTTATACTGACTTTATTTTGTTGCTGACACATTAAAGTTTGCAGGCCCGTCGTGACATAATTTTACAATTTAGTTCGTGCTCATTATTGGCAAAATTGGTAGTGTTTTTGATCAATTATGAGGACTTCCAGACCAGAAGTTGAAGTTGTTGGCCAGATATACTCCTTTATTCCCTAGGCTCTGTTGGCTGTGGGTTTATTACCTTGTTTGACTGACAAGTTCATTATAGTGATGCATTTATTTTGCTAAGCGATCTGGTGGTTGTTATTCATCCTTGGCAGTTTGATTGTTTGCAAGGTGTGAACAATTTCACCATCTCTTTGCAGGTGAGGTATATATACTGGCACATAAATAGATCTACTGGTGGCCCCAGCCCTTACTTGGTCATTCATGTGGGAGACTTGTGTAGATCAACAAGTTTTTGTTGTTGTTGTTTGTTTGTTTTTTGTTTTTTTTGTTGGAGATGGCTTATGGAGTTAATGTAAGGGGTTTTCAAATTTCAACAGAAAATCTATGGTGTGAATGGATTGAGCTTATCTGATAATGGCCTATGGTTTGTTTAAAGTATTTTTGTAATGATCGGTCTTTTCTTATTAAATAGGTCATGTTATTGTATTGGATAGCGCGACTTTAGTATCTATGATGTGAATTGGTCATCTTTGTGACTTATGTATCTCAAGGTAGAAACTCCTTTGATTGGCCTTGGTATGGGATTTCTTACCATTGACCAAAGGTTTTCCCCTGTGGCAAAATCTATGCCTTGAATTTTGGTGGATTCACACTATTGATTAACTATTCCTATGCTTAGCCTATTTATTGATTTGCATAGTCTACTTTTGGGATAGCACTCTATTTGCTCGGTTTGGTGTGGGCATTGTATGCACAACTTTTATGGGATAGGCTTCATCAACCTTTGTCCATGCACGATGTGTTGGTCACTGTGTGTGAGCTGTATTTGAAGGAATCTTGAAATATATGGTAGCTAACATACTAAGTTGACATATCATGGCATACTTCTTGGGGGTTGGTAGTATATGCTCATTGGGGAAGTCCTTGTTGGAGATTGAGCCTTTTGTACTCTTTATCTATATTAGAGTATGCTTTTTTTTATGTTATGGATTGTAGTCTATGTACATATGGAAGGATTTTTTGGTGGTTTGTGGTTACATGTATGGGGAATGTCGTGTGGACCATCCTCATACTCTACCTATCCATTGACTACATCTTGCTTAATCTCTCTAAATCACTTTGCTTTCTCAGACCTATTAGTGACATTTTTGTTAAGGGGTCATTTTTTGTAGGAATTTGGGTTGACGGTCACGTGGTGACCAAACCCTTGCCCATGGGTCCTAAGAGGGGTGGGCTATGATTTCACCTTTAGGCCTTCATATGAAATTTTCTTCAAATGACAATAATTTGGATGTTTGAAGTCCATTTTTGGAAAACAGGGTATCCTCACAAAGTTGATTCTATGCACTATTAATTGGTGTAATTTTTTTTTTGTTTTTGTCCTTTAAATCGATTAAGCATCCTTTGTAAGAATTTTTGTTGTAGATGTATTAGATCCAGTCTCCATTCATGTCTCTTGGGGATTTTTGCATACATGATGTATCATAATATTATTTTACTTGCAATGAATTACAAAGTGTGATGAGGGGTTGTGTAGAATCAACAAAAGAATCTCTGATATTCTTTATTCATGTGAGTGTGTAGAATAATATACCATTTTCTCAGTTGCAAATACACTTTTGGTCCCTTATGCATAACATGGTGACACACAACATGGTGATAATTATGGTCCCAAATGTATAATTATGGGGGACTTCAATACCCCTCTCAAAATTGGAGAGAAACAGGGAGGGATAAATCCTGATCATGACAATAGGCAGGATCTCATGGACTTTATCAATGATCTAGCTCTACTAGATGTGGATCTTCAGGGGGCTAATTTTACTTGGAGCAACAGGAGAACCAAGAGTGCTTCCATCCAAGTTGGGCTAGACAGAGCCTTGATTACAACTGATTGGTTGAACTCCCACAATAGTAAACTTTCCACTTTGGTGCGAATTGGCTCAGATCACTCCCTCATTTCCCTAGTCCTTGACCCTCTTATCAAAAAAAGGCACTTCCCCTTCAGATTTGAAAGAATGTGGACCTCACATCCTAACATAAACATTAAAATTTAGGAATGGTAGAATATCGAGATTAAAGGTTCAGCAATGTTCAAAGTTGCCAAAAATCTCAGAAATGTCAAGACTAATATAAAGATCTGGAACAAGAAGGAGTTTGGTGACATCTTTTCTTGTAAAGAGAAGGCCATATCTTACCTTGGCCTCATTCAAGATGAAATACAAAGAGACAGGTATGATGAGTCTAATCTCATTCTTGAAAAATAAAAGCTCTCAAAGTACCACAATGTGATTGGCAGGGAGGAAATGTACAGGAAGCAAAGGTCCAGATCCATATGGATGAAGGAGGGGGATCAAAATACTCATTTCTTCCACCTCCCAACCATGAGACATAGGGCTGCCAATAGAATCACTAGCATTAGAAGTGGAGACCAAATTATGCAGGAAGATAAAGACATCTCTTCGACTTTCGTGGACTTCTTTAAATTCCTTCTGTCTAAAGATCGTCACTTGTCTGAGTAGGACCAGATGAATCTTGTGAACAACATTCCTTCTATCATTACGGGGTACAAAATTAAATCTCTATGTGTTATCCCCAACATGGCTGAAGTTAAAAAAGACCTGGACTTCCTTCCCAGTGACAAGGCCCCGGGTCTTGACCGTTTCCACAAGTTTTTCTTTCACAAGTTTTGGGAAGTTGTCAAATTTGATCTGGTTAAAGCAGTGCAAGAATTCTTTGGGTCCAAGAATCTTCTTAAAGAGCTTAATGCAACCTTCTTAGTGCTCATACTAAAGGTTCTAGGGGCAGATTCCATGGATCTTTTCAGAACCATCAGCCTTTGTAACTCATTCTATAAGATCATTTCTAAAGTCATTACTATCATAATTCTCAATGTGCTACCTTCCATCATTGCTCCCCAACAATCAGGATTTGTTCTAGGCCGACAAATCTTGGTTTCTATTATGGAAGTGCACGAGGTGATACACTCTCTTGAAGCAGGGAATAGGGAAGGTTTCCTCCTCAAGCTTGACTTATCCAAAGCCTATGACATGGTGGATTGGTCGCTTTTGCTAAAAGTGTTGATAGCTTATGGGTTCAATGGTAAATTCTACCTCATCATCTCTCATCTTATCTCTTCGCCCTCCTTTTTGGTCCTAGTCAATGGCTCTCCCTCATCTTTCTTCAAGGAATCCAGGGGCTTGAGATAGGGGACCCCTGTCCCCTATTCTCTACATTATTCTGGGAGAATGCTTGGGCAGGTTGATAACAACACAAAAGATTACTGGTGAGTTGAAAGGCATCAAGTCGTCTTCTGGTCAATCCATATTGTTTCATCAAAAATTTGTTGATGAAACCATCCTTGGTGGGGAAGCTTCGGTGAAGGAGGCTAGTGTGGTTAGAATTATTTTGGATTCTTACATTAAGGCCACCGACCAATCAATCAATTGGAACAAGAGCTCATTATTCTTTATCAATACTCCTGAGGCTATATAAAAGAGAATGGCTGAAATTCTTGGCTGTGGTTTAGGCTCCCTTCCTTCCACTTACTTGGGTCTTCCCCTTGGAGCTAAACCCCTGGAAGAGTTATGGAACAAACTTATTGACAAATTTAATAGAAAATTGGTGGGGTGGAAAGCCATTACTCTCAGCCAAGAAAAAAAGATTCAACTGGTTAAGTCCACTCTCCAAAACCTCCCTACCTACGCCCTCAACATATTTTCTATTCCAGCTAAAGTGGCGGAAGCCTTAGAGAAAATTCAAAGAATATTTTTGTGGATAGGAGGGGAAGAGAATAAACACATCCCCCTGATTGCGTGGGAAAAAGTTTGTCTCCCCAAAAGGGAAGAAGGTCTAGGAACCATAATGTTAAGGCCTTTTAACAAGGCGCTTCAAGCCAAACAAATATGGAGGATTTTTCATGGGAAAGGGGAATGGTGTGATTTCTATGAGGAAAAATACTTTCCCAATGCTTCTCTAAATGAATTCTTTGAGAGTGAGGAAATCCTAAAAGGATCCTATATATGGAATGGTCTTCTAAACACTAAAGAGTTGGAAAAGTCTAAAGTGAAATGGAAAATTGGAAACGGTCATAGCATAAGCTTCTGGAATGAAAATTGGCTCTTGACCAAGCCCCTAAAAAACATCAAAATTTTAAATCAATGGAAGGAGACCTACATCTTGCCTTTTGGGGACAGGATGAGTAGTTACAGAGTGGGGAACTCCTGGGTGAACTTGGCTTCTATTTCCCCAGATTTAATTTTGTTAACCATGGCACTCAATGCTATCTCTCTCTCCTAGAATCAAGATAATTTGATTTGGGAAGATTCCCCACAAGGATTTTTACTATGGCCTCTTCCTACTCTTCCCAATTTACTCAGGGATCCTCCCCTTGTTGGGTGAAAGCTTGGTTACCTAGCCTAACCCCAAAAAATCAATGTTTTTTTCTGGCTTTTACTCCAAAACAAAATTTTTATAGTTGACAACCTTATTAAATGGGGCATCCCCATCCCTAACAGGTGTGTTCTTTGTCTCTTCCATGCGGAGTCTATAGATCATCTCATCATCCACTACCCCTATGTTAGCTCTGTTTGGCATTATCTCATGTCACTCTTTTTCATCCAATGGTGTTTCCCTACCTCTGTGCAAGATCTATTCTCTAACTGGACTGGGCCCTTCCAAAAAACAACCTTTCTTAAAATCTAGTCATGGGCGCTACCTCACTTCTATTGGGGCATATGGAAAGAGAAAAATAATCACATCTTTAGAGAACGCAGTGCTAGCCCTAAAATCATATTTGAAAAAATCCATCATGCTCTGATGGAGAACTTTGTTTTACATGGAAATACTAATCCTTTTGCAGGTGCTGGAAAAGCCAATCCTTCATACCCCAAGAAGGCCAAGGATAAAAGACAAAGCTACACCTGGTGTTGTCCTCCATTTGGTTGGTCCAAAGCAAATTTCAATGGAGCGGCCAAGGAAAATTTGGGTAAAGTGGGATGTGGAGGAATTATTTGAAATTGCAATGGTCAGGGAATTGTTGCCATCAACTTCCCGTTAGGCATTCAAACCAACCATTTTGTGGAAGCTTACGTTGCCCTCCATGTGACTAAGCTTTCACATGACATGGGAATCAAACAACTTTGGTTAGAAGGCAATTCCCAAAACATTATAAACTGCCTTAAAAATACTCACCCTCCTTCGTGGACAATTTCCAACATGATTGAGGAGACATGGAACTTGTTGAATACCTTTGAAAGGGTGCATATTAGCCACGTGTATAGAGAAGGAAATCATGTTTCTGACTTGTTCACCAACTGGGCAGTGTGTAGTGAAAGGAAAACACACTAGCTTTGTGAAGGAGATCTTCCACGTGAAGCTTTAGATATTGTGGATTATGACCGAATCCATGGGAAGGAAGGACACATAGAAAATAATAATGAAGGTGATAGCTCAGAAATGTAATGGTGTTATAATAAATGGTAAGTACGAGATAGACTGGAAGGGTATTAATTACAACCAAATCTCGCACACTTACTGGGTACTCAAAAATAAAGACATTGCTTCCTATTCAAGGCATCAAAGAAGATCATTCTGGAAACATTTTCTGAAAGTTGGTTTTAGCAGAGATTTACCCCTATTGGTGCATTATCCTAAGGTGATGGGTGGAGAAAGACATAGAAGGGAACCTGCCAAGGATAGAAAAAAATGGTAGAGGCGGGAAAAAGTCTAGAAACATCTACAAAACAGAGGGATTACTACCTTTATCGAAAGACTCCATGGCAGGAAACAGTCTATGACTAGATTATTTTTCAAAAAATGGAATGAAGGTAGTATCGAGATAGAGGGAAGAAAGTTCATGGTTACTAAGGAGGTAATCTCTACAATTACAGGGATCCCTCTTGTTGGTAAAAAAATTCTATAGAGATTGAAAGATATCAGACTCTGCAATCAACGAGTATGTCAGAAATGAGGAGGAAAAGAACGAGCTCACCAAAGTTGGCACCCACTACCTTCCGGATGGGCTGAAAATTCTGTGGAGGTTTGTTCTCTGGGCCATAATCTACTACATTACCCTTGATAACAGGTTTGATAGAATTTGCACCTACCATTTCATTCTTTTGAATCATTTCCGCCATGGTATTAAGGTGTCTATTTCCTTCTATTTATATGCTTCTATAAAAAATAATATTAATGGCTATAGAGAGAAGGCTATCTCTAACCCCACCTTGCATGAAGGGCTTATGTTGCTTATCTATGAATACTTTAAGGCCCAAATCCTGGGTTAGGAAATTGGCTAGATAGAGGAGAGGGAGGCTTCGGGGTCTGATTATATCCCCTTAGATAGAGAGGATAGTGAGGGCATGCATTCTGATGAGAATGAGGGATATGTTATAAAGAAGAACCACTAGAGATCATCTTTGAAGAAGAGGAAAGGTACCTAGAAGAAAATTAAGAAAGAGATCATGGTTACCCCCAAAAAATAGAAAGCCATGATCATTTCCTCAGATGAGAAATATGATGAGAATGAGGAAGGTATGGATTCATAAGGCGAGGAGAAGATTACTACCAGGAAGGATAGAAAGAGGAAGCATACTACGCCGACTAAATCCCAAAGTAGAAAGGAGAAAGATAGGGAGGCCAGTACTGATAGGAATTCTATGGAGGACAAGAATTGTAGAGCTTCCCCTATTTTAGAATCCATACCCCAAAATTTGGGCGATGACCAGGACAAAGATTTCAGCTGCTATATGGCCGATAAGGGAAGAATTGTGGGCTAGAGAGACTTTAACATTAAGTCACCTAAAATTGGAATCACTAGAGAAATAATAAACCCCAAATTCAAAATTAGTGAAGGAGGGTGGATTAAGGTGGAAGAGTTTATCGACCCTTCTATGGTGGTGTTAAGCGACAATACCAGGGAATTTGACCTTAACCTACTCAATAACACCAGAAAAAACATGTTAGATAGTTATAGAACTATAAAATGGCTCTACCACAAAGTTGAGGACCTCAAAAACATTGTTAAAGGTACCAGCAAAGAGAAAATGGATGGTGAGGATGAGGAACAATGGAATTTGAGTATCCGGGTCAAGTAGATGGAGGAAAATATGACAAAGGTGGAGTCTACTGTCAAGATT
This sequence comes from Thuja plicata, assembly GCA_018584345.1. Classification (NCBI taxonomy): domain Eukaryota; kingdom Viridiplantae; phylum Streptophyta; class Pinopsida; order Cupressales; family Cupressaceae; genus Thuja; species Thuja plicata. The sequence goes on along the minus strand of MU227784.1, from coordinate 1,318,159 downwards.
GTAGTTGAACAAAGCCATAACATCCTAAAACCGACCAAAGAGCATACCAACACCATCATTGAGAAGCTGGAGGAGTGGATGGACGTGGCTAGCACTGAGGTGGAGACTGAACAAAACACTGATCAGGGCCCCGAAAAAAGAACTAGGGCCAGAACCAAGAAGGCTAAGGATAAGGACGGGGAGAGCATCATCCAAAAAATGAAGGAGTTGGCGGCCGATATGGAGCTTTTGGAGGCCAAAGTGGCCACTCTCATGGTGGACCTGTCTTAGGCCCCGCTAGGATTTTTAGCTAATAATAGGTTTTATCTTCTTTTTTAGAAGCTTTAGCTAGTTTTTTGTTCTGGCCTTTTCGGCCTGCTCTGCTCTTTCATTTTGAACTTTCTTTTGTTGTTTTAATGCTTTATCTCTAAATACTTTGTTTCAGGTTTTAGGAACCCTGTGAAACCTCTTTTACTTAATCAAAAACATGGTGACACACCCTTTCAATGTATCTATCATGTCTCTCCTGAGTCAACATTATTGGGGGGGGGTATCTTACTGTTTGTACCAATACTTTATTGGTTTTCTTGAAGTGTATTGAGATACTCTTGCATTCCTTTTGTGGTGGCTCCTTGGTTTTTCATGATATTTATTGATACACTCTTACATCCCTTTTAGACTATTGCACCTGTATTTTAAACTATGTTTAGAAGTGGTAATGGTATCACTCAAATAACCTCATTGGTCACTCATGCAGATTCATTTGCAGTCTGGATTTCGATTAACATTTGTTATTGTCATTGTTGTCATCTGGTCATTGTTTGATAAGTGTCATTTGGAGCACTAATACAGATTGTTGTCTTCCTGATCATCATCATTTCAAAAGAGGATATTTAGATATAGTGCCATATTAGTCATCAATAGTAATCTATAGATTCTTCATGCTTTAGTGATGTTCATGTTCATGATTTTAGGACATCTTTTTGAAGGCTTCTCAAACCTTTATGTTCTCTCTTTTGGAGAGGAGTTTTTTTTCCATTGCATTTTCTCCTATTCTCTTATTATGAGAGATTACATTGTAAGAATACATGGGTACCTAACATGGATTTTCTATCGGGACCTAGAAAGCATTTCTAATACAGTGTTGTACTCCCTAAGTTGCACTTAAGGGGGATTATTGGAGTAAATATTACATTTTATTGTTTACTCTTTTCTAAAGTTTACTTAGGTGAAAACATTAATGAGGTAGGTGGATATTTTTTAGTATTATTTGGACTCTAACTTATCTTATATTATATTGTTGACTTATGTTAGGACTTTACTTCCTCTATGTTGAGACACTTCTCTCAACCTTGCCCATTCTTTCTAACTGCTCTAGCCTATTTAAGTAGAGCCTATTATAGATTGTTACTCACTGCATTTCAATATATTTCATGTGTTGATTATCTCTTTGTTATGGAGGATGTTTGTAGACTAGATCCTGGATTAAGGTTGGCCTATCCTAATAGAAACACGGTAGCTGCCATGTACAATTGTTTAGATTTTAAGGGGGGATTTTGTTCCCACTAGCTTTTCCCTCTTTCTTCTATATTTTTCTTAGGATTTTGTACTCTAAGTTGTACATAGGGCCCAATGGTAGTTTTGAAAAATGTTTCTTTAGCTATCTAGTTACTTGTTA
>MU227784.1:1292814-1316424 GCA_018584345.1 Thuja plicata | reverse complement strand
ATATATATATATATATATATATATATATATATATATATATAATCCTTTTGGTTGGTAATTGCTTTATCTTCTCACCATTTCTCTCATATGAGAATTCCATTCCATACTATTGAATTGTAATTTCATTCTACATGCTTTACTGTCGCATTCTCCTAATAGTTTTTGTATCCTTAGAATTTTCAATTCATCACATTCTTATTCTAATTTTTTTCTTTATACATCTACAAATTCTATTCTTTCTTTTCTAGCAAGATCCAGTGTGATGTGCAGGTTAGGTTAAGAAAAAATATTACAATGGAATCATAGAGTTCAAGATTTTTTTTTTACGCATTGCCTGAATGGAAGTGGATTTGGATCAATTTTAGGGTATATATCAAATTGGCACACTCGAGGCGAATGTTCTAGATCCAACCCTCTCCATTCCCTCTCTTATTTAGTCCCCCACCCCTCGAGACAAGCACAATAAACTTGTAGTTTCAATCCTATATTTCAGATTATGAATTTTAAGTTGTATCCCTTCTGAAGAATGTTCTATTTTTTTGTTTTGAGCTCTAGGTCAGAGCTTACTACTATGCGACTTAACAAGCATTCTCTAAATAATCTCTATCTAGTTTTTCTCTTTGAAATACATCATTTTTACATGCCATCTCATCTTATAAGGGATTTTATTTTATGTAGATTGTCTCTCTCAACTAAGAAAATATGTCTGTACATTTAGTCTTTGGGCCGAATGAGACAATTTGATTTTTCTATATCTACAAGGGTGGCTGGGTGGATTCCTTTATATTTTTAGCATAGGTTCTTACGGATCATTGGCTTGGGAATCTCTACTATTATTCTGTTTAAAATGGTGTTAATTTGGCTCTATAAAACTTTATTATCATGTTAACTTTTTCTTCATATGAATCTTTGTAATATCTTTCTTATTAATATATTTTATTTAATCATTTTGCCACTTTTGCGAAAGGAGAAAATATGACTAGTATAAGTTTATTAGAATATATTAAAATATATTTTAGATTTATAGAAAAAATACCATTGCAATATAACCACGTAATTCCACCTATTGTAATCACCTAAAAATGGTCACCTAAACCCTAGACCCCCAATCTCAGCAATTAATGAAGAAACCCTAATCTTGATTAAACCTAAGTCCAAAATCAAACAGGCAATTATCAAATTCAAACTGATCTAACCTAAACCCTAGGTCCTAATCGATTATCGTACTTGATTAATTAATTAATTCCTAAAATCACATTACATTGGCAAATAAACATTATGTTAATTATTTAATTGATATTATGACATATTAATTAAATAAAAATTACAAAAATTGCCAATTAAATAAAAAAGGAATTAAATTAATTATAAAATCATAAATGTGCATTCAAAATGAGTTAATTTATTAAAAATTCATATGACATCATCAAATTCAGTTAACTGATTTATGAAAATGGAAACAATCCAATTCCACTCAGTTAACTAATTCTCTACTGTTTATCATTTTAGAAACATTTCAGTTAACTGTGAACTGATTTTGGAAGTTTCTAAAATAACTAATTAGTCAGTTCAGTCAACTGACTCTCTCGACCAATCGAATCACTTGCACATGGATTGTGCTTCTTCAATCAAATCTGAGCCACTCTTTTTGTTCAATCTTGACCGTCGATTCGAGAGAGATTTCTATAAAAGAGAAACTCTTTTCGTTCACAAAGGATCCTAATGTTTTAATTAAAGTTATTATGCTGCATTTTCATATTAACTATCTTGCATTTCTTAGCATAGCTTTTATTGTTGTATAATTTCATGTTAATCATGCAAACCTAATCTTAGAGCATATTTCAATTGGTGTTTTGAAATCAATCTTACACACTTTAATTGGTTCTCTAAAATTGGATCTTAATTAGCTTTTGATTAATTGCATCTGCATAACTATCTTAGATCATTTAGCAATAGTTTTTAAATCCTTCGTTTAGGTCTTCGATGTAGTCACTGAGCTTGAAATGACTTGAGAGCAATCTCATACTCCTGCCTTCTAGAAGGCAACAGGTCGACTCTTCCAGACATGCAGGGTGAATGAATCAATATTCATTCCTATATGCAGCTGAAGAATAATGAACATGTTGAAGTGTATGGCTAAATCAGAGGCCCACATTTAGCTATCACACCTATCAACACTCACCGCAAGTCACTTTGTTAGATTTTAAGAATAAAATCTGATTGCCTTGAGCCTCTTTCTTTGACTTCTCCCATAAATCTCCTCTATTTATTATTGCTCAGAGTAAATCTGATTCTATTTTTGGACAGAAAAAATTATAAAAGGGAATTGTTGTTTCCATATTTGATAGAGTAAAGTTTGTGAAATCATCTAGCAGCAAGATAATGTTTTTGTAGTGCTATGTTTTTATCAGAATTATATAGCAGCAACTTTATGTGCTTTTGTCTTGTTTATAAGTGATTGCTCGCAACATTTTGTGAGAGCTCTGAGAAGCTCCAGATATTTTTTATACAGCCCCAGTTGTTGCAATTTTAGTTTGTAGTCTTTAGTTATAGACATTAGTTTAATTCTGAGATGGAAGTTTACATCTTTCTTATTGTAAAGGTTATTTTCAGTTTAATAGAAGCAAGAAAAAAGATTGCATATCTCCAACTATATTTTTGTTTATTCTCTGCCCTATTTTGGGGATTTAGAATTAGTTATTTTATGATTACAGAGCATATATTTGTGAGTTTCAAATTATAGAGTGACTCTATAACCTTTACATGGTATCAGATCTGATTATCTCTCAATCCTTGTGAGTTTGGGCATTTGTTTTTTCTGGGTATTTGAATTTATTGCACAGGAGACATGGCTAGAGACGGAGGAAAGAGCTAGTAGGAGTCACCATATTTCAATGTATAAAATTATGATGTTTGGGAAAAGAAGATGAAGACCGTCATGGTAGCAAACAATTTATGGGAGATTGTGGTCAATGGATTTGTGGATGTGACTGGCCCAGCTTTGTTTCCTGCCCTCTCAAACAATCAAAAGTCTCAGTTGAAGGAGTCAAGGAGGAAAGATGCAAAATATTTGTGCTCAATTGAAACAGTCTTGACAGGTCAAATATTTCCTAGAATAGCAGCAACAGATTATTCTAAAGAAGCTTGAGATATCCTCCATAAAAGTTTCAAAGGGAATAACAAAGTTTGTTTGGTGAAGGTTTAGATGTTTCGAAGAGATTTTCAGACTTTTCTTGTGAAGGATAGTGAGTCCATTTTAGATTTTATCTCAAGACTCTATGGTTTGATAAACTAGTTGAGAACCAATGGAGAAACCATGGAGGAGCAACGAATAATAGAGAAAATCTTGAGAAGTCTTCCCTCAAGATTTGATACAATAGTTATTTCCATTGAAGAGGCAAACAATCTCTCAACACTGACTGTTGATGAGTTAATGGGTTCTCTCCAAACCCATGAGCAATGCTTGAATGGGTCTGCAAATTCTTCCCAAGAGTAAGCTTTCAAAGCTCAAGCCAATGCAAGAGGTAGAGGGAGAGGAAGAAACAACTCTGGATGAGGCTCAAGAGGCAGAGGTCATGGAAACTCTGAACAACAAAATATTGGAGGAGAAATCTCAGGATGAGAAGACACCAATGAAGGAGCTACCATTTCTCACAAAAAATCCATAGAAGGCAAGAAGAATAATAGCTCAAATAAGAGCAATATTGAGTGTTATTATTACCATAAAATTGGGCATTGTGCAAGTGAATTCTAGAAAAAACAAAGTGACCAGTCAAAGCAAAGTGTAAATGTTGCTGATGTGAAAGTGGGTGATGGAAATAATTACTCAACCTTCATCATGTGCAATATTAGTGAAGAAGGCAGCCCTGAAGTCTTGTATTTAAACATCGGTTGTAGCAACCACATGAGTGGTAATGAAAGTCTTTTTCTATTCCATTGATAAAAATATAAAGTTTGAAATTAGATTGGGGAAAAATGGAAGTGTTCCAGTTGTGGGCAAAGGATCTATTATTATCCGCACCAAGTAAGGTGAGAAACAAGAAATTCAGAATGTTTATTTTTCCCTTGGTATAAAGCACAATTTGATGATTGTTGGACAACTCACTCATAATGGATATAAAGTTCTCAGAGAGAATGACCAATGCATCATTTTTGAGAAGGATGAGAGTAAGAAAATTGTTGCATTACTCCAAATGAAAAAGAATCAAATGTTTCCATTGAAGGTAGAGATGTATTTCTCTTCACAGTCAGCAGCTGCACCTCCCAAGAAAGAAATACAACAACAATCACCCTTCAAGAGCGTGATTGAAGACCCCTCCAAACTATGGCATTTATGGTATGGACATCTTGGCTATGCTACTTTAAATTTATTATCCAAGAAAAGAATGGTAGAAGATTTTCCGTGTATTAAAGAGTTGAGTAAAAAGTGTGAGGCTTATATTTTGGGTAAGCAACATAGGCTCCCTTTTATTTCTGATAAATCTAGAAGGGAAAGAGTGCCATTAGAGCTGGTGCATACTAATTTAGTTGGCCCTATGAAAATCACTTCCATTGGGGGGAGTACTTATTTTATGACCTCCATAGATGATTTCAGTCATAAAACATGGGTGTATTTTATGAAAAATAAATCTGAAGCTATTGATAAGTTTTTAGAATTTAAAGCCTAGGATGAAAAAGAAAGTGGAAATTACGTTAAAGTGATAATGTTTGATAGAGGGGGTGAATATACCTCCAATATTTTTGTCAAGTTTTGCAAGAAAAATGACATAAAGAAGGAGCTAACCACCAGTTATACTCTGCAGTAAAATGGAGTGGCTAAAAGAAAGAATAGGACCATCATTGAGATGGAAAGGAGCATGATGAAAGAAAAAGGAATACCAATTGAATATTGGGGAGAAGCTATAGAAATAGATGCCTATTTGATAAATAGAAGTCCTACAAAGGTATTTTATGACAAGATTCCATTGGAAGCATGGGTAAAGCATAAATGGATGGTTGAACACTTGAGAGTGTTTGGGTGTGTATCATAAGCACATGTGCCAAAGGAGAAAAGGAAAAGGTTAGATGACAAGGGTGTGAAGTGTATCTTTGTGGGATACAGTCTTCATTCAAAGAAATATAGATTGTATAACCCAATTACCAAAAAGATCATCATTTTAAGAGATGGGGAGTTCATTGAGAATGAGTCATGGGATGACTCGGTAGACGCGTCATCAAGCAATTCAAGTAAAGTGCCTATTATTGTTGAAGATGATGAGTGTAATGATAAGAAAGATGATACAAAATCAGACATAAAGGCTCTAGAAGGGTCCTAACAGTCCCTCCACAGAACAACAACAACAATACTGAGAGTTCTTACCTCACTCTCACCTCCCTAATGCCAAGAAAGACCAAGAGTTTAAGGGAGATATACCGAGACGAAAGGTATGAAGATAAATTTGATGAAAATATTAATTTTGCAATATTTTCTCATAGTGATCCAATTTATTTTGAGGATGTTGTAAAATAAGAAAAATGGTGTGATGACATGAATGAGGAAATAGATGAAATTAAATTAAATGAAACTTGGGAGCTATCTAAATTACTTCCAAACAAAAAATTTATTGGATTTAAATGGGTTTACAAGACCAAGAGCAATGTTGAAGGAAAAATAGATAGGCATAAGGTTCAATTGGTGGTCAAGGGGTACAAACAACAGTTTGGTAGATATTATGATGATACCTATGCCCCTGTTGCAAGAATGAAATCTGTGTGTGCTGTCATAGTAATTACAACCCACCACAAATAAAAGGTATATCAAATGGATGTGAAATCTACCTTCTTGAATAAAGTATTGAATGAAGAGGTTTATTTGGAGCTACCACCTGGTCATGAAGTTTCAGGTCATGAAGGTAAAGTGTACAAGATTAAGAAGGCTCTTTATGGGATGAACAAATCTCCATGGGCATGGTATAGCAGGATTGAATCATATTTGATGAGAAGTAGATTTTGCAAAAATGATGGGGAGCCCACTCTTTACATTAAGGGAGCAAATAGTAATATTTCAATTGTTGTCTTGTATGTTGATGATCTAGTCTTTACTGGGGATGATGATTTTCTCCTTTCTTAATTTAAAGAGGCCATGAAAAGAGAGTTTGAAATGTCAGACTTAGGTATCTTGAGATATTTTCTAGGCATAGAAGTAAAATAAATGCATGATGGTATTTTTATCTCTCAAGAAATATATGCAAATAAGATTTTGGAGAGATTTAGAATGTAGAGTAGCAAGCCTCTTCCAAAACCAACTATGGTAGTTCTAAAGTTAAGCAAGAAATATTGTAGCAACAATGTGAATCCAACCTTGAATAAAAGTTTGGTTGGAAGTTTGATGTATTCAACAAAAACTAGACCATACATAATACATGTAGTAAGTTTGATTTTTAGATTTTTAGAAACTCCAAATGACTCCTATTGGTAAGTGGGAAAGATAATCCTAAGGTATGTAAATGACACCAAAGGATATGTTATTTTGTATACTGCAAAAAATCATTCTGGGCTAATTGGTTACACAGATAGTGATTGCGCAGGATGTTTGGATCATAGGAAGAGAAATTCTAGGTATTATTTTCATATGGTTTCAGGTGTAACCTCACAGAATTATAAGAAGAAAATCATAGTTGCTCAATCTACTGTAGAAGCTGGGTATATATAAGCAAATGCAACAACATGTCAAGCTATTTGACTGAGAAGGATCTTGGCAGATTTGTAGGAAGAAAAGGAGGAGAGTGTTGAAAATATAATACATGCAATCTGATTGAGAGGGGGTGAATCAGGAACCAATAAAACTTATTCTTCTTTAAATTCAAATAGATTATCAAATCTGATTGCATGCATAGAAAATAAATAATCATTCATAACGCATGACATAGTATTTGGTTACCCAGAAACCTTCCAAATAGAAAGTAAAACTAGGGTGGGGATGGTACCCACAAGATTTAGTACTGCAGTATAAATTTAGCCTCTTAGAGCTTACATTGACCACTTTTGATGGCCTGCCCTGTTAGGAGCAATAAGGACTATTAGGTCCACCTTGTGAAAGGATTTTATACAATATAATAAAGTAAATCAACTTTGCTAGGAGATTTACAAAGGAATGTTAGGTCCACCTGGTTAGAGTATTTTTCTGATCCACCTATTAGAATGAACTAGTAGATTATCTTCTTATGCAACTCTGATTTTTTGAATGAGATCCTTTGATTTATAAATAATCACCTGACTTTGATGGATGAGTCGCTACTATAATTTTATACTTCTGCAATCTTCTAATCAATATGCCACTTTATATTCACATATACACATGTTCACATACACATTTTGGATAAATAAAATATCTTACATATATATCTTATCGAAAACAAATGAATTCATAAGTCAGCTTCCATTAGACATAATGATATCAAACAATATATGCAAAGTCAGCCCAATACTGTCACTTGGGTCCATAAGTCTACTCAGGTGATAAAGTGATACTCAGGCAATATGTTGATCACTCGGGTCACACTAAGCACTTGGGCAATGCTGGTTACTCGGGTAATGCTGATCACTCGGGTGATACTGATCACTCGGGTGATGCTAGTTCCTCACACAATACTGATCACTTGTGCGATATTGATCACTCGGGTAATACTGAATGACTAAGTGTTTTGACACTAATTGAAAACATATCTTTCCATAAGGTCTAAAATCTCCTCCTTTTTCATTAGTTCCAAAAAAACTTATAATTGAACTTTGAATCTGATAGGTCAAAACTTCCCCTTACCATCTGCTCGGGTTTTGACACTTGCTCTGCTGCTCGGGTCCAACTGACTCTATTTTTTTTTTTCAAAATTATTTATGTATTTTATATCTTCTTCTCTACTCAGCTGTATGTGTATTTCCTCAATGTATATACAATGACCTTTCCCTCTTTTTTTTGACAAAAATGCCAAAATATATCTACAAGGTAATTCCAATGTATGATAGGAAATCACAATGTACCTTTAAAATTTGAGATAGATTATTGTCCCAATTGTCCTATAGCACCTTCATGATATGCAATTATATCTATAGCTCAGCTGACAAATCTATCATAAGTTTTGCAACTGATAAATTATTGTCATGAATGAGTGTCTTGGCATGTGTGATGTGTTTCTCCATTGCATCCATGTGTGGTAGGAGTTGGCTTTGGATGGTTGTAAGAGAATTTCTAGTCCTTGATTCTTCTCTCAGTAACTAAACCTATAGATCAGTTAGATATTTGATCTTCAAAAAGTGTGCTTAGCTTGTGCTCGGATCAAGTGCCAACTACTCTGCACTTTCCTTCAGATCTGCATCAATCTTTACTAACTTATTCTTTATCTCTACAACAAAGTTAGAAGTATTACTCAACTTTACAAATAATGTTACTACATTGGTCACGATGGTTTCTAGAGTGCTAATAACATTGGTTAGCTACACCTGGTCAATTTCAATCTACTTTGCAACATTCTCTAGAACCTTGTTTTCAAACTTTCTTTCTGCTTTCTCAATTAGTTTCTCTTAACGATTTAAGTCTATATAAAACTTATGGACTAAGTCAACAAGTTGGTCCATAAAAGAGTCATTCTCATTGACTTCAATATTTAGTGCATCTTGGAATATTCCTTTTATATCTTCAATCACTCAGTTCCTCTTTTTCACTTCTTGGAGGTTCTTTTGGATTGCTCTTTTCTTCCATAGCTCTCCAAGTATATCTATTTGCTCTACGTACAAGTTGGAAAGATCCCAATTTGGAATCAAAATATCTTCTTCAAGATCAGTCTCATCAATATTCACTTCCTTCTCCTTACCTTTAATCTTGGGATTAGGTGAAGGAACAATTTCCTTACCTTTTCCATCCTCATCTTGTACCTTAGTATTCAATTGAATTAGGTCATTAACCTTTACTGTACCAATTTTTGAATCAAGGTTAACTGAAGAATCAATACTGGCTGAAGAAACATTTACCTTGTCCATCTATGACTTGGTTATGCTTGGCCCAGTAGTAGGTGGAGCCTTTTTCTCAGTTCACATTGATTCTGTAACCTTATTCTTACTCAGAGACAATATGTTCTAGATAGGTGATTGGGGCAAGGATTCCATCACTTCTACTGCAACTTGTTAAGTATTAGACTCTTCAATTATCTGTACCTCAAGTAATGTATTATCATTGGTCTATTGAGGATGATCTAAAATTGATACTTCTGTCTTATCATCTTCCTTAACTCAATGAGATAGAAGGAAAAGTCTTTCTATACTTCTTTCCAAACTATTCCATCCTTTTCTTTCCTCTTTTTAGAATCTTAGGAATCTCTATCTCTAAAGATATCCTGATTTTTTCTTCTTCATAGGTACCAAAGTAAGGTGCTTTGGGATTGGAAGGTTCATCCACAAGAGCCTCAATTATGTTCTTAGTCTGATCAATGTTAACCTCATATGCAAGAGGTTTCACCCATGCAACCCTAGGCCTGACTTCCTGAATGTATACCTTATCACAGTCAACTAGGAAACAAATATCATCCTTATAATCTTCAACTAGTTGTTTAGGAATCTTGTATCTACTTTGCATTTTCTGTTTGAAATTCTCAAGATATCCATCCATGATCTTCTCAAAATTATCTCCTAATTTAGCTACGAATTCATTTTTATGATGGATAATAGGTTTGTCCTTCTTCCATACTACTGTGCCCTTGGAAGGAAAGAATTTATGAACATAAAATAATACGAAGACCAGAAGAGAACCAAACTTACATGGATTTGTCTTGGATGCCCGATGCTTTCCATATTCTTGCATAACTAGATGAGCTGCAACTCAACTAGGTCAAATACTAGATTATTCTTTACCACCTTGTATGTTAAGTCCACAGCTTCACACGATACACTATTTGGTCTACTAGAACTACATATCTTGTGAGATATCACATGAATCCCAAACTTCACTTCTATGTCAGTAACTCCATTTAGTCTCATGCCTCTTCCATCCCACTCGGTAAGAGTTAACTTAGGTAGCTTATCTCTGGTAAGGGTTTTGGTAGTCTTAGCTTTGTTAAACATGGGATACCTTGTTACTCAGTGTATCATTGTCTTTGTGATCTTCACAGGTTGCTCCAACCATAGATTCATGTCATTAATGTGGATAAGAACAAATCTACTCCATTTGATTTGGAAATTCTTCAGCATGTGCAGGATGTGGGTTAAACCTTTAACCTCTAGATGCTTGTGCTCGGGCTTCAGATTCTCGCATACACAAAATTTCTCATATGCTTGATTCATCTCAATTGTTCCAAGATCCTGGATGTTACAATGATAGAAGCTTTGAATGTCATTGACCAGTAATACCCTTGGAGGAATTAGGGAATGAGATCCCAACAGATCTATTTCCTCTACTACTATAAGATAAAGCTTAAACTCTAGAGGATTATAGATAGTATTTTTCACCAACATCTACGATCCTTTATTAACTTTTCAGCTGGATGTGGATGCCATATCGATCAGAGAATTTGATCAAACTTCTCTTTCAAACAAAGATTCACTATGAATAGCTAAGGGCTCTAAATTTCTCTACAAACTAAAATCTTTGTAAACAATAACCTTTTCAATTCATCACTTATAAGAATTTTTACCGTTAGATTATTTCATTAAATGCTCCATACATAGTATCTGGCATAGCTCAGGCAGTTCTCCCAAGCTTACTCAGAAGATTGGGGAAAACTAACTTCCCAACTCTTATACAACCTGACTCAGCTCGATTAAGATAGAGTAGCTCGGGTGAAACTTAGATCCTAACTCAGTTAGCACCATAATATCTGGAACTGATGTATGATGGCTTTAATGCGTAGTTCTAGTCATATCCTTGCATCTCTATTCTATGATGGTAGATCCACCCAACTCACTATTTTGGGTGCCATTAGATCCTTCATTGTTTTAGTATGAACTTTCAGAGGATTTCCTTACCCATTGTTAATTCATCTGAATTCTAATTTCTAAGACCTTTGATTTACCTTTCTCAATATGAGTATATACTTTTTCTCTGTTCATACAATTTTTTCTTAGATGATCGAGTTGTTTACACACATAACATCTCTTAGTGGGATTTTTTTTTTGGAGGCGAGTATTTGTACAATTCGCACCAATGTGTCCATACTCTCCATAATGAAAACATATGTACTATGTGTTGTAATCCCAACCAAAAATTTCTTTGGCCAATTGTTCAGTAGGGTTCCATTTCTTAGTTCTGCACTTGGAGGATTTGTGACTTTGTTTGTTACATTTGAAACATTTTCCTTCAAGCAAGTAGGTTTCTCAATGCATTTATTTTCTCTATGTCCATGTTTGTTGCAACTGTAGCATCTACCATTTAACTTTGATTTTCCATTGATCCAACATTTATTTGATGCATGCCCTAACTTACCACAACGGTTACAAGTAGGTTTCATGTTCTTTTGAGCTCCTTGCTTTGAGGATTCACCTTGTTTAGTATAACCTAGTCTAGTCTATCCATGATGTCTGATTTTTGTTGATTGATCTATGCTACCTTGTGAATTTATCATACTTTCATTGGTTTTCCTTTCATTGTTGAGATCATTCTGCAATCTTTCATTTTCTATCCTTAGGTTGATAACTTCTTTATTTTCATTATTGAGTTGATTTGCCAAATCTACTTGCTAGAGTGACAAATGATGGATTTCTTTGTCTTCTAACCTTGTACTTATCAATATTTTATCTTCTTGAGCCAAATTTATGTCATCTTCTGCTTGATTATTTTTCTCTATGACTTCACATAATCTGACTAAATAAACTTCTTGTTCTCTTTTCAACTTTCTGACTTCTTCATGTAAATTGAGATTCTTTGCAAGCAAGTCTTCAATGGTTGCATCAGCTTCTTCAGAACTTCTGTCTTTGTTAAAATATTCAATTCTTTCTTCTATGTAATTCATGTCATTCATTTCTACTACTAAATCTTTTCTTCTTTTCAGGGAAAGAGAGAGCTGCTCTTTGAGTTTCTTGATCTGATCCATGGCCACTTGTAGATCTATCTTTTATTTTCAATGGCTTTCTCTAGTCTATATATTTCCATTGCCTCTGATCTTTGCTCAAGCTATTAAACTTCTTTAGAGAGAACCTTTAGCTCTGATACCAATTGTTGGAAATATATTACATGCGATGTGACTAAGAGAGGGGGTTAATCAGGAACCAATAAAACTTATTCTTCTTTAACCTCAATTAGATTATCTAATCTGATTGCATGCATAGAAAAGAAATAATCATTCATAACACATGACACAATATTTGGCTACCCGTAAACCTTCCAAATAGAAAGTAAAACTAGGGTGGGGATGGTACCAAGAAGATTTAGTACTGCAGTATAAATTTAGCCTATTAGAGCTTATATTAAACACTACTGATGGCCTAATCTATTAGGAGCAATAATGACTGTTAGGTCCACCTTGTGAAAGGATTTTATACAATACAATAAAGTAATGCAACTCTGTTAGGAGATTTACAAAGGACTGGTAGGTCCACCTGGTTAGAGGATTTTGTTGATCCACCTGTTAGAATGAACCAGTAGATGATCTGCTTATGCAAGTCTGCTTTTCTGAATGAGATCCTTGATTTATAACTAATCATCTGACTGTGATGGATGAGTCTCTGCTATACTTTTATACTTCTACAATCTTCTAATCAATATGCTACTTTATATTCGCATATACACATGTTCACATACACATTTTGGATAAATAAAATATCTTGCATATATATCTTATCCAAAACAAATGACTTCATAAGTCGGCTTCCATTAGACATAATGATATCAAACAATATATGCAAAGTCAGCCCAATACTGTCTCTTGGGTCCAGAAGTCTACTCGGGTGATCAGCCGATACTCCAAAAATATGATGATCACTCGGGTCACATTGATCACTTGGGTGATGCTGGTTACTCAGGAAATAGTGATCACTCAGGTGATGCTGGTCACTCAGACAATACTGATCACTCGGGCGATACTGATCACTCAGGCGATACTGAATGAAGAAGTGTTTTGACACTAATTGACAACATGTCTTGCCATAAGGTCTACAGAGAGAACCACAATATTTTGTGACAACATTTCCTCAATAGGTTTGTCAAAAAATCTAGTGTTTCATGGAAGAAGCGAGCACATTTAAATTAGGTATTGTTTTATTAGAGAATTAGTTGAGGATAGTGAAATAAAAATGGAGTTTTGCAGGTTTGAGAAGCAACTAGCTGACATTTTCAACAAGCCATTGAGCATTGTAGGTTTTGAGCAATTAAGGAGAAATCTGGGCATGGTTAATTTGGATGAAGCATGATCTTGTTTGTCGGCACAAGAAAAAGGGGCCGTATTGGATTTGCAGAATCAAATCTGATTTCCTTGAGCCTCTTTCTTAGACTTCTCCCATAAATCTCTTCTATTTATTATTGCTCAGAGTAAATTTGATTTTATGTGGAGTTTTTGCTGATAAGTTTAAATTAGATTTTATGCGGACTTTGAGAGATAAGTTTAAATCAGATTTTTGAAATCTGATTATGTTTTTGGACAACATACAAATTATAAAAGGGAATTGTTGTTTCCACATTTGAAAGAGCAAAGTTTTTGAAATCAGAGGAGAAAGAGAATGTTTTCATAGTGCTCTATTTTTATCAAAATTGTATAGAAACAACTTTATGTGTTTTCTCTTGTTTAGCAGTGATTGCTCCAAGCATTTTGTGAGAGTTCTGACAAGCTTTAGATATTTTGTATGCAGCCCCAATTGTTCCAAGTTTAGTTTGTAGTACGTAGTTATAGACATTAGTTTATTTCTGAGATAGTAGTTTACATCTTTATTATTGTAAAGGTTATTTTCAGTTTAATAGAAGCAAGAAACAAGATTTCATATCTCTAACGCCATTTGTGTTTATGCTCTACCCTATTTTGAAAATTTAGAATTAGTTATTTGCTAATTACAGAGCATTTATTTGTGAGTTTTCAGATTATAGAGTTACTCTATAATATTTACAACTTCGCCATTCATCATAAATATTTTAACCAAGCCCTATGCTACATGTATTGTAAATTAATGATGTCTTTTATTATAAAATAATTACAATAGACAAAGTAATTTGGGTGCTCCAATTAGCATTTATGAGATCTCTGTGTTATCTTTCTTTTTAGTTATTATATTAGATTGAGTTAAATTCTGTAGAAAAGTCAACACATATAATTAGTAATGTTCAAATCCTTCAATAAGATACTAACATGTCGTCACTTTCACAGTATGGTCGATATTAAGAAGAAATCACTTTCACGGTATGGCTTTTAAGCTTGACATCTCTAAAGCGTATGATAAAGTTAATTGGTCCTTTCTACTAAAAATCCTTGGTAAATTGGGATTTAATGAAAAGGTTATCCAAATCATAAAAGAATGTACTCAAACTGTTAGTTTCTCCATTTTAACTAATGGTTCCCCGGGTAGACACTTTACCCCTGAGAAAGGTCCTAGACAGGGAGACCCTCTCTCTCCCTACCTATTTATCATGGTAGCGGATGTGCTAAGCAGGACTATGAGTATGATAATTAATACGAGGAAGATACAGGGATTCAAACCAGCCTCTACTCACCCTCAGGTGGTTCTGGAGCAGTTCGTGGATGACACTTTCCTTTCCGGGTACTCGTCTGTTATCGAGGCTAAGCAATGGAAACAAATGCTGGATTGGTATGCTTGGGCCTCGGGCCAATGTATCAACTATCAAAAAAGCTGAGTATTCTTTTTTAATACTCCTGTGGATGTTCAAAATAAGGTGCTGAAAATCTTTGGATGTTTGACAGCTATGCTTCCTTCAACTTATTTAGGCCTCCTCCTCACTGTCAAAGATGTTTCCCTGGAATTCTGGAATTCCATCTTGGAAAGAACCCAAAGGAAACTGGCGGGGTGGAAAGGAAAGATACTTAGCAACGCTGGTAAGCTTCAATTGGTTGCTTCTACCCTACAGGGGATCCCGGTTTACTTTCTATCAATATTCAAAATCAGAAGCAATATGGCCGAAAAACTGGAAAAAATTCAGAGAACTTTTTTTGTGGGTAGGGACGGAGGAAAAAAAGAGGATTTCACTGTTCAATTGGGACACCGTCTGTCTCCCAAAAAGGCTGGGGGGTCTCGGACTAAGGAAAGTCAGAATGATGAACAAGGCCCTTATTACTAAGGTGGCCTGGAAGCTTGTTTAAGGTAAAGCGGAGTGGTGCAGAATTATGGAAACCAAGTATTTACATGGTCATCCATTCAAAAATCAGTTTCATAACTGTGACCTCCCTAGTGGTTCAAAACTTTGGACAAATATATGTAAGTGTAAGGCCCTCCTCACCAAAGGAGCTATATGGAAAATTGGAAATGGGGGATCTATTAGATTCTGGAATGACCAGTGGACCATGAACCATCCTCACCTGAGTATTAAATTCAAACCAATTATGGATATCATTAGACTGACCCTGGGTCATAGAGCTTCCAACTATATCAATGGTGATACTTGGATAGATATACCTAACCAATTAAGGGACAGACCGGATCTACAGCACTCAGCCAGAGAACTCATGGAAATTCTGAAGGGCTTTAGAATTTCTGAGAATGAAGACTCTATCATCTGGACCCCCACCCAGTCTGGGTCCTTCACTGTTAGATCAGCCTATAACCTGCTTATTAAAGAAGAGTGCAACCAGAGTGATTGGAAGAAGGTCTGAATCCCCCAACTCACGCCTAAAATTAACTTCTTCTGGTGGACCCTTATGCACGGAAAGATCCTAACCTAGGATAACCTCACTAAAAGAGGGTTCTCATTGGCCAACAGATGCATCCTTTGTGAGAAGGAGGAAGAGACTATTAATCATCTCTTCATTCACTATGACTATGCTACTTGCATCTGGAAAGGAGTTTATGACAGGCTGGGCATCTCGTGGGTCCTTGGTTACGAGATACAACAATTTGCTAATTGGAGATCCCCCTCTAACCACCCACTTCTCCAGATTCTCTGGCGTATGCTTCCCCCGCACATATGCTGGGCTATTTGGAGAGAAAGGAATAATAGGATCTTCAGGGAGACAGGCATCCAGGCGGATGCCTACCTCCACATAGGAACTAAGCTCCTCAGAGAAAATGTTAGAATGGCGAAATGGAAGCTCCCTTCTAGCCCTCCTGCTATCTGGGAAACTCTGATAGAGGATCGCTGGAATCTACTGAGTGGGTTCTCCAAGTTTGATAACACTAAAAAGAGCATCAGGAATGCCACCACCTGGACTGCCCCTCCTCGGGACTGGATAAAACTGAACTTTGATGGTGCTGTTAACAATCTTGGGCAAGGTGGGGGAGGAGTGATGAGAGACCACCTTGGCAATTGCCTCCTAGCTTATGCTGGACCGACCATTAACTGTACTGTCACACAGGCAGAAGGTTCTGCTCTGCTTTGGGGGATTAAATTCTCTAAACAGATGAATGTTAATCAGCTGGAAATTGAAGGTGACTCCAAAGTAATAATTGGAGCAGTTAAGAATGGCATGAGTGCTGGGTGGCGGACTAGACCCATTATTTCAGAGATCCGTGAGCTTCTGGAGAGCTTCCAATAGATAAATATAAATCATATATACAGAGAAGGTAACGAGGTGGCAGACTCTCTGGCGGCAATGGGACTAAGACAAATCAAGCTTAATAGTTGGTCGTTAGTCAGTGATTTACCCCTAATGACTCAGCGTCTCATCATGGGAGAAATGAAGACAAGTGTCTAATGTGCCAGGCTGGAATCTTTATCATGTTTCCTCCCTCGAACACGGGTTGGCATTTTTGAGTTAGCTGTATGATTATGAAATTTAAAGCGCAAGGTTCCATAAAGTTCAATAAGTGTTTTTTGTTCGTGCAGAGTGACCGACGTCAGGAGAAAAAGGCATTTTTGGCGATTTATGATGGTGATGGTATTATTACTATTTATGTTACTTTGAGATACGCAAGATCTGTCAGTACGGTGACGGATTTCAAAAATCCCCAAAACAGGCAGGATGAGTATAAACAACTCGTGAAAAGGATTTGCAGAAAAGAGAAGTTTTTTATGGCATGCAACGACAGTAGCCTCCTCAAAAATAGTCTGACGAGTGTTGTTCAAACAGAGGATATGGGGGGAATGTGCTTCGTATCGAACCAGATTTTATTGATGTTGTCTTTTCCTTGGACCCTCTGGTTACTCACTATTGTAAGGAGTCTGGTATCTGGGGTTTCATGGAACGGATGAAGGGAGGCCATGACGAAAGAATATCCAAATAGTTTGTCACCTCATGGAATAACAGAAGTGTCTCTGTGGGAGGCATTCATTTCCAGATCAATGAGGAGGTCATTTCCGAGGCTACTGGGCTTCCGATGGTTGGAAGAAAGTACAAGAAAATGATTCAGACCACGGACCCTACAGGTCTTAAACAATTTTTCAAGGAAGGGGAGCTGGCAGTTAGGAAACAGGGAGGTTTCGACAGAGAAAAATTGCCTGACTTCTGGCCTAAGATCTGCCTCATCATTATGAAATACTTCACTCTCAAAGGTAAGTTCACGGTCTTCTACAATTATCACCTTCCTTTCCCTAACCACATTAGGAACAAAGACTTAATCTCCATTCCGTTTTATCTGTTACACTCTATTGAAAGTAATACTAGCGATATTAAAAGTAACCCGGACAGGGTTATCCTCCACCAAGGCCTTCTGCTCTACCTCTACCAGTTTCATAAAGCCATATGCCTAGCCCCCCAACCCCCTATGATAATTCAAATGTTGTCCCAAGATACGACTGCTGGTAAAACAGACAAGATGTCCAACTCCTCCTCTAAGTCTATCCGGATCACACAAGGTCCTGAGACTGGTGAGAAAAAAGCCCGGAAGAAAAGTATTAAGCTCCCCACCCTTACTCAGGAGGATTTGGTTGAATCTTATGTTTCTGACTCTATGGGCTGCTTGGATGGTAAAGAGAATGATAACACCCCCGAGACTGAGTGTAAGCCTAAAAAACAGAAAATAACCGAAACCCTGGTTAATCTTGAAGTGGACCTTAGTGGGACAGGCCGAAGGCGGTCTCACAGAATCGCTAAGGAGAAATGTAAACTCAAAATGCTGGAGACGGCCTCCAGAGAGCTCTCCCCATCTGAAAATGCCTCACATTCCACCGAGTCTAAAAAGAGTTCTTTAGAAGGCTATAGGAGCCCGGCGGAGAATACCCCCATGAACAACCCTAACAGAGCTATGAGCCTTACCCCTCCCCGAAGTCCCAAAGGTGACCCCTAGGATAAACCCTAGGATAAATCCCTTTTGCCTGGTATGGAGGAGAAAAGTAACCTGGCTGGCACCCTTAAGAGCAGGTTTGTGAAGATTGAAATGGAAATTGTGGAGATAAAGAAAGGAATGCAGGACTTGATGGACTTATACAAGAGGACCAACAAATTCACCCTAAAAGTGATGCACGCCTCGGCTTTAACCCTTTGCAATGTGCATGAGAAGCTCTCTAATGGCAAGTTGGAAGCAAATGCCGACAACAGAGACCTTTTTCTGTTCCCGCAGGAAGAATGGGCGAGATCCCTGCTGTCTAAGCAGCTGGGAGGAAAGAATTAACTTTTAGGTCCATGCTGTGGTATTTTTTTGATAGATTAGTTCCTCAGTTCCCCTGCTCTATTTTGAGGGGTTTCGTTATGATTAGTAGCAGATTGTGGATAAGCCCTGCGTGGTTCCGAAACAATATTTTTAAGGTTAATATGGTTCTTAGATACTTTGGTGGTTTCATTTTATGCAGAACAGTTAAGTTTGTTTTTGATAGAGGTAAAAGTTTAAGCTTTTGTGCTAACAGTAAAACCTACTATATACTTTGGCTAGTGCCATTAACATGTTGTTAATGTGCTTCTAGTCCCCTGTTCTACGGGCCAGCACCCTCTTGCTACTTTTATCTATCAAAAACATTCCATTTTCTTTGAACTCTTTAAACATTGTTTATAGGTCATAGTAATGATTTCACAGTAACGATTTCAAAAATCGATAACCCACTTCAGTTTTTCCATTGATTGAAAGTTGTTGCAGTTGTAGCCCTTTACATCTCTCACACAGATCAGTCCCATTGCAACACTTGAACAAGAAATTATCATAATTAACCACTCCAAAGCATTCTATATGTATTAATTCAATTTCACCTGTCATTAATAGTCTTCTTGTTTTCCATCTCTGCAACTTCCCTGATGTAGTCTTTGGAACACTTCGAGCTTTAAGCAACTCAACAAACCTAACAGCCACTCCATGCTCCTTCACAATACACAAATAAATCTTTTTACAATTTCTCTTCATTCTGTCTTCATCTTGGGCTGCGAGATATTTATGCTCAAAATTCTGTAGCTCAGCAAGCACTACAATCACATTTGCGATGGATCTAGTTATGTCTATTGCAAAGGCAACAACACAAAATGCTCTGAAACTTTGAGTACAACTCATGAAGGCAGTTTCCTCAAGGTAGCGAGGATGTACCGGATGATCATCACCTACTCTTATAATGTCCTTTAGATGACCAATGATATACAAGTACTGATCATTTCCTTTTGTAATGACTCCCATGTCACCTGTTCTTAGGTAAAAAATTCCCTTCTCCAAATCTCCTTTTGTATTTGGCCTTGCAAGAAATACCTATGTAAAAAATGAACAATAGAATTGAGAATACAAAATAAATTTAGATAGAACGAATCATTGTTTTGTGTAACATTAGTATATATTGGTCACTATTGCAGTGACACTAACAAGGGTAAACATCATAGAAACAATCACAAAAACTTTAGGGAGTATCTTTAAAATGAACAAAGAATGTACTTATCTTACTTAAAAATAGAAATATTTTTTTAGAAATTAGTTATTTTATACACATGGATAATTTATAATGATAATAAAGAGTGAAGTATTTCACAGTGAGAGATGATTTCATTTTTTTTAATATCTTAAATGTTAATTTTCAAAAATAAATTATAAAGTTATATATTCATGATATAGGACACTTTCAAGTTACTTTATAACATCTCTTTCTCTAATTATAACGTAGAACCTTAAACAAATTAAATCTATGTAATTTATTAAATTTAACTCATTTATAATTTATTAATTTTTTTTAATTTTCTATTAAATTTATAGATACCTCGTTTGTAAGCCATGGGTAGTCCAGGAAGCCGTCTGCATTGCTTGCAGAGGAGATCCAAATCTCACCTTCGTCGCCTGCTTCTACTTCTTCACGAGTCTTTGGGTCAACAACTATCATCTCAATGCCCAGTTCTGATTGTGAGCAAATTCTTGCACAAGGCAAAAGGCCTTTGTAAGTAGGAGCTTGACTTACATTGGGTCCCCATGAAGTTGACACAAATGTGCAGTTTTATGCAAGTCCATAGGATGGAGCCATGGCAGAAGCACTCAGACCATATACTGAGAATTTCTTCAGAAAACTTTCGACAACAGTACCATATATACGCTCATTAATCACTCTAAGATTTCTTAGGCTCTCTAGATTCAGTTTGACGGGTGGTTCTCCCTTAGGTCCACTGCTCATGTAGTTTTGCACAAGAGGAAGGGAAAAGGATGGTACTGGTGTGCAGGTGGCCTTGTATTTGCTCACCATTTCAAGCCACAAGGTTGGCTTTTTGAGGAACATGAATGGAGAAGTTAAAATACAGGTTGCAGCACTAACAATGGTGAGTAGAAGGAACATGAGGCCACAGTCATGGTACTAAGGAAGCCATGAAATTATGCTCTTCTTGCTGCTCTTACATTGTGTGCTGCAGATCCTGCTGTTATCAAGACTGGCTTAGGGATGCCTGTTGTACCAGAAGTATACTGTATCAAAAATAGGTCTCTTTCTCTACACCGACTGTACTTGTTCCCACCTCCTCTCTTAATTAATGATGTCTCCTTTGAATTGGCTTTGAATAAGGATACCAGTGATATCCACTGCATTTTCTTTAACAAAATACCCTTTTCATTTGCACCAGTCTGCTTCATGACACTTGATAAATAGGCCGGAAAAGCCATGGGAGCCTTTGGATGAGTTTGTTGGACTATTCTTACAAGTTTACTGCATTCCTCCTGAAAGAAGAAATACTTAACATTACTGCAAATAGGATGTCTCTGTTCCTTCCATTTTTAAAAATATTTGAAGATTTTATATATAAACATATATATATATATATATATATATATATATATATTAGTTCCTCTTCTCAATAAACTCCTTCGCCAGGGATAGAGTAATAGATTCTAATAGAATCTAAAGCATTCCCAATGTAGGAAAACATTGAAAGAAGTAGCTATAGTGACGTGAGAAACTTTCTTGCAAGAATTTTAATTGCTTAGCATAATTCACATGAATGCTTTCTGAGAGACCACATCAATTATCATCTCTAAACTTACTTCACCATAAACATACGTTAAACATACTTCCCCGTATCCACAATGTTAATCTAAAAATTATACCTCGAATATCTTGACAGTTCCACCTCATATTGCTCTTACATAGAACTCTACTGCAGCTTTGAAGCTATCATAATAAAAGCTAAATTGAACAATTGAATAGATTAAAATTTACCATACATTACTTGTTGGTTTATAGAATAAAGCGATTAGAAGCTAACCATATGGTAAAAACTATCAAATAGAAAGAATGCTTGCTTACCTGAGAAGAGAAGGATGGATTAGGAGGAAGCATGGGAACACTCACTAGTCCAGCTCTTTGGCACCCAAATATGATTCCCAAAAATTCAATCCCAGGTGGGCAGAGAATCAAAACTCTATCGCCTCTTTGCAGCGTACTCCTAAGATTTGAGGCAATGGTGGATGCAGAAGCATGGAGCTCTGAATATGTCAAACTGCACTCCTGATTGCCTGATTCATCCACCCACTTGAAAGCGGGTTTATTAGCCAAATGCAGATGTTTAGCCCACATAGGAAGATACAGATCTACAAATGGTTGGTCGGGAAATAGAA
This sequence comes from Thuja plicata, assembly GCA_018584345.1. Taxonomy (NCBI): domain Eukaryota; kingdom Viridiplantae; phylum Streptophyta; class Pinopsida; order Cupressales; family Cupressaceae; genus Thuja; species Thuja plicata. The sequence goes on along the minus strand of MU227784.1, from coordinate 1,294,374 downwards.
TATCATAATTTTCATACATTCTGAAAATCCTATAGAATTTCTCTCGCTTCTCTTTGGATAATAGAAATCCTCTAGCTAAACACAAGAAATGAAACTTCTGTGATAAAGTCTCTAGACAACTTAGCTGCAACTTCAAAGGAAAAGGAACTCAGTTGCACTTTATATATAACTCAGCCAAACATAAATTAAGCAATTCACAAATATCCCTTAGGGACTCGATTGACCTTAGCTAGTTCAAAACCAAATTTCAGATCTTTTGGAATATTTGACACGTGAGATAATGAGTTTATCATCCAAGCTCAAAACCAGAAGATCATACTTCATATTCTCATGCAATACATTGCATTTATATATCCCTACTACACTCAAGCAACGGAGGTTTCAATAATGGCTGCAATGAAACAATTGAAGAAATAATCTATGATCGAGAAGCATAAGATATCTCTCACCTTATTCTTATTCTTCCCTTCCAAAATCATAGTGATTAGATAAAACCGTGAAGCTCTAGTATGCTGCAAGATGATAACCATTTATTAATCTGAAAATTTTAAAAAAGAAAAAATGTAGTAAAAAGACTTGCTCAAAAGATGTCGACAAGCGGTTTACCTATGGTATATTTGAGGGAACAGAATATGCTAAAAACCCAATCAATGGAAGGAAGGTAATATTCTTAGAGAACAGGATATGTTAAAACCCAAATCAATGGAGGGAAAGTAATATTGAGGGAGTAGAAGATAACAGGTGGATGTTTTCGACGAAATCTAATGTTTGAGTTGAAATTGTTTTTTTGACAGAGCTTGAACAAATGTCATATATTTGATCATTGCGTCGATGACGAGCATCATGGTAACGATGGTTTTGGTGTTTTCTTTTTGGGGTTTCAAACTTCCAAGATTTTAAAACAGGTGTTCTCTTTATAATATGCTCATCTCCCCCAATGCTCATATTCCCAAGCCAATGATCTAGACGATAGCCTTATGAGTGTTTTGTGATGAAGATATATCAATTGATGAGCTAAAGGGGCTTTGCAATTTTGATATATCAATTGATGAGTTAAAGGGGCTCTATGATGAATGGCTCATAAGGCACAACAATTGCTAAAGGCATTGTAAATGTACTTGGAAGGTAATTGAGATTACTCTTGGAGTAAACTCCATGGTTAAGCATGCTTGAGTTGTAGTAGCACTCAAATAGGTGATCTCTGAAGAAGGCACAATGCTTCACCTCTGTGAGCATCACTTAGATGCAATAAGTGCTAAGTCTTCAATGCATTCTCATGAGAAATGATCACCCATGAAACATGGGTCAATGAGTTTGACTGGAAATCTACATAGTTGGATCCTAATAGCAATATCACCACATATAAATTTTGTTATAGTCTTATGTGCTAGGTCATCACATTATGGACTTCACCTTAAACCCAGACAAAAATGAGACACATTACCAAAAATATAATCTTTATGATTATTTTTTCTATCAACTTTTAAAAAATGACAAGTCATTTTTTTAAACTCGAAGTGTAAAGATGCTCATGTTGCATATATAACATTATGTGTGCGT